>CM054142.1:5511188-5526552 GCA_028751875.1 Rapana venosa
TTTGAACCGCATGGAACAAAAACTTTGCTAGCTGCATTGCAGGATGTTTACTATGTGCCTGAAGAAGAAATGGAATAGGCACGTGAATAAAATCTTTCAGGTAAGTTGTTCGGAGATCTGCATATAATGAACAAATGTATATGAGATGGTACTCATCTTCAATAACATTTCTGCACAAAAAACAGTTTTTATCTTGGTAGTTGTTGCTGTATCTATTAAGATTATTATTCAAGGGAAGAACATTCAGTCTGGCCTGTGACAGCGCAACTCTGAAACAGTAAATTTCAATGTGATCAAGATACAATTCTTTTTCTAAATTACTCTTAAAATATCTATATGTTTCATATCTATTACTCTCTCTCAAGACACCAGACCACTCCTGAATAAACATATCAATTAATCTTTGCTTGAAAACTCTAAAGAATCCCTGAATATTTCCAACATCCTGTTGTAGCCAAACAATATTAAACCCTGAACTACACAACAATTCCCTTATACCTGTTACCCAACATTTCTTACCATTTTGATCTAGAGTTAATTGCGTTTCATAAGCCTGTCGAGTAACAGTAATGTTAACCAATATCTTATTGCACAAATACAAGAATTTACATGTAAAGGACATCTTGCTACTTCCCCATATACCTTTCTGTTGGGCGTTTTAACAGGAACTCCAAGAAAACGCTTACAAGCCATCAGATGTCTTTTTTTAAAAAGATTCTAAACCCCAAACTTCAGATGCATATAGTAATATTGGTTTAATTTTTATATCAAAGACTTTGAAGTAAACCTGGTAAGATATATCGTTTTTTTGAAAAGCTCGAATTAGACTTATTAGTGCTTTTTTCCCTTTTACACTCAAATGTTCAGTACCCAACCTAGGACTAAGCTTTGTTGAGAAAACATACCCCAAATGACAATATTTATTTACGACTTCTAGTTTTTGATTTCCTAAAAACCATTCCTCTCCCCTACCCAAGATCCTTCCTTTTCTAAAGACCATTACTTTGGTTTTATCTTTATTGATTTTTAATTTCATATCTACACAACAGGTTTGGAGTATATTCAACTGATTCTGCAGACCTATAGGAGTCGAAGATAACAAAACAACATCATCTGCAAAAAGCAAAATAAACAGCTCTACAACACCTGGTAGCAGTTGTATACCATGTCTTCCCTTCTCAGACATATGATTTGCTAGTTGATTGATAAATATTCCGAACAAGGTAGGACTCAAGACACACCCTTGATGAACCCCTAGAGGGCAGTAAAAAAAAATCTGAATATTCATTATTTGATCTAACACGTGATATCAAACTACTATACATTGCACATAGGGAACAGAAAAATTTTCCTTTGATACGTTGATTTCTAAGTAATTGTAGTAGCTTGTCATGTCTTACTGAATCGAAAGCTATTTTAAAATCAACAAAAGCTACATATAGTTTTTTATTCCGTTGAGAGAAGCATTTTTGAATAATAGAATATAGACAAAAAATATGATCAATTGTAGAATAATTTTTACGAAAACCAACCTGACCTTCAGAGATCATATAATTATCTTCTAACCATGTATAAAGCCGCTTGTTTAGTACTGTGCTATAGCATTTTGAAATTATACTCAGTAGAGAAACCCCTCTATAATTATCAACATTTTCAATGTCACCTTATAGATTGGTATAACAATGGCTTTGGCCCATTCTTTTGGGTAAATGCCTTTTGAAAATAGTACGTTAAATAATCTCTGTAGAAAAGGAACTGTAGTTTGACTACCAGTTTTCAACATTTCTGAGAGAATGCCATCTATTCCACAAGCTTTACCCAGTTTTAATTTGCTAATTGCGTTAACAACTTCCCTTTCAGTTATGTCAGAATTTAATATATGATCTTCTTGCTCTGTCAAGTCAATCCCATCATTTAACTCATTTCTTGAATTGCTATCATCTATAGAAAACACCTTTCTAAAACGATCATACCACTCATTTATAGAAATATTACTAGTATTAATTGATCTTTGCCGCCCACATCCCATTTCACTTAACTGTTTCCAAAATTTGGAAGAATCTGAAATATTTGATGTTAACTTTATTACTTGCTCACATCTAAGTTTTCTTCTCTTGACTGCAAGTATTGTCTTATAACTCTTTTTTGCTTGAACATACATTACCCTATCTTCAGTTTTACCAGACTTCCTAAATATTCTTAATATCTGTCGACTTTTAATTTTGGCTTGTTGGCATTCATCATCAAACCACATGGAAGATTTCTTAGGTGTTTTAGGATAAAATTTTGTCAGCATACAACTACTAGCAGTTATCAAACAATGCACAAATGCATCTTGCTCTATAATACTTTCCGCGTCTTGTAATTTGCCTTTTATATCTGTGTCATTCAATTTGTTTAAGAAATCGTGTTCTCTTTCTTTACTCCATACATGCTTTTGAATACAAACCTTTTCATCTTTCCCAGTTTTTCCAACACAGTGACTGATGGATGACAGAAGAGAAAAAAACACAGGTAAATGATCAGATTCAGTCGAATCTTCAACATTGAATGATATATAATGTGACATCATGAGTAAATTATATGAAATGACAAAATAATCAACAGTACTAGAACCTGAATTAGATATAAAAGTCCACACACACAGACACAGACACACACACACAGACACACAGACACACACACACACACACACAACCACACACACACACACACACACACACTACACTACACTACACTACACTACACTTTTCTCATCTACACCATCATAAACTGAACTCTCCTACTTTAAAATGTATATATATATATATATTTTTAAACCGACAACGAAAAAACCCAACAGAATGCCGGCTGAATATTTGTGGAAGTGACATAAACATACACGAGAGAGAGGAAAAATAGGAAAAAAAGCAGACGTTGAGGACGTTGGGCCAGTGTATGCAGCTATTGACACCAGCAACAAAACAGCGATAATTTATGAAATGGTTGGCTGTCGGCCAACAAGCCTATGATCGTCGTGTTTTATATATTTAAACCACACACGGTTCGTCGCCGTTTATTCCCACCACACTGGTTTGCCTGTTAGGCTATGGAATGCCGATAATAGTCTTTTACGGTTTCTCTCTCTGTCTCGGTCTCTCTCTCTGTCTGTCTGTCTTTGAATCAATCTCTCTCTCTCTCTCTCTCTCTCTCTCTCTCTCTCCTCTCTCTCTCTCTCTCTCTGTAAAAAGCACATGAGTGCTTATTCATTATCCTCGAAATAACAGAATTTGTCATGGTCATTGACACTCCCCACCCCATCTCTCTCTTGCTATCTTGCCATATGCCTATCTGTCTATCTATCTATCTGTCCCGTAGTCTGACGACTGTGGGGGCACCCTCAAAGACTCAACAACCAGTTCCCTCCATTCCTCTCTCTGTTCTGCCTTTCTCAGGGTTTTGTTGAGTTCTAGGCCTGTCCATTCGCTGATGTTATCCTCCCAGCTCTTCCTTGGTCTGCCTCTTCTTCTTCCTCCTTGGACAGTGCCTTGTAAAACTGTCTTTGCAAGTCCTTTGGATCTTGTGACATGCCCATACCATTTAAGTTTACGCTTTTTCACGATCGTTAGAAGGCTCTCATAGGGTCCAATGGTTTGCTGGATTCTGTTATGCACGCTCTCGTTGCTTATGTGGTCTTTGTAGGAGATGCCAAGGAGTCTCCGAAAGCATGTCATCTCCACCGCCTGTACTCTTCTCTCCAAATCTGCAGTCAGGGTCCATGATTCACAGGCATACAGAAATATGGATATGACAAGGGAGCGCATTAGTCTGATCTTGGAGATAAGTGAGATATTTTTATCTCTCCAGATGGTGTTTAGTTTTGACAGTGCTGTTATTGTCTGTGCAGTCCTGCATACTACTTCTGGCTTGGATCCCTGGTCTGATACAGTGGCTCCCAGGTACTTGAAGCTTTGAACTGTTTCCAGCTTCTGGTCATTAACCCTGATATCAGTGCTAATGCCGTTGGTGTTATTAGTCATCAGTTTGGTCTTCTCTGCACTGATTTCCATGCCGTATGTTTTGGAGGCCTTATTCAAGTGTTCTGTTAGGCTAGCAAGCTCTTTTTCTGATCCTGCTATTCCATCAATGTCATCTGCGAAGCGAAGCAGATGACATTGATGGAATAGCAGGATCAGAAAAAGAGCCTATCTGTAACCCTTGAAAAATTAAGAAGAGAAATAAAGATTAAGTAGTGTGAGTGTGTGAGTGAGTGAGTGAGTGTGTGTGTGTGTGTGTTGTGTGTGTGTGTGTGTGTGTGTGTGCGTGCGCGCGCGCGTGTTTGACAAGCCTGGTTTTACGCCTGAATTAAATGACAACTGGGTCACTGTCTGTCAGTTCACCATACCAAAATAAAAAGAAAACCCAACCCCCCCAAAACAACAAAAAACTAAAACAACAACAACAAAAACAAAAAAAAAGGAAGAAAAGGAGAGGTGTGCGTGGCAAACACGAGTGTGGGACCTAGGGCCCTTGACAACCTTTGACGCCTACACACAGTGGCGTGAAAAGAGAGGACAGTGAAGATGAAGCAGCCACCAACCAATGCAAACACAGTTCAACCATAGCTGAAATAGACCCCCTTCCTTTCTTCCTTCCCAACCACCCTCAACACTGACAGCAAACAAATAGAAGGCATCTATCTATCTATCTATCTGTCCCGTAGTCTGACGACTGTGGGGGCACCCTCAAAGACTCAACAACCAGTTCCCTCCATTCCTCTCTCTGTTCTGCCTTTCTCAGGGTTTTGTTGAGTTCTAGGCCTGTCCATTCACTGATGTTATCCTCCCAGCTCTTCCTTGGTCTGCCTCTTCCCCTTCCTTCCTGGACAGTGCCCCGCAAAACTGTCTTTGCAAGTCCTCTGGATCTTGTGACATGCCCATACCATTTAAGTTTACGTTTTTTCATGATCGTTAGAAGGTTCTCACAGGGTCCAACGGTCCGCTGGATTCCGCCATGCACGCCTCTGTTGCCCATGTGGTCTTTGTAGGAGATGCCAAGGAGTCTCCAAAAGCATCTCATCTCCACCGCCTGCACTCCTCTCTCCAAATCTGGAGAGAATAGAAGGCATACCAACAGAAAAAAAAGAGAGGGAGAAAACCCCCAACTGATATAGCTAAGCAAGAGAGAAAGAAAGAGAGTGAACATCATGGCAGCTAATAATTATTATTAGGCCCATCAGTGAGTCAAAATGGCTGCACATCTTCTTTTACTTCTTCTTCATCGAGCCCTCAGGCAGCATCCACTAGGTGCTCTCTATCATAGTCTGAGCAGAAATGCTTTGCACTGCTGTTCAGGCCTGACAAGTAAGTCAGACCCAGCAGGCTAGAAATAAATATAGGCCCTATAGTCTAGTCAATCTTTGCAAAAAAAGTGCCAAGAAAGGAACTAATTGCAATAGTAATTATTTTATAATATTTGGATAGGAAAGTACCCAACTTTTAACATATCCAAAAAGTAGGACGATGTAAGTGTCGGAAGACCATTGTTTTAAAGATATGACGTCATTAAATTTCGATTTTATCAAATTTTTAAAACAGAATGTAATATGATCTTGTGACATATCATTTGAAAGCTTTCGACCTGCTGATTACAAATTTGATAATAGAATCACCATTAGGCGTAATAGAAAGCAAAAATCAATGAAAATATGGCGCATATGTTCTATAATTAGTGTTCCAGCCCATTAGCATGGGAAATCAAGTATATCTCAAGCATTTTACCTCCTACATGGAGATGCCGGGGCCTATCAGTATAAATAACATCCCCACATTCTGGAAATTCTGTGATAGAAATTTCCTCTTTTTTTATTTTTATCTCTCTCTTTGTTTCTGCCTTGTTCCTTTACTTCTTGTCACCTCCTTCTTGTATATTTTCTGCCTTCTTGGTCTACTATTCTGCTGCCTTTTTTTCCAGAAAGACTTATAAATGTTGCAAGGTTGCAATAATGATAGTTCTCTCAGCACAATAAATCACTCTGTGCAAGGCAGGGTGCCGTAGTTGCAGATTTTTATTTGCCTAAGATAAAGAAAAACACACCTGAAACACAAATAAAATGCAGGTCACTACTCTATCCATATTTAACCAGGTACATGAAAGGCACACAACAGCAAATAGCAACATTGTTGTCTAGCCGAATGTAAGAAACCCGAATTCCTTTCATCACTCATACCAAAACACCAAGTTAATCCTAGGAAACCAATAGAGAGTATACAGTTGTAAATCAGACTACAAAATAACTAGGAGAATCCTTTCCTCAATACTCTCAACTGACATTATCCTAATAATGTCCACAGAACTTAGTCTCTACTAAGATCTTTCACAACATTGGCCCCTATCATAACCCATGGATATTGTAGCACAAAAAGAGTGAGAGAGAGAGAGAGAGAGAGGGAGCGAGAGAGAGAGATAGAGAGAGAGAGAGGGAGCGAGAGAGAGAGAGAGAGAGAGAGAGAGAGAGAGAGAAAGAGAGAGAGCAGGCACAATCTAGAATGCACAAAACCACATACAAATTAACCCCTTTTGACACCAATGACTAACCATACACCAAGTCACACCTACATGTCAAGACTGCCTTACTTTAGAATAGCAATTATGTACCACAGGGGCCTAAGTTAGGCCTAGTCCTATACTTCATTCAGGTCTAACCTTCAAGTCTTCAGCTCTTTTCCTTTTAGCAGTCAATTCTTATCTCAATTCAACTTTGCTATATAGTATTCTATTCCAAAAGCTCTGTTACCAAATCCACATTATTTTGATCAGTGCAATTTACAAACTTCATCTCAACATAATACACACATCAAATAATTACTTACTCATAAAATTCCACTTCTCACATGAACATCCAATTACCGAATAAATCCAAGATCACACAATAAAATAATAAAATCTCATGACTTTAGTCAGCTTTCATGTGTAAAGCACACTTTCACTGTACCAGTTGCAAAATGTAACCAATACTAAATTCAGCTAGTACAGGCTTATGAGTGATACCTTAACTATATTTTCCCACCAATTCGCTAGTTCAATTCCATAACATTGATAATAAAAGAACAGCAACAACCGCAACACTCTTTCCTTAATAACAAGACTTCTTATATCAATTAATACAAATTCCAAGAAATCTTTAGCTAGATTGCCCTTAGCCTAAAATCTACAACTTACGAGTTTTCCAAGTCTACATAGGCTGAAAGTGGAGAATCCCAGTCTATTCAAGTCCTATGTTTTCTCCATTAAATCCAGAAAATTATACCAACTTCATGTCCTACAATTTGTGAAAACAGTAAACATATCAAATTTACTTTTAATTCTGCTTATATTTTCAGTACTTGCCACACTCCTAAAAGGGCAGCAGCCTACCAATACCAAGCAAAATCTTAGCTGCAGGGTAGGATACCCAGATCGAAATGGCCAAATCAACAAGTTAAAAAAATATGTACTTACAGCCCACTCAGTTGTGTTCTGTTGCCTTGGAAGATGCTGGTTCAGTGGAAGGTTAGAAGTACTGAAAATGCCTGACAGCCCCTTTTAACTTTAGTTGTTCAGGTAGGGTGGGGAAGAAGGATTGGCCCTACCAAACTCCTGATTTCAGCTGACCAATGAATAATTCCGGGAGCCGACACTAGCCAATCCTGACCACACAACAAACTTACAACCAATAACCTGACACCAAGACAAATCTGCTGATTTGCTAGAGGAAAGGGTGGGGGGGGGGGGGGGGGGGGGGGGTAATAGAGAGAAGGAAGGGGGGATGCTATTCAACAAGAAAGAGGCCCACAAGCCTGTTGAATAAGACTACCTGTAGCAAGCTCTGAAGTGTTTATTACATGACTGTTCCACTGGACATACTGACTACAAGGACTCAGGCCATGAATAGAGAGGACTCTGATGTAGCCAACAAAGGGACTGTTAATGAGATGGAATCTGGGGGAGGGGGGGGGGGACTAGCTTTAGGACTATAGGTCTATGTGTAATACCACTTACCTATACCATCACAATTAAGTTGCCAAGTCTTCTAGCTTAGGGAGACATGTTGGACACTTCAGGTGAGGGATGGTGCAACAGTACCTAGGCCTCAATTGTTTACCAGGCTTCCCAGTCCACTGAGACACTCAAGGACACCTAAGCTAAGAGAAGTGACAATTCACATATGCATTGGTTGCCAATGCTCCAAACTCACTCAGGAGACATGTGGGCCACCAAAAGGAAGAAAAGGGCCCTGCACCTGCTGCCCATGGCCAACACAGACCCCAATGGGCCTCCCTAGCTAAAGTCTCAAGTGGATTAAAAGAATCCTCAGCCCACAACCATGGGCATCCAAACAGACTGAGAAGTTGTTTGTTTGGACACAACACTGTAACACTGTTAGGTTGTCAAAGAAACCTAACTTTGTCTTTGGAATTGCTGAACTAAGCAAATCATGAAGTCTAACCAAGTTGAACAGTTCTTTTTAGAAGGGGGGGGGGGGGGGGGGGGGGGGGAGAGGGTAAGGAAAGGGGGGTTGTAGTGCAAACGTTATAGAGCGCAAAGTGCACACTATAACATAAAAGATAACAGTTTTCTTTTATGCGGCAGTAGATGCGCTGGGCCTGACTTGTAAGGTGCTTAAGGGTAGCGTGACGCATTTTTACTCATATAACAGACAATGGTTGCTGCCTGAGCGTTGGAAGAAAAAGAAGAATGCATTAATTTTTACCAGGATTAAACCAAAGTTTCGACCACTGTACAATTCCCATGGTAGAGCAAAGTGGTAGTCTCTCCTTGAAGGTAAGAACTTCACAAGGAGTATAAGATAAAACAGTGCAGGTAGAGGCAAACAGCATCAGAGTTAGTTCAAATAAATCACTGTGGCAAGTCACTTCAGTCCAGCATAATCAGAACATGGAAAGCTCAGTTCATCCAGCGCACTCTTGCTGGAATGAAGTAACACAGCAGAATCAATCAAGATCAGGCACACCTAGTTCTCATCCACTTCCTGAAGAGTGGGTGCATTGAGACAACTCAAGTCTTTGCATTGTCCTAATGCCATTTAAAATTAGAGCCCACATCTTTTTCTGCAATCCGTAGTAATGATGATAATAATAACAATAATAAGATATGGAATTTATATAGCACTGAATCTTGTAAAACAAACAAATCAAAGCGCATTACAGGACCTTTATATTCTCTGGAGCAGGAGGGAGATCAGTCTTTCCTGAGACAAAGTGCAGTGTGGAGAATACCTAGCTCCTATAAGTGCAGTGTGAAGAATAACTTGCTCCTATTAGTGCAGTGTGGAGAATAGCCAGCTCCTATAAGTGCAGTGTGAAGAATAACTTGCTCCTATTAGTGCAGTGTGGAGAATAGCTAGCTCCTATTAGTGCAGTGTGAAGAATAACCTGCTCCTATAAGTGCAGTATGGAGAATAGCCAGCTCCTATTAGTGCAGTGTGAAGAATAACCTGCTCCTATTAGCGCAGTGTGAAGGATAACCTGCTCCTATAAATGCAGTATGGAGAATAGCCAGCTCCTATAAGTGCAGTGGGAAGAATAACCTGCTCCTATTAGTGCAGTGTGGATAATAACCAGCTCCTATTAGTGCAGTGTGAAGAATAACCTGCTCCTATTAGTGCTGTGTGGATAAAAGCCAGCTCCTATTAGTGCAGTGTAGATAAAAGCCAGCTCCTATTAGTGCAGTGTGAAGAATAACCAACTCCTATTAGTGCAGTGTGGAGAATCATCATCATCATTAGCCATTACACCCAGCGGTGTGTAGGGCAGCAACAAAGCGCTTCCACTCCTGCCTATTCTGGGCCAACCTAGTCACTGATCCCCAAGAGTGCTGCATGGCCTTCATCTCACTTTCTACAGTTCTTCTCCACGTTGCTTTTGGTCTTCCTTTCTTTCTCCTTCCTTCTGGGGTCCAGTGCAATGCTGTTCTTGCAATTGACTGTGGGTCTCTTCGGAGGATGTGCCCAATCCACTTCCACCGTCTTCTGGTGATGATGGTTCCCATGTCTTCTTGCCTGCATCTCCGTAGTAGGTCTTCATTGGAGATCTTCTCTGGCCAAAAGATCCGGAGAATTCTTCGCAGGCATATGGTGTGGAAGGATCGAAGTTTGGTAAGATCCACTTCCGTCATCCTCCAGCACTCAGAACCGTATAGGAGCATAGACACAACACAGCTCTGGTATAGCTTCAGCTTGGTGTTGGTGCTGTACTGAGTTGATCTCCAGATATTGTTCATCTCCCTAAACACATTCCTGGCCTTGCCCAGTCTGTTGTGGATGTCTTCTTTTGTGCCGCCCTCTGGTTTGATGATGCTGCCAAGGTATGTGAACTTGTCTGTCTGGTGCAGGTCAGTTCCATTCACTTTCACAGGGGCTGGTGTGTTCACATTGAGCGACATTGTCTCTGTTTTCTTGGTGCTAATACGAAGCCCCACTTGCTGTCCGAATGTTTGGAGTCTGCTGGTCTTCTCCTGGATATGTTGGTGTGTGTGGGACAGCAGCGCCAGGTCATCCGCAAAGTCAAGGTCATCTAGTGTTGAGAACAGGCTCCAGCGAATCCCTCTTGGGGTGTCTTCTGTCGTCTTCCTCATCACCCAATCAATGGCCAGATTGAAGAGAACTGCTGACATCACACATCCTTGTCTTACTCCAGTCTTGACTTCGAATATAGTGTTGCTATGGCCCACAGAGCATCTGAAGTTGTCATAGAAGCTTTTGATAAGGTGTACCAGTTTCGATGGGATGCCATAGTGTCGAAGGATACTCCAAAGGCTGTCTCTGTGTATGCTGTCAAATGCCTTTTCGAAGTCCACAAAGTTCACATACAGTTGTCTTTGCCACTCTGTGCACTGTTCGATGATGTTTCTGAGCGTGAATATCTGGTCTATACATCCTCGTTGCTTCCTGAACCCTGCTTGTTCCTTCCTCAAAGCATCGTCCACAGCGTCTGATATTCTTCTGATGATGACCTTGGCCAGTATCTTGCTTGGCACAGACAAAAGAGTGATTCAGTGTGGAGAATAGGCAGCTCCTTTTAGTGCAGTGTGGAGAATTGACAGCCCGTATTCGTGCAGTGTAGAGAATAAGCAGCTCCTATTAGTGCAGTGTGAAGAATAACCAGCTTCTATTAGTGCAGCATGGATAATAGGCAGCTCCTATTAGTGCAGTGTGTAGAATAGGCAGCTCATATTAGTACACTGTGGAGAATAGGCAGCTCATATTAGTGCGAGTGTGGAGAATAGGCAGCTATATTTTGTGGAGTGTCCACTGTCTATAATGTAGAGAAATGTAAAGTTGCTCTGACTGAATAGTTTCCATTGCACACCAGCTTCCCTCATCCCTGATCTATCCTGAAGGTAGGGCACAGAGAGGCAGGACATTTTCCACAGGAAGATTCCAGTTCCTGGCTTTGTCATGCTCACCAATCATATGTAATTTACTTGGTATGCTAATGACAAAGTAGCTGTCTCAGGTCAAATTTTAATAAGTAGCCAATGGGAACATTGGTCTGGTGCTAATTGTTAGATTATGATTTTGTCTAGCCGTTTACATTGTTTGGAGACAGGGTGCTGTGCCTCCAATATTTGCCCATACCATGGAATGGTACCAGTTCTAATCCAGTTTTGTCTGATCTGATGATCTACAGTGTCTGCAGAAACTGGATCCAGCTGTTGGGCTTTCATGCCTACCAGGTCTGTTTCCTAGCAGCAGAGCAACATTTTCAAACAGACTGACCTCCTTGTATGAAGAACAAATCCCAAGCTGGTGTGGGACACGTTCACATGTACTTATGGAGCCTGTCGGCTGGGGCAGGGCAACCCCCAAGAGCAATCTGAAGAGGGGGATGAGTACTGTTGGTCGTGCTGCTGGCACATCAGTGCCCTGACCAAGACAAACAATTGTCAAGTCAGGATCTGTTTTCCTTCCCAGAAGTTTCTGAGAAACAGATCCCAAAGAGATGGTTAAATTAATAATCGCAACTGTTTTTTTAAGGGGGGGGGGGGGGGGGGGGTGTGGGGGGGAGTTTCTCAATTGTTTGAGATAATTGCTTCTGCAGGAAAGGATACGCTGTTGTTGGATGGTGTTGACGTTCCTGGATATTTTGATATGGAAAGTTGTGAAAATGTTGGAAATTTTACTGATTTTCTTCTTGCCTGCTCTTTCTCTGTGTTGGATTTTGCAAATTTTCCTGGATCTTCTCTGCATTGGAACCTTTATGGTTGTATGACATTCTCTTGTCCCTCTGATGAGGTGAATAATTGCTAATCACCAAAGTGACTTTGGTTCTGCCCACAGGTATTTTCTCTGGTGTAGGGAGTGTAACTTTGGAATGATATTATTTATCTTTGTGCTACAAGTCATGATTGTGTTTTTTTTTCATCATTGTTTCGTCTTTGAAATGCCCGATATGACATGTTGATGAAGCTTCACATTGAGCTTGGAGTATACTGGGTCTGCCTGCAGTTGCCTGTGGTTTGTTCCTTGAAGAACGGCGGAATGGCTAGAGGAGTTAGATTTCGTAGTTGTTGAAGATGGAGACACTGCATGCTTGTGACACACAAAAATCTGCAGATTGAAGTCATTGACAGCTTGCATTCTTTTACAACACTCTTTCTGCCCATGTTGTATTGGTCCATGCTTTGTAAAAACTTTTTTGAATCTGTTGCTGGCATTGCTATGTTGGCCGAATGTAATACACAGCTGTGTTCTTTCTTCCCGAAATCCATAATGGACTGACACAAAAGATGGACAATAACGATGGAATTATTTAAAACCTACGCTATGCTTGGCTCAAAAGAGCTGGGTTTTGTTTACACATTGATATTTTGCTCCTTCCTATGTTCTTCTACATATGTCTTCCTTTCAAACGGCATGCTGTTTGGAGACTGCTATACCTTTCTCAGTCTGCCGTACTCATCTTGGCTATCAGTCAGCAGGTCTTTCTCCACATAATAACTGAAGGACAACCCATTCAGTCCTTCATTATGCGACAGAAAAAAATTGTGATCGTTATTGGCGAAAATTTTGCAAAATTGCAAAACCAAAAATATTTAGACAGCACTTGTGTAGAGCATGGAGGGAAAATAAAAAAAAAAACCCACAAAAACATCACACCACACCTTTAGCTTCAAGTTAAACTAAAAAAACAGTTGCAAGCCTTTTATTCAGAATTGTAAAATATACCAGTTGGTAATAGATAGGCTGACATTTGGATCCAATGGAATTTCAGATCATCTGTACACAGATCGTCAGAGACAGGTAACGTACAGAGAATGAAAACAGAGTAATGAAATATATTACTTTATATTTATTTATTTATTCACACTCCCCACACCACACACACTTATTTGCAGGGAGCACACACATTGACTTTTCGAAGCCAGATGGGCACAACTTATCTACTTCACCGCTTTATGGTATCAGGATATATCAAAATAAAAAAGAAAGTGGGTTAGACCCAGTGTTTAAACACATCATTCCTATTTCTATGGGCAGCTTTCTCCCTTGCCTGTCTGTATCCCATGTGTGCTTATACCCTGGTGGACAGATATTTGAACTTCTGGACTATGTTTATGAAAGTTAAAAAACACTTTCAAGTAAAAACAACATCCACAAAGCACTCAGAGAGCGGATTTTGGCAAAAGTGGGTGTTTACCATACAAGAGAACCACTACCTACTGTATTGTGTAGGTGAACTGGCCAGCATGTGGGACAGTTGTTTTGATGTTGTATGCTGGTTTAATATGTACATCAGTGATGATAACGATCCCATAAGTGGTTAAATAACAAGCAAGCAGGACCTTGTAGTCTGTGATAAATTTCAAAAGATAAGTCATTTATGCTACATCCTAAGATTCCAGAAATCAGTAGGTCAAGAGCATTCTGCCACTGCATGTGCCCTTTCTGGGTCAAAAATGGGTGTGAGCCTTGACCAAATAAGGGAGGATGCTGGCGGTTTGTAGTTTTTTGGTAATGTTGTTGTGAGGCGGGGGACAGGCCAGCTATGCAAAAGATCAAGGAGTCCAGTAGTGCCAATTATATTGTTTTTGAGCTTGTTTGTTTATTGATTTTCGGCAACTTCCGACACCTACTTTTTTGATATGCTGTTTGTGATATTTTTATCTACCTGTTGCACAAAGTTTGAAAACTATTGCAATTAGTTCCTTGGGAAATGCAAGGATTGACTAGACTAGTGGTCCGTAGGACAGCCGTGCACCGCGAACGGATAAGCCGCGAGGTCGGAAGGGGTGATTAGCCCTAGGCCTATAGGTCCTATTTGGTCCGCACGTCTTCCCCACGCTTTGCAAAAAAAATGGGCGCTGATCAGCGGCGGAGACTTTTGTTGTTGTTGGTGGTGTTGGAGAAGGAAGACAGAAAAGACTGCGTTTTCGGAGATTTGGCGTGAGTGCATCCCATAAAAACCGATCTAGAAAAGTACATGGAGCATACTACCGATTGAAAACCCGACTTGCTCAAACATGAGAAAATAGTCTTGAATTATGTGGAGAATGGCTGCCCGAGAAGGTACGGAGTGTTGCTAGATTGGTGTGCTGCAGGCTTGGAAGATGAAGTGCACTAATTTCATCAACACAACCTAATTTCGCTGTGAGGAGCGCTGTTGCTGTGTTGGATACTGAGGTAAGTTTGACTTTATCTGGGTGTGTGTGTGTTTCTCTTTGGTTTTGTTTTGGTTTTGTTGTTTGTTTTTGTTATTTGTGGTTTTTGTTAGATTGAGAGCAATTGTCTCATGTTCTTTTCCTCCTCCTCCACTCTCTGTTTATCGCCACAGTCAAACTTAATACACAATACAATTACACAATTCAGGCAACCACCTACCCACCCCCATTCACAAAAGAAACTCACTCACACACACACCACACCGAGACACACACACACACACAACTTACACACATTGTGCGTTGCACACTCCACACACACCTCACATGCACAGAACACAAACACCCATCACACGAACACCAAGAAATCTAAACCACATGCTCGAACACACATCAATACAGATTTTATAAACAAGATGCAAAGGTAAACAAGGACTTTGTAAGGGAACCAAAATCCGGACAAAATCATAACATAATATGATTATGAGATTCTAAGTGAATATGGAATTGAAAAAGGGTAGGGGGTATGAATAATACGCATGGAGATATACATCTAGGGGGGGGGGGGGGGGGGGGGGGTGGGGGAAACTAAAATGTGTGGGTGTGTGGGGGTGGGTGTTTGTTCGCTGCGCGCGTGTCTGTGTGTGTGGGAGTGTAGTGTGAGGGTGGTGTTTGTTCCGTGGGGGTGTGTGTGGTGTGCACGCATGTGTGTGTCTGGGGTGTG
>CM054142.1:5527052-5537052 GCA_028751875.1 Rapana venosa
GACATTTTGCGAAACCATCAATAAACCACGAACAACAAAAACACCACCACCAAGGAGAAAATTTCCCCTTTTCCCCCCCTTGTTTATGCCCCTTCTTCCCCCCCCCCCCCCCCCCCCCTTCCCCTTAATGGCGCCTTCACTAACAACGTTGACAGCAATTAGTTGAGTTCCTGTGTGTGGTGTGTGTGTGTGTGTGTGTGTGTGTGTGATGTGGTGTGTGTGTGTGTGTGTGTGTGTGTGTGTGTGTAAGTGTGTGTGTTTGTGTGTCCGTCTGTGTGTGTGTGTGTGTGTGTATGTGTGTGTGTTTGTGTGTCCGTCTGTGTGTGTGTGTATGTGTGTGGGTGTTTGTATGTGTTGTGTGTGTGTGTGTGGGGTGTGTGTGTGTGTGTGTGTGTGTGTGTGTGTGTGTGTGTGTGTGTGTGTGTGTATGTGTGTGTATGTGTGTGTAATGTGTGTGTGGTTTGTTGTTGTTGTTGGCTGGTTTCGTTTTCGTGGGATTTTTGTTGTTGTTGTCGGGGGGTTTTTTTCATAAAAATTCTTTCGTTTTTGGTGTGCGTGTGCGTGCGTGTAAAGTGCGTGCGCGCATGTTCTTTTCAATTGATTCATTCCAGCTGTGTTGTCCTTTCCTACTCTCCCCCCCCCCCCCCCCAAACCTCCCCCAACCCCCTCTCCTTTCCTTCCTCCCCCACCCCCTTCACCCCCCCCCCCCCCCCCCGGGCTGTCTGCTTAAAGATACTTATTTATGTGTCTGTCTCTCTTATATTCTTCTTCAAATTGTTTTCCATTTGCTATCTTATTATTATTATTATTATTGTTATTATTATTATCATGAACATTATTCCTTTCCCTCCTTCGTTTTTTTATCGTTAGTTCGTCTATCTGTCATTCTCTTGTTCTTTTGTGTGGGGTGTGTGTGTGTGTGTGTGGTTTTGTGTTGTGTGTGTGTGTGTGTGTGTGTGTGTGTGTGTGTGTTTTGTGTGTGTGTGTGTGTGTGTGTGTGTGTGTGTGTGTCAAGTCAAGTCAAGTCAAGTCAAAATTTTATTTCCAGATGGTACATTGAATAAGCAATGCATTTGCTTTTTTTCATCAAGCCATCTATCTAAGAACAAATTTCGTAATGATTATACTAAGAAAATTACATTATTGCATCATTTACCGTTAAATTAAACCAGTAAAAAAAAGAGGAAAAATGTGTGTGTGTGTGTGTGTGTGGGGTGTGTGTGTGTGTGTGTGTGTGTGTGTGGTGTGTGTGTGTGTGTGTGTGTTTGTGTGTTTTTGGGGTTTTACTTGTGCTGCTGCTCTAGCTTTTAAAAAATTTGTTGTTTGGTTTTTTGTTTAGTTTTAACCAGTAAAAATTTTTTTTTGTTTAGGTGTTTGTTTGTTTTGTGTTTTGGATGTGGTTGGGGTGGTTGTTGTTGGGTGTTGGGGTGGTGGTGTGGGGGTGTGGTGTGTTGTGTGTGTGTGTGTGGTGTGTTTTTTTGTGTTTTTGTGATTTTTTTTGTGTTGGTGTTTGTTTGTTATGTTTTGGATGTGTTGTGTTGTTTTTAAGAGGTTGTGTGTGTAGTGTGTGTGTTGGTGTTGTGTGTGTGTGTGTGGTTGTGTGTTGTGTGTGTTGTGTGTGTGGGGTGTGTGGTATGGGTGTGTATTTGTGTGTATGTGTAATGGTGTGATTTGTGTATGTGTGTATTTGTGAAAGTGTTGTGAAATTGTGTTATGTGTATGTGTGTTTGTGGATGGGGTTTGTTATGTGTGTGGTAGTTTGTGGTTGTGTAAAAAGTGGGGTTTTTTATTGTATGTTGTGTTATGTGTAGGAAATTATGAAATTGTTGTTTTGTGGAGGGTTATGTATATGTAGTGTAAGTTGTGTAGTATGTAATGTACGTGTATGTTGTTGTTGTTGTATGTGTTGGTGGTGTGGTGGTGTGTGGTGTTGTGTGTGGTGTGTGTGGTTGGGGTGTTGTGATGGTGTGTTGTGTGGTGGTGGTGAAGGTTATACCATTACACAACACAGCAGAGAGGGACCCACCAGTGCTGCGTGTTTGAAGCTTGACGTGTTGTTGTTTTTTGGGTTGTTGCTTTCCTATGTCAGGGGGGCGCCCTATTCGGACGATGTCCAACAGCCCTCGATAAAATAAAGATATATATCAGTGCCGTTTGATCTCTCAAGCTCAATGTCTGTCCTGTCTGTCTGCTATCAATCTGTTTGTCTATCTGTCTGTTTATGTATCAATCTGTTTGTCTCTCTGTCTGCTTGTCTGCCTGCCTGTCTGTATGTCTGTTTATGTATCAATCTGTTTGTCTCTCTGTCTGCTTGTCTATCGTTTGTCTGTCTGTTTATGTATCAATCTGCTTGTCTGTCTTTCTGTCACTGCCTGCCTGTCTGTCTGTCCGTCTGTCTCCCGGGTCTATCTGTCTGTCTGTTTATGTATCAATCTGTTTGTCTGTCTACCTGTCACTGCCTGCCTGTCTGTCTGTCCGTCTGTCTGCCGGTCTATCTGTCTGTCTGCCTGTCTGTTTATGTATCAATCTGTTTGTCTGTCTACCTGTCACTGCCTGCCTGTCTGTCTGTCCGTCTGTCTGCCGGTCTATCTGTCTGTCTGCCTGTCTTTTTATGTATCAATCTGTTGTCTGTCTACCTGTCCCCTCCCTGCCTGTCTGTCTGTCCGTCTGTCTGCCTGTCTATCTGTCTGTCTGTTTATGTATCAATCTGTCTGTCTATCTATCCTACTGTCTTGTCTGTTTGTCTGTCTGTCTTTCTGCCTGTCTGTGTGTTTGTCAGTCGTAGAACCATTTTTCTATGTGTCTGTTCGTCTCAGGGGTTTTGTTTTTTTTCTTTTTCTTTTTAAAACCGCATTCATTTTTTTTCCTGTCGATCGTGTTTTGTTTTCTCTTCTCTGTTGTCATTGTCGCTGTCTCTGCTGTTTCTGTTTTCGCTTGCTTCCTTGACTTTGACTTTGCCGCCCTTTCGTAACCTTCCCTCTCCCCTGCCCTCCATCTACCCCTCCCATCCCCCCCATCCCTTTTCCATCTCCACCCAACTCATACCCATCTCCCGTTTCTTCTTTTTTTCCTCTCATAAGTTGAAAAAAAAAGGTAGTAGCTCTGCTCAAACCCCATGAATAGAAAGTGCATTTGTATGGTGCGATTGCATCCTTCCTTGTGAATAGATAGACAAATAGGTGTGTATGTATGTGTGTGTGTGAGTATGTGTGTGTGTGCGTGCGTGTGTGTGCGTGCTGTGGGTGTGTGTGCGTGCGTGCGTGCATGCGTGGGTGAGCGATGTGTGGTGTGTGGTTTTGTGGGGTGTGTGTGTGTGTGTGTGTTGGTGTGTGTGTGTGTGTGTGTGTGTGTGTGTGTGGTGTGTGTGGTGTGTGTGTGTGTGTGTGGTGTGTGTGTGTGTGTTTTGTTCCGCGCTTTAAACTGTATCCAATTTTTTTCTCACTTCATCCCTCCCTCCCCCCTCCCCAAAACCTCACTTTTCCCCCCCTCCCACCACCCCCCCCCACCCCCCAAAACCCAAAAAAAGGAAGAAAAAAATGTTTACCTCCTTAGAATTATTATTGTTGTTTGGGTTGTTATTGTTTTTTGTTGTTTATTTTTTTACTTTCGTAAGTTTTTGCGCAGACCTTGAGATAAACAATGGAGAAGAAAATGAATGAAAAGCCAAACAAACAAGGCTTACATTATTTGGGGAGGCTGATATTTTTGTTTTGTTTGTTTTGCAACAGATAGGATTGTGTGCCCATAGACAAGTTCCTAGTGTTTTGTGGCAGTGAATGTTTTGTTGTGGTTGTTTTTTTACATCTCTCTTTGTGTGCCTGTCGATTTCGTTATTTGGATTTTTTTTCTATTGCAATTTCAAGAATGTTTTGTTATTTGCATTACCGCTTGGTTTTTTTGTGTTTGTGGGTTTTGTTTGTCTAATCAATTAACTTTGGCTGTGGATGACTTTTTCATTCTTTTATTCGTGCATCTATTTCATTTTTTCTGTCTTTATTTTTTATTTATAGGTATTGATTGATTGATTGATTGATTGATTTATTGATTATTGATTGATTGATTGATTGGTTGGTTGTTTGGTTGAATGATTTGTGTGTGTTTGTTTATTTGTCTGTGTTTGTGTTGATTTACTTATTTAATTCGATTCAATTACTTCAATTACTTGATCATCTCACAAACAGAGACAATTCAAATTGTTCATGTTGCCTGCTGGTCTGTGTGGTTTGGTTTCTGTGTTTTTTCCATACAACCTGGTTATGCTTTCTTTCTTTCTCTTGTTAAAAATAACTTTTGACTTTTGCAGCTGTGACTTGAGAAAGTTAACTTACAGTCAGGTTCAGTTCAAAAACACTATCCACTCTTTCGGTCTCGCATTAATGACACCTAAAATGCTCGATGAGTGTGTAATGAAACAAAACAGACAGACTGAAACAACCAAACAGACTGAAACAAACAGCCTGAAACAAACAGCCTGAAACAAACAGCCTGAAACAACCAGCCTGAAACAAACAGACTGAAACAAACAGACTGAAACAAACAGACTGAACCAAACAGCCTGAACCAAACAGCCTGAACCAAACAGCCTGAACCAAACAGCCTGAAACAACCAGCCTGAAACAAACAGCCTGAAACAACCAGCCTGAAACAAGCAGCCTGAAACAAACAGACTGAAACAACCAGCCTGAAACAACCAGCCTGAAACAAACAGCCTGAAACAACCAGCCTGAAACAACCAAAATGAAACAAAAGCCTGAAACAAACAGCCTGGACCAAACAGCCTGGACCAAACAGCCTGGACCAAACAGCCTGGACCAAACAGCCTGAAACAAACAGCCTGAAACAAACAAACTGAAACAACCAGCCTGAAACAACCAGCCTGGAACAAACAGACTGAAACAAACAGCCTGGAAAAAAAAAAACAGCCTGAAACAAACAGCCTGAAACAAACAGCCTGAAACAACCAGCCTGAAACAAACAGACTGAAACAAACAGACTGAAACAAATAGCCTGAAACAACCAGCCTGAAACAAACAGCCTGAAACAAACAAACTGAAACAAACAAACTGAAACAACCAAACTGAAACAAACAGCCTGAAACAAACAGCCTGAAACAAACAGACTGAAACAAACAGACTGAAACAACCAGACTGAAACAAACAGACTGAATGAAACAAACAGAGTGAAACAAACAGACAGAATGAAACAAACAAACAAACAGACTGAAACAGACAGACTAAAGTCAACCAACCAACCAAACAAGCACACACAAAAAATATAGTCGTGAGCTGGTTCTTCTTTGTGGATAAAGAGACTGTTGTCATAACGCCAATAGCGCCACGTTAAAACCTGCTCCGCCTTTCGAAAGAGTAGGCCATTTTAGTCGGTGGGAACACATGACAAAATTTACAGAACTGTATGCACTCAGGGGTTGGATAGTTAAAAGCACATAAGTGCATGCTTAGTCCATTATCCTCGAAAAAAAGAAGAAAGAAATTGAAAGAAAGCAAGAAAAAAAAAGACAATTCGTATTTAGCCTAGCTTTAGCTCTCTCTCTCTCTCTCTCATCACTCTCCTCTCTCTCTCTCTCTCTCTCATCCTCTTCTCTCTCACTCTGCTCTCTCCTCTCTCTCTCTCTCTGTCTTATTTTTAAATATATATATATATATAATATCTTGTCTCTTTAGTCTTTCATTTCACCCTTTGGGCTGATGACAACAAAAAAAATCTTGTACTTGTTCCTTTTACCCTCAGAAAAGAACATTTCGTTGGTTCGATTCTCTCCATCCCCATCTCTCTCATCCACCTCTCTCTCTCTCTCACTCTCCTCTCTCTCTCTCCTCTCCTCATCTCTCTCTCTCTCTCTCTCTCTCCTCCCCCCCCCTCCCCTCAAGACGTATGTTCATTTCCCCTGAAGTTGGGTTTGGGCACTGTGACGTCACCAGCAATATTTACATCTCCCCCCCTCTCCCCTCCCCTCTTTCCATGTCTAGGGAAAACGGGGACCTGTGCTCGGGTAACGTTATAGAGTGCATGTGCGTCCGCTTTTTCAGGGGGCAGGAACGTGCACATCGGCATCAAAGAAAGAAAGAAAGAATGAATGAATGAATGAATGAAAAATGACCATTCTCATTGACGTCACACCTCACCCTGACTTCAGAAAGGCGGAACATACACGGCCTGTTCTCTCTCTACTTTTCCTGTGTGACGTCGTCAAACCTTGAAATGACATAGTAACTTATGTCAGCTATGTGTAACATCATAGCTACCTCCACCACCACCACCACCCCCCAACTACTCCCTACCCCCACCTTCCCCCCTCCCCTTTCCAACACGACAAAACCACCAGTAACTTCATTTTCCAGCCTACCCGGGGAAAAAAGATGTCATTTTCTGTTTGATTTCAAAACACAGTTTGCACAATGTAACGCTTTCTCAGCGGTGTACACAAACTACAGCTTTAAGCAAACATTGGGTTTCTGTTGAGTTATTAGATCAAGAAGAAATGGGATATGTTCCCAAACAAAAACTTTGGAAAATGGAGTTACTGTGTTTTATCCTGGTGAGGGGGCGGGGAGGGGCGAGGGGGAAGGGGGGATGAGGACAAAAAGATAACTGCAGAATTATCCAACAGAGAAAAACTAAGGGACATCGGATTGGCTGTAGAATGTACATAATTGCCATTGTAACTAATATAAATGAATGAACAGATAAAAAGAAAGTGGAAGCAGCAACCACCCCCACCACCCCCACCCCCAAAAGAAACCCCACAAAAAAAACTACTAAAATTAATACAACACAACAAACAAACGTACAAACCCTACCACCTTCTCCTTCTCACACATTTGTGTTTCTTTTTTTTTCCTTTATAGCTTTTTCGTCATTTCATTCTTTCTGTTTTGTTACAGATGACTAGAAAAGGGAGGGAATGGGGAGAGCAGCAGCAACCCCCCTCCCCCACCACCAAAAACCCCATAACAACAAAACCACCACCACCACCACCACCACCACCATCCACAAAACCCCAACCCCAATCAAAAACAAAAAACCCCACCCAACAACCACACACAAAAATAATAAACAAGAAAAGACCAACACCTCCTTCTAACACATTTTCTCTTTTTTTCGGCTTGTCTATTTTTTCTTCCCTGTTTCCCTTATATTTCTACTCACCCCTTGTTCTCCCCTCCCCCTCCCCCCCCCCCTCAAAAAAAAAAACCTCCACCAAACCATCACACCACCACCTCCTCCCCTCCCAACCCCCCCCCCCCCCCCCCCCCACCCCCCACCCCAACTTCTTCCGCTACTCTCCGTCCCTCCATTCCAAAAAGAAAGACATCCAATAGATTTTTTTTTAAACCAACAACAACACCCAAAAAAAACAACCCGCCGCACAGCAGCGCACAATGGATGGAATCAGAAAGAGGAGACAAAGCATGGTTACAGTTGTGTACAAAGTCGGTCAACAAAGGGAGCGCAGGTGCAGAACAAAGCCATCTCCTTTCCTTCCGGCCCCCTCTGCCGCTAGCTACCTCGTCCCCTGATTGGCTGCTGCTGACACACACTGATGCTCGCTCAGCAAGGATGGACCGGGCTGCTGCCAAATGCTCCCAAAGTGGGAAGTCCGCATCCATAATCAAATCAAAGAAACAAAAATCGATGAATTCTATTCTTTGCTTTTAGAGCCAGGGTTGTTGGGTTGGTTTTTTTTTCAATTCACATAGCAGGAAAGTGGGACATGAAAGTTTTGAAGGATGCTTTCATAAGAATAGAGTAACTTGAATATTTTTAAACTGTCGGTGATTTGGTTTGTTTTTTTTCCTCGGGAGAGACGTCACAAGATTCTAAAGTGAAAGAGACAGACAGACAGACAGACAGACAGACAGACAGACAGACAAACAGAATGGCAGAGAGAGAGAGAGAGAGAGAGAGAGAGAGAGAGAGAGAGAGAGAGAGAGAGAGAGAGAGAGACAGTGAGAGACAGAGAGACAGAGAGAGACAGAGAGAGAGAATATTCTTTATTTTTTTAAGGTTACAAATAAGCATTCACATACTTTATTCATTGGGTCTTGCCCTGATTAGGGACTATCAAAACATAACACAGAGAGAGAGAGAGAGAGAGAGAGAGGAGAGAGAGAGAGAGAGAGAGAGAGAGAGAGAGAGAGAGATGGCAGGGGAAGGGGAATGGAGAAATTTCATTGTGTTTGCAAAATGTAACTCTTGCAGCTGTATATAAAAAAAACAACAACAACGAAACCAACTTTGTAAAACGCATACCGAAATCACACATTTGATGTCTGTTCTTTGGTTAGTTTGTTATTCTTTGATTTTGACAGCATTTTTTTATGGAAAATATTTTAACACTGAAGTGAACACGCATGTTTTATATTGTGGTTTGGGAACAAAGCAATTCGTTTGAATGTTTCACGATGATGTGCTCTCTGCTTATTTACCTGCTTGCTTGTTTATTTAAGATCATTTAAACACTTGCTGAGATTGTCTGCCCATGTGTATCTAATTATATCTTCTCCTTCTACATTATCTATCATCTTATTCTGTTATTTTTAATCAATCAAGGGCAAATAAAGCTGACACTCTAATAGTTATGGATGCATTCAGAAATACTGTCATTACATTTGACTCATAACAAACCTGATTTCGGGCAGTGTGTGTATGTACAGACTGACAGGCAAAAATGGCATGACAAACAGATAATTATATATCTATCGAAAAACGTATACACAGAGACTTACAACAAAGAAACAGGCAAACCAACACAACTCGGAGCTGTTTCACTTCGTTTAATATTTTGTGTGAAACTAAAGTGGGGGGGGGGGGGTCTTTTTTCGTGACACTTTGTTTACTTCAGGTTGATAGTTTCTATTTGAGACTAGGACAAAAGAAGGACAAAGAAGTTTGATTTTTTGTTCCATTTTCGTGTAACGAATTTTGTATTAATCATGGAAAGCGATGTTGTATGTATGTATGTTTTGTGAGTATGTATGTGGCTTGTCTGCACAAGCATCAAACGCTAACGTACCGTGGGGTGGGGCTTAAAACCAGCTGTGGCTTGATGCCTGTCCCCTGCTGTAGTGTTGTTGTTGTTGTTGTTTGCTTATATTGCATGTGTACTGAATAAATAATGTACAAACCAAAGAGAGGGGTAGACAGGGAAAAGGGGGTGGGGTAGGGTGGGATGAAGGTGCAACTTTCTTTGATACAAGGAAACAGAGGCGAGAGAGGAGTAATAATAATAATAATAATAATAATAATAATAATAATGTATGGAATTTATATAGCGCTGAATCTTGTAAAGCAACAAATCAAAGCGCTCAGATTTCATTTCATACCACTTCAAGTCACGGCAGATTTCTCTCCGTGAAATTCGGGCTGCTCTCCCCGGGGAGAGCGGGAGAGCGCGTCGCCACAAGCGCAGCGCCACCCTTTTTTTCTTTCTTTTTCATGTGTGCAACTGTATTTGTTTCCCTATCATAATACAGAGAGAATGTTTCTGCTTGAAAAGGTATCACATCGGAAAACAACCAGCTACAAAACCCCAAATGAAGAAGACCCCCCCCCCCCCACTTCATTCCCTGACAGATGTAAGGCTGCTTTGAGCCAGCGACAGTTCAAAGAAGAGTGATGGTTCCTGGCAGCAGTCGGCAACAGAGGGCACTGGCGATCAGTCAGGGTGATGAATTATGGGTAGAGAGGAAATGACGCGAACGTGTTTTTTGCCTTTCATGTACAAGGTCTGATGGCGTTAGCTTCTGCCCTGGGGGGCCGCCACCGTCACCAACAGGAGAGGATCCAGGATTAGCAGTCGACCACTTCACCTTCCGCTACTTACAGTACAACCGCGGAGGAAGATCTCCTTCAGGTGACGACCCACACTACGACTCGTTGATTCAGATACATCAGTGTCAGTGTCAGTTGTATCATTATCGCTATCACCCATCATCATAACCTCATTCTTATCATCATCATTATTAGTCCCCCCCCC
>CM054142.1:5539552-5544552 GCA_028751875.1 Rapana venosa
GGATTCTGTGAAGGATGCACGACCAAAGGCCTCACCACGCAGAGAGGACAGCGGACTGAGGTGTCTGTGGCAGCAGCCCTTTCAACCTCTGACCTTCCATTTTGCAGCACACTAAGAAATAATTATAAGAAAGAGGAGAAGCAGGAGAAGGGGGAGAAGAAGGAGGAGAGGAGGAGGAGGAGGTGGAGGTGGAGGAGGAGGAGGAGGAGGAGGAGGGAGGAAGAGAAAAGGAAGACTCAAGGAAAAAGAAGAGAATGATGATGATGATGATGATATGATGATGATGGCTATGATGGTGGTGGTGGTGGTGTGTGGTGGTGGTGGTGGTGGTGGTGGTTGGTGTGGTGGTTGGTGGTGGTGATGACGATGGCGATGATGATGACGACGACGATGTTGAAAAATGGAGAGTAAAAAAGGATCGTAGTATAGAGGGAAAACTGGACAATGAAGAAGGAGGAGATGGAGGTGGAAGAGGAGGAGGTGGTGGAAAGAGGAGGAGGTGGAAGAGGAGGAGGTGAAGGTGGAAGAGAGGAGGAGGAGGAGGTGGTGGAAGAGGAGAGGAAGAGGAGGAGGTGGTGGAAGAGGAGGAGGTGAAGGTGGAAGAGGAGGAGGAGGAGGAGGTGGGTGGAAGGAGGAGGAGGGTGGAAGAGGAGGAGGTGGTGGAAGAGGAGGGGTGGAAGAGGAGAGGAGGGGGAAGAGGAGGAGGTGAAGGGGAAGAGGAGGTGGAAGAGGAGGTGGTGGAAGTGGAGAGAGGAGGAGGAGGTTGGTGGAAGAGGAGGAGGGTGGTGGGGGAAGAGGAGGGGGTGTGGAAGAGAGAGGAGGAGGAGGTGGTCGAAGAGGAGGAGGTGGTGGAAGAGGAGGGAGGAAGAGAGGAGGAGGTGGTGGGAGACGGAGGATGTTGGTGGGGGTGAGGGGTGGTGGTGGAGAGGAGGAGTGGTGGAAGAGTAGGAGTGGAAGAGGGGGGAGGATGGAGGATTGGTTGGTGGAAGACGGAGGAGGAGGAGGTGGAAGAGGGGAGGAGGTGGTGTGGAATGAGGAGGATGGTTGGTGGAAGAGGAGGAGAGAGGTGGAGGTGGTGGGTGAGAGGAGGAGGAGGTGGTGGACGAGGAGGAGGATGAGGAGGAGGTGGTGGAGATGAGGAGGGGTGGTGGGAGAGGAGGAGGAGTTGGTGGAAGAGGAGGGGGGAGGTGGAAGAGGAGGAGGAGGTGGAGGGAGGAGGAAGAGGAGGTTGGTGATGAGGAGGAGGAAGAGGGAGGTGGTTGTCAGAAAGGAGGGCTCGTGATTCTTACGAGATTACCTGACCAGTTATACAGAGCTCCAAATTTTTGCTTTCAGTTTTTTTTGGAATCTGAAAAATACGATTAGATTACAGGAAAACAGCTTTAAAACCGATTTATAACAAGGTGGATTATCCTTCCCTAGATATTAGAAAATTATTTTTGCTTTAAATATATTTATGGATAAGAAAAGTAATATAACAGACCACAAGTGGAAATATATTTGCTATAGAAACCTTCCTTTTCTTGAAAACTACCTGAATGATTTCGGGCCAACATTATACCTTATCTTATACAAGTATTAACTCGTTTTGGGCTCATGTATTTAGAGCATATATAGAATTTTTTGTACTCAATCATACCACGTAACCAGTACGAGCTTCTTGAGGAGCCAGTCTTCTATAATGAAAATATTAAAGTAGGAAAACGCCACAGTTTAAACAAGATAAAATGATAAAGAAAGGGTATATTTCTATAAAACACTTTATTAAAGAAAAGGAGAATTTGTTAAATACCAAGAATTTTAAATGATACAAGCTTTTGTATTGACTTTATCACACAATGGATGGATATCTGCCTATAAAACAACTATAGTTAAAAAAAAACGGAAATTTATATAGATGATAAAAACTACTCAACATGGAGGTATGTTTTGTGCAATAAAGTGTATATTGAGCGTTACATAAAGGAGCAAAAAAGTATACTATGAAATCCTAACATTCCGATAACAATAAACCAAAGTGTTGTTCCAAATGGTCAGTAAAATATAAATGCATGTATACCATGGGACAAAATTTTCAGCAAAATACACAGAACCGAGATGTACAATTTAAATGGCTACAAATTAGATCGTACATAGAATAATTGCCACTAATGTGATTATTCATGCTATGGGTGTAACAGATACTGCATAATGTTCACTTTGTCAGAGGAACGAGACTCTATTGAACATTTTTTTATGGAACTGGTGACTTTGTACGTTCTTTTGGAATACTGTTGAACACTTGTTGAATGAAAAATGTCATAATATTCATCTCTTAAGATGTCACGAGAACTGGTCATTTTTGTAGTTGATCAGTATCTAGAAACAAATGATATATTGGATTTTTTTTAATGTTTGGTAAATATATATATTTAAGTGTAAAATGACTAGCAAAATCCCAAATTTGTTTGTATTTCAAAACCAACTAAAAGCTAGATATGCAAAAGAAAAATTTAATGCAAGAATAAGTGGTAAAGTGGACAGACTTTTCAATGCTTGGAGTGCATTTGAACCAATGTACTCGAAACGGATCAGACGTATGTATAAGAAAATCTGACAAACTTGTGAGAATATTGCAAACTCGTTAGAGTATTTTTCATTGCTATGTTTACATTGAAGAGTTTGTTTACATCTATCCATAGTTGCTGATTGTTGAATGTCTCATGGCTTTAATGTTCCTTTGTGTGCGTATGTTGTATTATATATGTAAAATGTTTGCTATAAAAAAGATTATTAAAAAAAAGTTTTTAAAAAAAGAATCGTAGTATAGAGGGAAAAACTGGACAGAGAAGAAGGAGGAGGTGGAGGTGGAAGAGGAGGAGGAGGAGGAGGAAGAGGAGGAAGGGGAGGAGGACGAGGTGGAAGAGGAAAAAAAGAAAATGACAATTATCATCATCACCATAATAATGAAGATGATCATCATGGTCACGACAAAAGAGGAGAAGGGAGTAGGGAAGGAGAAGAGGGAGGGGGGTGGGGGAGGGGGATGTACATGGCGTTTAGGTAACGACACGAGTACTTTAGCACTGACATGATCATACACAGTCATATGTCATATTATACACGGTGTGCTTGTTGTTATCAATCACTCTGCCACACATCCATCAGTGTGTGAGACAGAGGGAGGGAGAGAGAGAGGGGGGAGAGAATGAGGGGGGGGGGGGCAGAGAGAGAGGGAGCGAGACAGACAGACAGGCAGACAGAGACAAAGAGAGACAGAGAGAGATAGAGACAAAGATAGACAGAGAGAGACAGACAGACAGAGCAGAGAGACAGACAGACAGGTACACAGAGAGATTAACAGACAGACAGACAAACAAATAAACAGACTGACAGACAGACAGAGAGGCAGACAGGCAGGCACAGAGAGACAGACAGAGAGACAAACAGAGATAGAGAAAGACAGAGAGAGATAGACAAAGAGAAACACAGAGACAGAGATACAGACAGACAGAGAGGAAGGCAGGCAGGCAGAGGGGGAGAGAGACAGACAGACAGCGAAAGAGACAGACAAGTAGACAGTCATAGACACAGAGAGAGTGAGACTGAGAGAAACAGACAGACAGAGACAGGCAGAGACACAAAGAGAAAGATAGACAGAGACAGACAGATAGAGATAAAGAGACAGAGACAGAGTGACACAGAGACAGAGAAAGAGAGACAGAAACACAGAGAGAGACAGAGACGGAGAGAGAGAGAGAGAGAGGAGAGAGAGAGAGAGGAGAGAGAGAGAGAGATCGCACTAGAGCAAGACTAAGTTGTACACATACAGTGTGCAATGAATCACTACTGCCCTAAATGAACTTACTGTGAAATAAATGAGAGGAAAGACATCACACAGTCTGTCGAGAATATGAAAGAGTGAGGGGGAAGGGAGGGGGGAATAGAGGTTTACAGGGGGAGGAGGGGGGAAGTGAAGCGAAGATGTTGAGGTATAGTTGTCTTCATTCATCAATTGCCAGGTCATATGTTAACATGACATAGCTGGGTCTGAAAAAAGGAAAAGGAAAAACAACAACCACCAAACCAAACCAAGAAACCCACCACCCCCCCCCCCCCCCCCCCCCCCTCCAACTACAGATGGAAAAGGAAGTAGATCCATTTCCCCTGTGATATATGCACAGTCACGCGCGCGCGGTGTGTGTGTACGTGTGTATGCGCGCGCGCGTGTGTGTGTGTGTGTTGTGTTGTGTGTGTGTGTGTGTGCGCGCGCGCACGCGAAGTTTGTGAAATACCCAACAAGTACATGACACAGTGGAATGAGTGTAGGTTAAGACACACTGTCATGGAACAAGATCAGTTTCAGGCTTGTCGTCAGCCCTCTCAGGTTAAGGACTGGTGGTGTTGTGGTGTGGGGGGGGGGGGGGGGGGGGGAGGGGGGGGGGGTTATCGTCTTCTGCATGCACTCACACCACACATAAAATATTAATGACAGAAAGTCTATTTGTGAACTCTAGTACCATACATCAGTTGCTTCGGTTTTCAAGGTGAGATGTTTGTCCGTCGTGTTCGACGATGACCTCCGAAACAGCAGAGGAGGCAACTGCTGTTTCGGAAACTGGGCAGAAATTTGATTATAGTGGAGATGCCTTGCCCATAGTACATCCCCACTCTCTCGGCCAAGTGGGCATAAGGACAGTCAGCGTTGGAGATGTTTTCCAAAGGCCAACCAGCCCCCAGGGCTGCAGCACATAAGGACTGTGCGAGTCAAGCCTCCTAGTCAGAGAGTCATAGTCGATCACTAAAGACTAAGCTGTAAAGTGGAATTCCATGGGAGGGAAAGCCACTGATCATACAGCCTCTCACTTTGCTGTTGCCCCCAGCGTCAATGGTTCACACACACACACACACACACCCCACACACACACCACACACACAAAAACACATACACACACACACACACACACCACACACACACACACACACAACAACAACCACCCCCACTACCACCACCTTAGGGC
>CM054142.1:5554552-5574552 GCA_028751875.1 Rapana venosa
CCCCCTCCCCCGTTTTGCTCCTCTCTCTCCAACTTAACCCCCCCCCCCCCCCCCCCCCCCCCTCCCCCCCCCCCCCCCACCCCCATCCATCCTCTGCTGATCTTGGCAACCAACTGCTCCTCCGACTGTGGAGAGTTCGTATTAACGAGGGGACAGCACTGTGATTGAAAGGTGTGTGTGTGTGTGCTGAGTGCAGTGGCTGGTATTTCTTCCTTGCAAAGTTGATTAAATCACACTGCACAGAGGAGAGAGAGAGAGAGAGAGAGAGAGAGATGAGAGAGTAGAGAGAGAGAGAGAGAGAGAGGAGAGAGAGAGAGAGAGGATTTTCTTTGATATAGGCCTTGGCCCCTTATGAAGGGGTGGTGTGAACATCATCAACATTCCACAACATATTGCATAGAAAACTTTTGTAAACAGAAGAGTGATACCTCAACTACAAACAGTCTTTCTAATTTAAAAAGCCTTATAAAATACAAATGCATTGCCAGTCGTTTATTAATGCGTTCATTAGTAGATGCCATAAATATACAACGTCTGAACAGGGAAAGACACCTCAATATTTTTGCGGTAGTAACTGACTTCTAAGATCATTATTTTAACATAAGAATGTACAGAGACAATGACAATGTGAGAGAGAGAATGAATGAACGAACGAACGAATTTTATTTGACAAAAGCTACAAGCCCATCAGTCAAAGGGGGCAATTGTAAACGACATATTAACATACGTATGGATATGGAAAGGTCATGAGTAATAATCCAAAGTCAAGATAAATACAAACCAATATTTTCAGTTATTACGTATAGAATCTGTTTGATTCATAGTCTGCTTACGTTTATCTAGAGCCTGCGTTACATATATTACTAAAGATTTAAGCTCGGGCATATTATTTGAAGATAGCACCTTTTGTACAAGATTGGTGGACCTGTTGGTTGGGTTTGTCAAAAAAGTACATTTTTGGCGAATTTCATGATAAGTTCTACATGCAAACAAAAAATGAAATTCGTCTTCTTCTTCTTCTCCACATGCTGGACAAGAGTTGTTGTCTGTCTCTGCTGTAATATACCATTGTCTGCAGTTCAAAAGACCACACAATCTTTGCCTAAATTTTAGTAAATTACTTCGAAGCCTTTTATTAGTTAACGATATCAGATACTGTTCTGGACCAAACGCATCTTTAAATGAGCTACACCAATTGTTGTATTTTTCACTAGACATTAACTGTTTGTGCCAGTTTTGATGAAAACATGAAATAAATCTATCTTCCAATTTTCTAACAAACTGTTCTTCGTAACCCACCCCTTGGCATAGCCAAACAATGCCAAATCCATTTATCGTCAAAAGATCTTTTACTTTAGTCGCCCAGTTTACTTTGCCATTATTATGTTGTATAAGCAGCATCTCGTATGCTTGTCTGTTCATTCTTGACATAGGCAGCCTGATAAGCTTAATCCAGTATTTAATACATTTCGTTATGGCTCTTATATACAAGACCTATTTCTCCGTACATAAGTTTATTTGATGCATGTAATGGGACATATTATAAGAGACACATGTGAGAGAGAGAGAGAGAGAGAGAGAGAGAGAGAGAGGAGAGAGAGAGAGAGAGGAGAGAGAAGAGAAGAGAGAGAGAGAGGAGAGAGAGAGAGGGGGAGAGAGGAGTCTCAAGTCACGTACAAGTGTCACCTGAAGTTAAAAAGACGTTCGATCAGGAACAAAACGGGAAGACAGCATGAGAACAGATAACTGAAGAATGTCTGTGTGTCTGTGTCTGTGTGTCTGTGTCTGTGTGTCTGTGTCTGAGTGCGTGCACATACAAGATGGATTGGGGAGGGAGGGGGGGGGGGAGAAGTGCCCTGGAATGGAAGTAGGTCTTTCTACATTCTGTCATACTAAGGTGTTTCTCATTTGCAAGCGTACAGCTGTGCATGTGTTGGTTTGTGTGTCCTGTTCTGCTGACAGTCACAGTGCGGGACAGTGTCCGAACAGCTCACAGCACAGAGACAGGTCGGGGCTCTTCTTCTTCGTCTTCTTCTTCTTCTTCTTCTTCTTCTTCTTCTTCTTCGTCTTCTTCTTCGTCGTCGTCGTCGTCGAACGCTCAGACAGCAACTACTGTTATCTGTTATATAAGCGAAAATGCATCACGATGCCACATCCGACCGACTTCGGCACAAGAGAGAATTGTTATCTTTTAAGTCGTTCTGGAAATAAGGCAAGAGAATAGACCAAGAAGGCAGAAAACAGACAAGAAAGAGGTGACAGGAAGAAAATGAGCAAAGCAGAAACAAAGAGAGGGATAGGACAGAGGAAAATCCTAGCACAGAATTTCCACAATGTAGGGATGCTATTTATACTGACAGGCCCCCGGCATCTCCACGGGAAAGATCGGTGGTCTAGAGGTAACGCACCTGCCTATAAAGCGAAGACTCCAGATTCGAAGTGTATTGTGGTGGTTCGATCCCCGTTTGTGTCCGAAACTTTTTCCCCATCCACTAGACCGTGAGTGGTGGTCCTGGTGCTAGTCTTTCGGATGAGACGATAAATCGAGGTCCAAAAGTGCAACACACATTTAGTGCACGTAAAAGAACCCACGGCTACAAGGAATTTCTACCTGGCAAAAATCTGTAGAAAGAGGCCACTCTGATAGGGAAACAAGTACAGTTGCAGACAGGAAAATAGAACAAAAAATGGGTGGCGCTGCTCTTGTGGCGACGCCCTCTCCCCGGGGCGAGCAGCCCGAATTTCACGCAGAGAAAACCTGCCGTGACTTGATTAACGTGGTATACAATACAGTACAGTACAGCACACTACAGCGCAGGACAGTGACTGATTAGCACACAGCGCAGACACAGCATCAGTTCTTTCAAAGTTGGACAGTACAGGGCCACTCCATCAAGGACAGATAACCAACCCACTGTCTGACCTTTTACACTCCCCACCCCCACCCCCATCCCCCGCCCATTTCATCTCATCCCCCCCCCCCCCCCCCCCCCCCCCCCCTGCTGCAGATGTCTTCCGCACAATCACTGATGACTTACTGAGCCACAGATTTATGAAGCTGGACCCTACCCTCTTCCCTCCGCCCCCTTCACCCACCCCACCCCCCTCTTGGTCTGGTTGGGTTGGGTTTTGGTTTTGGTTTTGGTTTGGAGTTTCATTTTTGTTGGGGGGGGGGGGGGGGTGGAGGTTCCGACATCCACATGAATCCCTCTGTTTATTGATATGATAAAGTGCTGGTATTGATATTGATGTAAGTATTATCATGTAATGTGTACATACCGACGTTTGTCTATAATGTCTTGTAGGTGTTTTTTTTTCTGTGACATTTGTTTTCTTGTTTACTTTGTATCTATCTATCTATCTATCTATCTATCTATCTATCTATATCTCTCTATATATACATATTTATATATTCATTCATGTCGGTTACAAGATATATATATATAGATATATATATATATCTATATATATATCTATATATCTATATATATATATCTATATATATATATATATATATAGATATATATATATATCTTGTAACCGACATGAATTTCTCTGTTTGTGCGATAATAAAGTGTTCGTGAATTGAATACAGTCTGGTTATGATTCTCCAGGTTTTGTCGTTGTTTTTGTTGTTGTTGTTGTTGTTGTTGTTTGTTCAAACATCCACCTAATACAATCTGGATAGCCACTCTCCGGATACCGACAAACCAGTGACTTTAGTAATAGTCTTTGGATAAGGGAGGAGGAGGAGTCCCATAACCTATAAGGTCGTAGGGGAGCGAGGCGTCAGAGACCTCACTTCTCTAGGGCCAGCATATTGAGGGCGGCGCCCATCTCCTCTCCCTCGCTGCTTTACCTTCCCTGACCCTAAAGAGGGCAGGTACCCATTTACAGCTGGGTGAACTGGGGGAACTGTACTGAAGCCAAGGCGCGCAAACGGTCACCCATCCAACCGGCAACCACGCTCGACGCTGCTTAACTTGGCTGGGGGAAAGCGAGTGCTTGGATCCTTGGATAAGGATGGATTAAAAAAAGCAACAAACCAAACCCAAGCTTTTTCCAGATGTCGGAATGCGGCTACCTTAATGGTGGGCAAAAACGGTGGCATACACAAAACTCTCACCACTGGTGAACCTCGGAGATCTAGCGGAGGAACAAAAACAAAACAAAACAAAACAAAACAAGCCAAAACAAAACAAAACAAAAACAGTAACAACAGCAAAACCACTTTTTTACGTTGAATATCACGCCCACAGTGCACTGCATGGTACTCTATCAAACGCCAGTTCAAAATGTAAAGGAGGAGGAAGAGAAGAAGAGGAAGAAGAAGAAGAACAAGAACAAGATGTCTTGTCGGAGAGGTCAGAGCTCTAGCAGAATTCGTATGGATTCACTGACAGCTGTAAGAAGTTATGTGAAAACAATTTTTTTTTTTTTTTAAGTCTCTAACGCTTCTTCTTCCACTGCTGTGAAATCCTGCCTAGTCTTCAGCAAAGATTCACTCTGCCTGCAGACTTGTTGGTTTTACATCGTGGTGGTGGTGGTGGTGGTGGCGGTGGTGGTGGCGGTGGTGGCGGTGGTGGTGGTGGTGTGTTTTTATTTTATTTTATTTATTTATTTTATTTCATTCTTTTATATCGAGGATAATGGAATAAGCACTTATGTTCTTTTTTTTTTACATCCAGTCCCCCGTGTGTATGCGGTTTTGTAAATTTTGTCATCTGTTCCCACCGGCACACAATGGCCTACTCTTACGAAAAGCGGAACAAGATTTAATGTGTGCGCAAGATGTTCTGCGTGCGGTCGCACACGGGGCCTCGGTTTATAGTCTCATCCGAAGGATGTGTGTGTGTGTGTGTGTGTGTGTGTGTGTGTGTGTGTGTGTGTGTGTGTGTGTGTGTGTGTGTTGTGTGTGTTGTGTGTGTGTGTGTGTGTGTGTGTGTGTGTGTGTGTGTTGTGTGTGTGTGTGTGTGTTGTGTGTGTGTTGTGTGTGTTGTGTGTGTTGTGTGTGTGTTGTGTGTGTTGTGTGTGTGTGTGTGTGTGTGTGTGTGTGGTGTGTTGTGTGTGTTGTGTGTGTGTGTGTTATGTTTGTTTGTTTTTGTTTTTGTTTTTGTTCCTCGACTCTGAGCTCTAAGAATTACCAGTGGTGAGATGTTAGCGTATGCGACTGTGTTGGGTTTTTTCCCTCCTCTCACACAATTAATGCAGCAGCATTTCGCCTTCAGGGATACAGTTTGGGAATCGAACCTCCAATTTTGCCAGGACAGTCAGGAGGTACCTCCCTGCTCTTTCCGATTTTCAACTGTCGTGGGTTCTTTTGACGTGCACAAGTCCGTAAGCACACGGGTCCGACTGGTTTACAGTCTCCTCCGAAAGACTTCGACACTCAGTTCGATTTTCCCGTCAAAGTGGAAAGAAAGGGCAAGGCTGGGAATAATAATAATAATAATAATAATAATAATAATAATAATAATAATAATAATAATAATAATAATAATAATAATAATAATAATAATGATGATGATAATATATGGAATCTATATAGCGCTGGAATCAAACCCAGAACCTCACAGTTTACTTATCAGGCAGGCGAACGTCTAAACCATCCTGTTACCTTCCTTCTTCATCTTGGTGATTTCAGTCGTATATCACTGCAAGGCTTGACTCTTGAGTTTCAATTCTTGACGAAGTATCAGCCTTGATACGGCTTCTGTGGCGGACAGGGTATCAGCAGCATGGCTGGATTGGATTGGATTGGATTGGATTGAAGCAGTATAACGCGAAGGAAACCTTCGTTGGCTTGGCACAAGGATAGGCTGATGGCCCTACAGTTCTGCCATTGCCGTAACTTGCCTTTTCTTTTAAAGGGGGAGGGAGTATCTCAGGGTGGCTAACATGTGATGGAGCATGGATGTACTGAGGGTGGTTAGAGAACAGGATGGGTCTAGGATTGATTGATTGATTGATTGATCCACTGACTGATGGATTGACTGATTGATGGACTGGTTGATTGCTTGATTGATGGACTGATTGATTGACTAGCTGATTGATTGATTGACTGGCTGACTGACTGACTGGTTGATTGATTGATTGATTGATTGACTGACTGATTGATTGATTGACTGATTGGTTTATTGGTTTATTGATTGATTGACAATATATGTGGCGAGTTACTGAGAACAGGTGTTTCAAATGGTCGTCATACCCAGCCCTTCTTCTTCTCCGAACGCTCAGACAGCAACTACTGTTGTCTGTCACATGAGCCAAAATGCGTCCCGCTGCCGTTAAGCGCCTGACAAGTCAGGCCCAGCGCATTCGACTTCGGCATGGGAGAGATGTGCTATCTTTAAAGTACTTTGTGGTGGAAAATGCAGGAGAATGGACCAAGAAGGAAAAAAAAAAAAAACAAGAAGGGGGTGACAAGAAGAAAAAGGAACAAGGCAGAAAACAAAGAGAGAGAGAGAGAGAGAGAGAGAGAGAGAGAGAGAGAGAGAGAGAGAGAGAGAGAGAGAGAGAAGAGAGATGGAGAGAGAGAGAGAGAGAGAGAGACAAGAGACATTTCCTAGCACAAAATTTCCAGAAGGTGGGGATGCTATTCATACTGACAGACCCCCAGCATCCTCACAGGGGGAAGGTCGGTGACAGAGAACATGTACTCCAGTAAGCCATCACACCAGGTCCAAACCTGACACCATTCACAGGTGAACAGGTAATAACAGGTAAAGGTGTCCCATAACCTATAAGGTCGTAAGGGAGCGAGGCATCAGAGACCTCAACTTCTCTAGGGGCCAGTATATTGAGGCCAGCACCCATCTCCTCTCTCTCTCTCTCTCTCTCTCTCTCCTCTCTTCTCTCTCTCTCTCTCTCTCTCTCTCTCTCTCTCTCTCTCGCTGCTTTACCTTCCCTGACCCTAAAGAGGGCAGTTACCCATTTACAGCTGGGTGAACTGGGGAACTGTACTGAAGCCAAGGCGCGCGAACGGTCACCCATCCAAGTGGTAACCACGCTCGACGCTGCTTAACTTGGCTGGGGGAAAGCGAGTGCTCCGACCACTGAGCTGTGCCGTCCCCTCAGGTGAAGAGGATGGGACAGGAAAGTATGCACAGCTGATGGCTGACTCTCTCCACAGCTGACTGGTTGACTCTCCACAGCTGACTCTCTCCACAGCTGATGGCTGACTCTCTCCACAGCTGATGGCTGACTCTCCCCACAGCTGATGGCTGACTCTCTCCACAGCTGATGGCTGACTCTCCCCACAGCTGATGGCTGACTCTCTCCACAGCTGATGGCTGACTCTCTCCACAGCTGATGGCTGACTCTCCCCACAGCTGATGGCTGACTCTCCCCACAGCTGATGGCTGACTCTCTCCACAGCTGATGGCTGACTCTCTCCACAGCTGATGGCTGACTCTCCCCACAGCTGATGGCTGACTCTCCCCACAGCTGATGGCTGACTCTCCCCACAGCTGATGGCTGACTCTCTCCACAGCTGATGGCTGACTCTCTCCACAGCTGATGGCTGACTCTCTCCACAGCTGATGGTTGACTCTCTCCACAGCTGATGGCTGACTCTCTCCACAGCTGCACGCTGGCTAATTGCTGATTTATCCCCCAACAGCTTCAACCAGGCAGACCATCAGTACCGTCTTCTTGTTCGTGTTGGGCGTTCCCCAACTTAATCACGGCTGGGGGTCACCCAGCCTGGGCACTCTGCCTCACTCCTATCCCCCCACCACCTGGGAATGAATCACTGTGAGAGTGGTAAGCACACACTGCACAGAACTGCTATCAACGTCGTATTTTAGATCTGTCATTCAGTAACGATCCCCTCTCCTCTCTCTTCCCCCTCCCCTCCTCCTTCCATCTTCTTCAGCGTGTCTGTCTAATTAGGAGATGCTCAAGATATCCTGGGCATCTTCCCTCATCCTCCCCCCCTAGGCTTACCTCCCTTTATCTTGAGTCGTTATCGTTTGTAGTTTTGTTTGGGGGGGGGGGGGGGGGGGGGGGGGGGTCTTAAAGTTTTGTCATCCGTTCCTACCGGTTCACAATGGCCTACTCTTCTGAAAGGTGGATCGAGTTTTAACGCGTGTTTTGCGTGTGTTCGAACACGGGGAGCCTCGGTTTACAGTCTCATCCGAAGGACTTTGACATTCGGTTCTATTTTTTCTCCTCAAACTGGGAAGAAAGAGCAAAACCAGCCGGGAATCAAACCCAGGACCTCACGGTGTACCTGTTAAGCAGGCAAACAACTTAACAGTCCTGCCACCTTCCGTCTTTGTTTGTTTGTTTGTTTCATCTGTTCTAGGTTACCTCCTTCTTGTTGTTGTTGTTTTGTTTGTGTGTTTGTTTTGTTGGGTTTTTTTAAAGTTTCATACATAGCAGTTACTTCCTGCTTGCTTGTTGTTGACTATTTGCTTTTGACTATTGACATTTTATTTTCATAGATTTCGTCTGCAGCGTACCATGTTTGTAATATATGTTTGTTTAAACTATTGATCGTCATTGGTTGCATGACTGTCTAAGATTAGGTTGAACGCATGCGTTTTGATTTGTCTTTGCAAGATATAGCCCTGTATAAGTTCCATTTATTATTATTGTTGTTGTTGTTGTTGTTGATTTGATGCTGCTGCTGCTGCTAATAGAGCTGTGCAGTGCGGTACGGTGCTGCGCTGTGCTGCGCTATGCTGTGCTGTGCTGTGCAGTGCTGTGCTGTGCTGTGCTGTGCTGTGTTGTGCTGTGCTGTGCTGTGCTGTGCAGTGCAGTGCTGTGCTGTGCTGTGCTGTGCTGTGCTGTGCAGTGCAGCTGCCCACCTGATTGTTATCATTGCATAGCACCTGGGTCGTCCGTCTCTTGGGGCCTCTTTCTTTTCGTTACCACACCCTCCCCTCCCTCCCTGCCTGGTCCATCCTATTAGAGTCCCCCCCCCTCCACTCTCTCTCTCACACACAGACACACCTCGTGCATTCAATTAGACTCTCTCTCTCTCTCTCTCTCTCTCTCTCTCTCTCTCTATATATATATATATATATATATATATATATATTTATATATATATATATATATGTGTGTGTGTGTGTGTGTGTGTGTGTGTGTGTGTGTGTGTGTGTGTGTGTGTGTGTGTGTGTGTGTGTGTGTGTGTGTGTGTGTGTGTGTGTGTGTTGGGGATGTTTGTTTAAATGAGGGGGGTTTCCTGATGAGGGCATGGTGTAATGAAGCCTCTGCCTTATCAAGTTTTCCCTCAATAAAATATTCGAGCTCGAATTAGAGTTCGGGTTCGAGTTCTCTCTCTCTCTCTCTCTCTCTCTCTCTCTCTCTCTCTCTCTCTCTCTCTCTCTCTCTCTCTCTCTCTCCCCTTCCCCCACCAGTTACCCCCCCCCCCCTTTCCACACACACAGGTCAACATAATTCTCCCCCATTCGCCATCTTTGCAAGGAGCGAAGCTGATCTTCATCTGTGGCGAGTGCTAATGAGGGGAGAGCACTGTGGGAGGCTGCTGCTCCGTGTCTGTGCATGGGAAGGTCTTGGTGGTGCACGTGCTGTGAGGTTAGCAGGTCTGGGGCTGCCTGAGGGGAGAGCAAGGGGAGATCACTAGCCCGCCAGAGAGAGAGAGAGAGAGAGAGAGAGAGAGAGAGAGAGAGAGAGAGAGAGAGAGAGAGAGAGAGAGAGAGAGAGAGAGAGACGCTTTCACGAAATTTATTGTCATTGCCCGATGTAGCTTATTGACAAGGGGGGTTACACGCGACTTTCTTTTGTAAATACAAATAAATATAAGAAAAATTATATGATGCATTTAACGTTATGAAGAGAGAGATAGAGAGAAGAGGGGGGGGGGGCAGAGAGAGAGAGAGAGTGGGAGAAATAGAGAGAGAGAGAGAAGAGACAGGGGGGTGGGGAGATAGGTTTGGAGGGCAAAAGAAAGATAAGTCACAAAGCTTCACTAGGTGTTTATGTTCTCCTATTTACATTGGTGGGGTTTTTTAAGCAACATCATTATGTTGAGCAGGTTCTCTTTCTCCTTGTATCACCATCTTTCGATAGCAGCTTCAATAGGCCACAAAAGTATCACATATTCTTGTGAATGCGATGGACACTTCTGTATTACGAAACGGACCTGGCTGTTAGGTACCACCAAGGCTATAACTTCAGAAGTCGTTAGGTCCTCTACCTAGGGCTCATCCCCGAGCCAAAACGTGAATTAAATAAGACACAAAGCATGTTTATACCCAGAAGTGCTGAAAAAGTTACCATTGAACGATATTAATTTCTCCATTTAGATTGTTGTTGGATAAATCGTTTTCAAATATATAGAAAAACGCACTTGTTTTCCTCCACTACTAACTTTGTGAATGATACGTAAACATTTGAGGAATTTCTGGCATTCAGATTTGAACATGCATCCTTCGTTATCTATTTACGTACAATCAATCACTCGTGTTAATGACGGGCCTTTCCACGCAATGGCGCATGCAGTCAGGACAGTCTGGGAATATTATGGGATGAGGCCAAAGTCAAACCCTCAAGGGCAGACAATGTTGCAGTCATCCCTATCAGACAGAAATTTCTCTGCCCTTGTAGATGGTTCCACGGATTGACAGAGAACATCTGTCGCCCACTCTGCCGACACTCCCATTGCCCATAATACCCCCTGCGTCCTTCCTATTTTACCCCCCCCCCCCCCCCCCCCCCCCCTATTTTACCCCCATCCCCCCTCCTCCCTTGTAGTCAATACTCTGTGGTCACTTAGCAGTGACTGGTCACTTTTCGGCCTAGGCACTGGACAGGCCTACTATGGCTGCACACGACAGGTGCATACACAGAGGAAGCAAAGCTTTCTGCCACAGACTTTTGGGTAAATCTTCAAGATGATGTGAATAATACAGTATTGACCACAGAAACACAACGCTGTGTCTGGTGCTGGTGCTGGTGTGTTGTTTGTTTGTTTGTTTTTTGTTTGTTTAGTGGGTTGTTGTTTTGTTGTTTGTTGTTGTTGGGTTGTTGTTGTTGTGGTGGTGGGTGTTTTTTTTTTTTGGGGGGGGGTCTTTGGTAGAATTGTGTTTCTTTGTTTTTTCTTTGCTGGTACTTTTTAACAATTCTTAGAGAAGTATTCAGGAAACGGATTTATGTCAAGTAAATGCCAGAAAGAAAAGAAAATGACCATTATGTGCGGATAACACGTGTTCCTACACAGATGACCACACACGTGTATGGCAGCCGGCAGAAAGATGAGGCTGCGCAATGATCTGACTTGGACAATAATCATGTTCGCTAAAATGTTCAAACGTTTTCAACACGAAGAATGTCTTCCAACTCGCAGGAGCTATGACTATGTAGCGTGGTGTCGCGTTGTGTTGTGTCGTGTAGCAGACACCATTATCATCACAGTCTCTGATACAGAGCCTCCTTCCTCACTACTGATCTACCCTCCTCCACACAACCCTTCATCCCCCCCCCCCACCCCCACTTCTCTCAGCACACGTTCTTTCTTATTGATCCACAGAGTACATCAATCCCTCCCTCCCCCCCTCAATCCTCTCTACATCTTCACTCTTTACATGAAGCTTAACTACCTCCTCTGCCCCAGTCTTCTCTCCCCACCCTCCCCCCCCCCTCCCCCCCCCCCCCCACTAAAACCTTGACCTAAACTAGGAGTGAGCGAAGCTGGATAACAACAGCAACAAAAAAATAAAACAATAAAGGACAAAAATAACTGGAAAGCAGCGCAGCGTACCACGAAAAAGTGATCATAAACGTGCAATAGGTCAGCGCTAGGAACGTCTAACAACAACAAAAATAAAGGTACTACCATCACGACCAAATAACACCCTCCTTCACCTCCCCCTCACCTCCACCTCCCTCTTCCGCAAAGAAGAAAGGAGAAGAAGACAACAAAGTCACTATTTTTTTCGGGTGGGGGGGGGGGGGGGGGGGGTTGGTTTGTTTTTTTGTTTTGTTGGAATTTGAGTTGATTTGGTGTTGTTTTGTTTGGATGACCACGTAAAACCTCAATAGAAGCACAGCAAGGTCATCCAGCTTCTTCACAAGGTCACCATCCAATCAAGGGCAGACAATGCAGCAATTATCTGGACGTTCACCCGACCCCGCCTTCCCCCCTCCTCCACAATGTCCAGATTACCTTCTGCTGGACAATGCACAACTCATGCTCCCTTCTTCATAACTCCCCCCTCATCCCCCACCCCCACCCCTCCCGTCTCTCCCTTCCCCACACTCTCCCCGCTTCCTCAGTCCCCCATCCTACAGACCCTAATGTCACCCTCCCCCATGTCTTAATTTGATCACGTCCATAAAGGGGGGAGGATCCTTCCCCTCCCTCTTCTCCCCCTTACCCCCCCCACCCCCCCCCCCCCCCCCCCCCCCCCCTTTCCCCTATTTCTGGAGGGTGGGAGAGCCTAGCGGTCAGAGCGTAGAATTTTCGATTTGTCGACAAGTGTGTGCGACGGTCCAGTCTCTGCTGTTGTCAGTTCGAGCCCCCACCCCCCTCCCCCCCCCCCCCCCCCCACTCCCCTGTGTGTGAACGCATGCAGATCATCTTGCGCACACGTTAAGAACCTGTTCCGCCTTTCGGAAGAGAAGGCCATTTCATGCTGGTAGGAACGGATGACAGCATTAAGGGGAAAAAAACAAACCCGCACGCACACAAGTCAAGTTAAGTCAAAAACACAGTAATCATCCCATGAAGGGCAATTACAATACTGGCAGGCACATTGATATGAATCACAACCTCGAAAGACACAAGAAAACCACTTTTTATATTGGTTTAAACATTCCAAGAGAACTTATGTAAAAATTTCACTCACTCACACACACACACTCACACTCACACACACACACACACCACACACACACACTCACACACACACACTCACACACACACACCACACACACACACACACACACACACACACACTCACACCACACCCGCGCACACACCAGTTAAAAATGAACAAGGAAAAGAACACACACACAAACAGGAACATCAACACGAGGACAAAAGCAGACGACATCCTTTAAAAACACAACACACACACACACACACACACACACACACACACACACACAAAGTTCCGGTTGTAAGTGGGCATGAAACATTCGCCATCATAAATATGTCTTCCAGTTTTGGATTCATCGTGTTCACAATATTGGCCAAAAAAACCACTTTTGCAAAAAAGTTGTCTGGTTGTGAAAAGTCTGTGGGTGAATGTTGGACAGTGGTTTGTGGGTGTGTTGAGGTCGTGTTGTGGAAATACAATGGTCCAATATTTCTCCCCAGATAGGTATTACAGGGGTTGGTGTGTGTGTGATGGGTACCATTTTGTGGTCGGCGGATGTGTGTGCATGCATATGTGCTCACAGGCGTGGTGTGTGCGTGTGTGAACTCAAAGCGTCCGTGTGCACTGTTGCATCACCCCCCTCCCCCCAGAATAACGGTTAAACAGTGAAAGAGAGAAAAGGGACGAATGAATTGTAGGCTGGAATGGGCACGAACAACAGATCCAAACGCCGCCCTGGGCAAACATTTCTATGCTTCAGCCTGAAAATAAGGCATGAATAATACCGCCACGTGAAGAATACATTGGTGCATACAGTTTTCTTGACATATATTTATTCATCATGTGATTTCATCAGTTTGTTAGGTGTGTGTGTGTGCGCGTGAGAGAGAGAGAGAGAGGACATTATTATGTCGAGGACAATTCTTAAGCATTGATGTTTGTTTTTTTTTACTATCCAGTCCCCGCTCATAAAGGATTGGTAACACAATACACCCCTGTTTGTGCCGGGCTCTCTTTACAGGTATCCCTGCAAATGTCATGCAGTATAACAGCAGTTCGCGCTCACGTGCTTCAGAACTGTATATTTTTGAATGGCGAGCACATTGGTATTGACTTGCACACTTGATTACTATTTCGGCATTAATGAAAATTTTGGTGGAAGTCCCTTTTTTGTCTTTTCTTTATTTTGCCTTGTTCCTTTTCTTCCTGTCACCGTCTTACTGTCTTCCATTCTCTGGCTTTTTTTCCAGAAAGACTTGAAGGATAACAATTCTCTCCAACGCCAAAGCCGGATTATTAAGGGCAGCGCAACGCATTTTCGCTGATATGACAAACAACAATAGTTGCTGTCTGAGCCCTCCACGAAGAAGAATCATAAAATGTCCCTTGTACAATCATGAAACATTTATTGATTTACATCATAACAAAAAACAGAGATACACACACATATTATTTATATATTACTTATTGTTTAGGGGTTATTGTTTTGTTTTTAATTCCATGTAAGCATATATTATTGTCTTCTCTTGTTGATTTGTGTGGTTTATAATTTATTAGGTTTTTTATTCTGTCTACATACATATTATCTTTTTTCTCTCTCTCTTTTAAATTTTTTAGATAGATGGCTTGATAAAAAAAAAAAAAAAAAGCAAATGCACTGCTTATTCAATGTACCATCTGAAAATAAAAGTTTGACTTTGACTTGACTTTGACACCTCAAAATCGGGAAGAAACTCTTACTCATAACACATTGACCCCCGCCACCCCCAACCACTACCCACTCCCTACCCCCTCCCCCCCTTTCACCACCACCATCACCACTACCACCACCTGTAGAAGAAAGAGAGGAGAGAGAGAGAGAGAGAGAGAGAGGATGAGAGAGAGAGAGAGAGAGAGAGGAGAGAGAGAGAGAGAGAGAGAGAGAGAGAGTAGCGAGGACAATAATACTATACAGATGAAAGAACACCTTGGGACACAGGGAACTCAATTATCCGTATCTGTGCGCGCTAGCGAAATGACAAGCGGTGGTCCCCTTTGCTGGCGCTCTAGTGGCCGGCTCCAAGTCAGCCAAGCCAAACACGGTAATGACGAGAGACGCCCTGTAGCCTTGGTCTTCTTCCACCAGCAGTGAGGCTGGGGCAGCACTGAGATCAGTATCACATCTTACAGGTGACGGAGCGGGGGTCTAGCGGTGCCATGCCTACTCCTCTGGTCCAGGAAGCCAGGGGTTGTAAGTTTGATTCCCATCTGAGCCTGAATTGTCACACCCTTGTTGGCGGTCGGGTTGGTCAGTCGCTTTCTATAGCGTCTGTCCCTGAAGTCGGAATGTGGCTGCCCTAATGGTGGGTACAGAAACGTCGCATACCCAAAATCATCTCACCATTGGTAAACGTCGAAGCCCCCCCCCCCCCCCCCCACCCACCCACCCACCCACCCCGCCCAAAAATTAACGAAAAGCTGTCAACTTTGTCCCCACGTGACAAAACAATGTAACTCCATTTTCGTAAGTTTAGAGAAAATCTGGTCTTGTTTTGCTGGGGGTTTTTTTGTTTTGTTTTTGGTTTGGTTCTATAGTTCAATACAAAATAGGTCTTGTTTAGTCTTCACAGCTTATCATGCTCAACATTTGCAAAGTACAGTTTGGGATCAAACACTGACCTCAAAAATAGGACCCTTAACCCCCTTTACAAAATGTGTAAGTCCTGATTAAGTTGTAAGGTAAAGGTAAAGGTGTCCCATAACCTATGTGGTCCTTGGGAACTAGGTGTCAGAGACCTCAGCTTCTCCAGGGGCCAGCATTTTGAGGGCGACGCCCATCTCCTCTCCCTCGCTGCTTTACCTTCCCTGACCCTAAAGAAGGCAGGTACCCATTGACAGCTGTGTGAACTGGGGGAACTGTACTGAAGCCAAGGCGCGCAAACGGTCACCTATCCACTTGGTAACCACGCTCAATGCTGCTTAATCTTAGCTGGGGGAAAGCGAGTGTTCTGACCACTGAGCTGTCCCGTCCCCTTCCCTGCTAAGCATATTTTGGCATCAAATACTGAGTAAAATAGGACCTTCCCTCTTCCCGAAATCGGATATCTCCAGTGAGAGGTAAATATAATTACAAAAACAACAATTCCCCATCCATTCTCCCCACTTCCACCCCCCCCCCCCCCCCCCCCCCCCCCCCCCCCCCCCCCCTCCCTTTTTTTCAGAAAATGGAGTTACTGTGTTTTTCCACGAGGAGGGTTGGAGCTGTCTCTTCTTCTAGCAAACTTTCTTCGTGTTGTTTTTTTCTCGTGGGAATTGTGGAGTGCTGTGGCCATCAGGAAAGGAGGCCAGGGGAGCGAACTCCATGACAGGACATAACGAAGACACCCTGTGGCGAGAAATGGGATGGGGAAGGGGAGACAAGCTGTCTCCACAACCATGTGAGCCGAGCCGTCAACCGAAGTGGACACTAGCTAAGTGGGTCAGTAGGAGCAAAGGTCGGGAGGGCATGGCATAGTCTTTCTGAAGAAGGATGTGTATCTTTGTATACCACTGTCAGTCACAGCATAATTCTTCTCTCTGCAGGAAATCAGGGCTGCTCTCTGTGAACCGGGAGGGCATGGCATATTCTTCCTCATGGAGAAGGATTTGTATACCACTGTAAGTCACAGCAAATTTATCGGTGTGAAATTCAGGGTGCCAGCTCTCCCCTGAAGAGAGCCCATCGCCACAAGAGCAGCGCCACCCATTATCTTGTTTATTCCGTTTTCCTGTCTGCATGTGTATTTCTTTCCATATCAGATTGGCTCTTTTCTCTACAGATCTTCCAGGGACAACTTACTTGTTGCTATAGGTTCTTTTACGTACGCTAAATACGTGTTGCACACGGGATCTCTGTTTACTACATCATCCAAAAGACTAAAAGTTCTTTTTGTTTTTGTTGTCCCCCACCCAGTTCCTTAGGTAGAGTTCCGACATTCACCAATGGTGAGATTTTGCATATGCGACATATTTTTGCTCACCATGAAGGTAGCCACATTCCAACTTCGGAGATCTTTGTTTATTTTGTTGAGGGTTGTTTTTTTCAGAGTTGTGTTGCTGTACGCTGCTGCTGTTGCGACACTAGTTTGGGTTAGTTTGTTGTTGTTGTTTGGAAGGGGGTGGGGGTGGGGGTTACTTTCCTGTTTTGTTTATTTTCTCCCATCCAGTCCTCTCCTCTATTTATTTTATTTACCTATTTTATTTTATTTATTCTTTTATATCGAGGATAATGGAATGAGCACTCATGTGCTTTTTTTACATCTAGTCCCCGTGTGTATGCGGTTTTGTAAATTTTGTCATCTGTTCCCACCGGCACACAATGACCTACTCTTTCGAAAAGCGGAACAGGATTTAACGTGTGCGCAAGATGGAACAACACAAAGGTCCTGACAGAAAACAGCAACAACAACAACAACAACAAAACTATTAGCCTGTATTAAGTGCATATGATGAAGTGTGACCAAATGAACACGGCAAAAAGGTAAGCGTGGGGGTGGAGAGAGAGGATCTTATAGAACCACACCACCTTTTATGAATCATCCTCTAGAAAATGGGACATCCTTTACAGCTAGAACCATAGAAATGGACATCATTTACACCATAGAAAATGGACATCTTTTACAGCTAGAACCATAGAAATGGACATTCTTTACAGCTAGAACCATAGAAATGGACATTCTTTACAGCTAGAGCCATAGAAATGGAGATTCTTTACAGCTAGAGCCATAGAAATGGACGGGCATTCTTTACAGCTAGAGCCATAGAAATGGACATCCTTTACAGCTAGAGCCATATAAATGGACATTCTTTACAGCTAGAGCCATATAAATGGACATTCTTTACAGCTAGAGCCATAGAAATGGACATTTTTTACAGCTAGAACCATAGAAATGGACATTCTTTACAGAGCCATAGAAATGGACATTCTTTACAGCTAGAACCATAGAAATGGACATCCTTTACAGAACCATAGAAATGGACATCCTTTACAGAACCATAGAAATGGACATTATTTACAGAGCCATAGAAATGGACACCCTTTACAGAACCATAGAAATGGACATTCTTTACAGCTAGAGCCATCGAATTGGACATTATTTACAGCTAGAACCATACAAATGGACATCCTTTACAGAGCCATAGAAATGGACATTCTTTACAGCTAGAACCATAGAAATGGACATCCTTTACAGCTAGAGCCATAGAAATGGACATTCTTTACAGCTAGAACCATAGAAATGGACATCATTTACAGCTAGAACCATAGAAATGGACATCCTTTACAGAACCATAGAAATGGACATCCTTTACAGAACCATAGAAATGGGACATCCTTTACAGAACCATAGAAATGGGACATCGTTTACAGCTAGAACCATAGAAATGGACATTCTTTACAGAATCATAGAAATGGCACATCCTTTACAGAATCACAGAAATGGGACATCCTTTACAGAATCAGAGAAAGGGACATCCTTTACAGAATCACAGAAATGGGACATCCTTTACAGAATCAGAGAAAGGGGACATCCTTTACAGAACCATAGAAATGGGACACCGTTTACAGAGACACAGAAATGGGACATCGTTTACAGATTCACAGAAATGGAACATCCTTTACAGAACCATAGAATTGGGACATTGTTTACAGATTCACAGAAATGGGACATCCTTTACAGAATCACAGAAATGGGACATCCTTTACAGAACCATAGAAATGGGACAACCTTTACAGATTCACAGAAATGGGACATCGTTTACAGATTCACAGAAATGGGACATCCTTTACAGAACCATAGAAATGGGACATCCTTTACAGATTCACAGAAATGGGACATCCTTTACAGAATCACAGAAATGGGACATCCTTTACAGAACCATCGAAATGGGACATCCTTTACAGAACCATAGAAATGGGACATCCTTTACAGAATCAGAGAAAGGGGACATCCTTTACAGAACCATAGAAATGGGACATCCTTTACAGAATCAGAGAAAGGGGACATCCTTTACAGAATCAGAGAAAGGGGACATCCTTTACAGAACCAGAGAAAGGGGACATCGTTTACAGAATCAGAGAAAGGGGACATCGTTTACAGAATCAGAGAAAGGGGACATCCTTTACAGAACCATAGAAAGGGAACATCCTTTACAGAACCATAGAAATGGGACATCCTTTACAGAATCAGAGAAAGGGGACATCCTTTACAGAATCAGAGAAATGGGACATCCTTTACAGAATCAGAGAAAGGGGACATCCTTTACAGAATCAGAGAAAGGGGACATCCTTTACAGAATCAGAGAAAGGGGACATCCTTTACAGAATCAGAGAAAGGGGACATCCTTTACAGAACCATAGAAATTGGACATCCTTTACAAAACCATAGAAATGGGACATCCTTTACAAAATCATCTTACCAAAACTCCCCCGAAGTAGTAGAGCGGCTACCTAAATGATGGGCAAAACCTCAAAATTGGTGAACCTCGGAGCTCTAGCCAAGCTAGGAAGGAAAGAATCTTATACAAATTGGACACACTTTACATAACCATGTTAGAGATATGGGATGTGCTTGACATAATCCTCCTATAAAACTGGCCATCCTTTACAGAACCATCATATAGAAATAGGACAGTTTACAGAATCACACACACACACACAACACACACACACACACACGCACGCGCGCACACACACACACACACACAACACACACACACACTTACACACACACACACACACACGCACACACACACACACACACACACACACACACTCTACTCACACAACACAACACACACACACACACACACACACACACACACACAGTGAGAGAGAGGGGGGAGAGAGAAAGAGTTGAGCGAAGTCAAGTAAAATTCTTTTATTTCGAGGATAATGATGCATTTTTACATCCAGTCCCCACCCTTATCGGGATGAGAGAGAGAGAGAGGTGACAGACAGACAGAAACCAAGCCATGGAAGAGAGACAGAGAAAGGAAAAAACCAGACAGACACATCAACTGAGACAATCAGAGAGAAGGCGAAACCAAACTCGTGTTCTTCGCCATTTTGCTCTTGAAATCAATGTTCAATCAGTGAATCAAATCAAACGACTGACTGGACTATGATGTCAGCAACGTCATCAGCCACCCTCCTCCTCTCCTTTACACACACCAGAACTGTTCAGGCGGAGA
>CM054142.1:5584552-5602052 GCA_028751875.1 Rapana venosa
AAGAATAATTACAAACATCAAAACTTTCAAGAAAGCCGGAATAAAAACCATCACAGCGTGACAAACCACAGCGATATTAGATCGATTCACAACATTCCAACGATATTGATGAATATCTATAATAATATATATCGAAGAATCCAGTATCAATAACACCAACCTTGTCGACGACACGCACCTCTACTGCTTTCATCTGCTGTTCGGCACTAGCCTAGACACACCAGAATCAGTGTGTCCAGCACAAGACGAGCAAGCCACGACAACGGAACACTTCCACTGTCAAAAAACGTCAAATTGAGAAGCATCGACACAGTGACAAAGAAGACGTGGACGATGATGGTAGGGGTGGTGTCTGCTGCCCCGAATATCCTTCCTTCCAGCACACTTCCCACATGCAGGCACTTTTAGCCTACTAGGCCTAGGCTACAACCACTGGGGCAAGGGAAGAGCGAAGGAGATGGGCTCGAGAGGGAGAGAGAGAGAGAGAGAGAACAGGGGCGGTGTTGTTGGCTGACTGTGGGACTGACGGACTGCTCCGTTAGGTTTAACCCATGCTATGCATGCAGGGTTGGGAAGGGCTAGGCTGGATGGAGCTAGCCTAACTGACTATGCGCGGCGCAGGAGTGTGATGTGACAGACGCTGTGTGATGTGTGTGTGTGTGTGATGGTGTGTGTGTGATGTGTGTGTGTGTGTGTGTGTGCATCATACGTCGCTTAGCCGTTGGATTCGCTCCCCTTATCATTCTCTCCTCTTATTTTGCTTTTGGGTTGGGTTTTTTTTTTTTTTTTTGGTGTGGTTGTGAAGAGTGCATCCGTGTGTGTGCTTGGTCCATTTCTTAAGATTCCTTTAGCTGTTTAATTTGTCTGTCTGTCTGTCTGTTTGTCTCTCACAAACACACACATACACACACGCACGCACGTACACACACGTCCATGTGCACACCACACACAGACACACACACACACACACACACACACACACACACACACGCACACACACACACACACCAATCTCACAAGTCAATATCAGTTGTGTCACAGCAACAACAAAAAAACCCAAAACAAAAGCAGTCCCATACTACAAACAAACAAAAAAACCTGGTTTGTGTGTGACCATTTTCCAAGACATTGTAAGGAACATAATATTGACCAGTCCTGCATCGTTGGATGTGAACTACCATGCATCAGTTTTATGTTTCTTCTTCTTCTTCTTCTTCTTCTTCTTCATTATCATCGTCGTCTTCTTCTTCTTGTTCTTCTTCTTCTTCTTCGTCTTCTTCTTCTTCGCAATTCTTCTTCTTCTTCGTCTTCGCAATTCTTCTTCTTCGTCGTCGTCTTCTTCTTCGTCGTCTTCTTCTTCGTCGCCAAACACTCAGACAGCAATCTTTGTTGTCTGTCGTATGAGTGAAAATGCATTCCGCTGCCGTAAAGCGCCTGACAAGTCAGGCCCAGTACATGCAACTTCATCGTGAGAGAGAATCGTTGCCTTTTAAGTCTTTCTGGAAGATAAAAAAAACAACAACCCAGGAGAATGGACCAAGAAGGCCTATAATGGACAAGAAGGAGATGGCAGGAAGAAAAGGAACAAGGCAGAAACAAAGAGAGGAATAGAAAAGCGGGAATTTCTGGCACATAATTTCCAAAAGGCGGAGATGCAATTTATACTGACAGGCCCCTGGCATTCCTACGGGGAGGAACATGGTGTGTCGTTGGTTTTTAAGGATGACAAACATTGAAAACGACGTGTACCTTCAAAAACCACACCCGACTTTTCTTTCCAGGGCAATGTTCCATTAACGGATTAAAGGTGATGCCAGGCTGCAAAAGTAAACAACTTTAACTGCTCATGTCCCCGGGGTTCTAAATTGGGTTTTCTTTTCTCCCACGCGCTTGCCCCTAATGGATTAAATTTGACACCACATGAATGCACAACATGTCTGCCAAAATAAAATTAAAAAAACAATTTTTAAAAACCCAGTTGTTTTGTCACCCTGATTAACTGAAAGGTATTTTTTTCTGTGTTGTTTTTGTTTTGTTTTTTAATTTAACTCCGCTAAATGGATTTTGCCAGAAAGGGAAGTGGACAATTTTGCAGAATGGCTTACTGATAAAGCGCGCGCGCATGCACACACACACATACAAATGCACACACACACACGCATACACATGCACAACACACACACACACACACACACACACACACACACACACACACACACACACACACACACACACACACACACCAAGAGGAAAACAAAGATTTGCTTTGCTTCTTTTCTTCAAACAAATACTTTAAACAGAATTAAGCAGAGTTTGTCCACTCGTTCCTCAGCTAGAGTTCCCAGGTTCACCATAGTGAGATTGTGTGTGTATTGGACCATTTTTGCCCACCATGACGGTAGTCAGCCGCATTCTGACTTCGGAGATAGGCAGAAGAAACACTGTCTGCACACTTACAAAACCCCCAGACCCAGCCCATGTAAAGTAATCCATCAGAAACCCCCTTCCGCGAAAGAGGTCTACACAAAAACTGTATCAAAGGAAATATACAGAAAATGTATGTCCTATGAAGCAAACCTGCTACTGCCATTGCAGAGACTGAGCTGTGTATCCAACAAAAGCAAGAAAAAGAAGGACACACCTGGAGAAGAAGAATCATGTTCACAGACAACCCTCTGATTTGTTTGGCTTGTTTGTTTGCATTTTTTTGTTTGTTTGTTTGTTTTCGTTAGGGTTTTGTTGTTGTTGTTGTTTTTTGTTCCTGGGCTAGAGCCTCGAGGTCCTCCAATGGTGAGGTTTTAGGGATGGGATCATTTGCCCACCATTGACTTTGGGGGGGGATCATTTGCCCACCATTGACTTGGGGGGGGGGGGATCATTTGCCCACCATTGACTTTGGTGGGGGGGGGGGATGGGATCATTTGCCCACCATTGACTTTGGGGGATGGGATCATTTGCCCACCATTGACTTGAGGGGGGGGGGATCATTTGCCCACCATTGACTTTGGGGGAGGTGTCTAAACTCAACACCAGTGTGCATGCGGTGGTTTTGTTGTTGTTGTTGTTGTTGTTGTTGTTGTTTGTTTTGGGGGGTGTCATTAATTTGTTCCATCTGTAAGCTTACTCTTCCCAATGGTAGAAAGGGTTGTAACATGTACTCGATATGTTCTTCGTGCCTATGCACACGAAACCTCGGTTTATAGTCTCAGCTGAAGGACTTTAGGGGTAATAAAGTCGGCACTGATGTTAACTCCACGGGAAAATATCCCTTGACTAGGTGCTTCGCCGGTGGCTCGAACCCACGTTGTCAGATCGCGAGCCCAACCCTCTAACCACTAGGCTATTCCTCCCCAAGATCACGGGCATGATCCCTGTGTAAAATGATGGAAAAGATCTGTAGACAGATCCTGTGGGAATGCCTACAGAAAAATCTTCAAGTATAAATTCAGCCTAGAAAAAAGAAGCCCTCATAAATATAAGGAACTGCTGACAACTGTCTGCAGGAAAACGACTGATGAATTATATACACAGAAAAACACTTCTGAATAAGGTCTACTTGGGGAAAATAAACTAAGCTTTCAGTAACACCCTTTGAATCAGACGCAATGCTTTCGTTAATTAGTCTAGGCTCCTAGAAAATAAAACAACTACTAATCAGACCTGTAGAAAAGACCCATGAATCCCACACACTACACCCCCTCAGAATTTGGTCTAGAGACACCCAACTGATCTAGACCTAGAAAAGAAACACCACTGGATTAGGCACACTAGAAAATTCTGTCAGTTTGGCCAATAGGAAATGTTATGAATTAGACCTCCAGAGAAAATAGTAATATTGGGTATACAGATAACCCTTTGAATTGATTTTGCAGATGAACCCTACAGAGAAGGCTTACAGAAAGCCCTATAGATTAGGCTTACATAAATTTCTGTGAAATAGGCCTACAAAAATACCCTATGAATGGTAAAGTAAAGATAAAGGTGTACCCATAACCTATGTTGTCATTGGGGAGTGAGATGTCGGAGATCTCAGCTTCTCCAGGGGCCAGCATATTGAGGGCGGCGCCCATCTCCTCTCCCTCGCTGCTTTACCTTCCCTGACCCTAAAGAGGGCAGGAACCCATTGACAGCTGGGAGAACTGGGGGACTGTACTGAAGCCGAGGCCATGAACAGTCACCCATCCAAGAGGTCACCACGCTGCTTAACTTTAGCTTTGGCAGAGCGAGTGCTCTGATCACTGAGCTTTACTGTCCAGACCTGTGTTAAAACACTATGAATTAGCCTGTGGAAAACCCTATAAACAGACCTATAGAACACCCTGATGACTTAGGCATAGAGAACTCGGAACTCGGAACTTGTTTAATGTACATCGGCCATTGGGCCACAATACAACAGGAAAAAGAACAGTATACTTTCACACCATACTCGTTTAGTTTTTTGTACCCAAAAGCTAGTCATCAGAAGCGCAGCAAGCTAAACTCATCTCATTCATTCACCCCAAGCTAGTTGTGACAATGTAATAAAACGTGTAAGAAAACAACAATGACTGACATTTTCAGTAGCAATCCTGTGTATAACATATCAAAGTGAAACAGATTATCAATTATGTACATAAAAAGGTAATTTTAAATACCTATCTTCCTTTAGCTTGATCAACATACGTTTACAAACTGTTAACGTTAAAAGTCACTTTACAATTACTAAGCATCTATTTGTAGTTGGTCAATGAACAAAACCAGAACAACTTGGTCATTTAAGGAATGAATAGGGAAAGTGTACCTAGTAGATAATCACATTTATTAGTCTCTGCCAATGATTTCATTCTTAAAAGGAAAGAGAGAGAGAGAGAGAGAGAGAGAGAGAGAGAGAGAGAGAGAGAGAGAGAGAGAGAGAGACAGACAGATAGACAGAGAGAGAGAGAGAGAGAGAGAGAGAGAGAGAGAGAGAGAGAGAGAGAGAGAGAGAGGAGAGAGAGAGAGAGAGAGAGAGATAGGAGAGAGAGAGAGAGAGAGAGAAAAACGTAAGCCAATCTTAATTCTGTTACTTGACTCCAGATGAAACCGAGAGCTAACAATTGCACAAACATTTAAACTAAGCCTTAAATTCTAGCTGAACTGTGTTACGCATTGTCTTCTTCGCATGGCATAAAATATGTACTTTGATATCTGCAAAGAAAAACGTGTATTATTAGCACAAAGAACATCAGACAACGGAAGATGAAGAATGTTATGAATGAATTTTACTCTAAGATCTGCATACATTGAACACATATATATCAAATGATATTCATCCTCACTTACATTCTTACAAAAAGGACACATTTTGTCTTGCAAATTAGGACTGTATCTGTGACGATTATTATTAATGGTAAGACACTTAATCTGGCTTGTGACAAAGCAACTTTAAAGCAATACACATCAATACTACAAATATAAGATTCCCTTTCAAACACAGTTTTAAATGATCTGTAAATGGAGTATCTGTCATGATCGTTTATAAACACTTTGCCATTCCTGAATAAACAAATCTATCAGTCTTTGCCTGAAAACCTGCATAATTTTGTATACATCCCCAACACCCTGCTGTAACCTACTATATTAAAGCCACATTCACATAATAACACTCTTATGTTAGAAACCCAGCATCTTTTTGCATTATTATCAAGCCTTAGTTGCATTTCGTATGCCTGACGAGGTAATCGTGATGGTCCATCTGAAGTATTTTAAACCAGAATCGAAAAGCAGAGAAATGCTGGTATTGACATATAGAGGGTATCTTCCCAGTTCTCCGTACACCATTTTGTTAGGAGTTTTGATGGGGAGCCCCAGAAACGCTTGCATGCCATTAAATGAATTTTTTCTAAACAGTCTAATCGACTTAATCCCAAACTTCAGAAGAATACAATAATATAGGCTGTATTTTGATATCAAATACTTTAAAGTATATCTGACAGGTAATATCTTTGTTTTTTCAAAAACGCCTTTATTAAACTAATTAAGGTTTTTCTTTCCTTTCATAATTTGATTTTCAATTCCAACTTTGATGCTTAGCTTCGTTGAAAAATTGAATCCCAAATAACAATACTTATTTACTACTTCTAATTTAACATTTTCGAAAAACCATTCTTCATCTCTGCCCAAAAACCCACCTTTCCTAAAAACCATAATTTTAGTTTTATCTTTGTTTACTTTTAATTTCATTTTAGAACAGCATGCTTTGAGCACATTCAACTGGTTTTGAAGACCCCCTGGAGTAGATGATAACAAGACAACATCATCTGCAAAAAGAAGCACAAACAATTCCATGAGACCTGGCATTAGCTGAATGCCATGTTTACCTTTCGCAGACATATCATTTGCTAGCTGGTTAATAAACATTTGAAACAGAGTTGGACTTAGTACACAACCTTGGCGCACCCCTATTGGACAGTCAAAGAGCTGTGTATATTCAAAGTTGGATCTGACACATGAAACTAAAGCCTTGTACATTGCTTGTAGCGAACAAAAGAATCTTCCATTTACACCCTGGTTTCTAATGCACTGTAATAATTTATCATGCCTTACTGAGTCAAATGCTTTCTTAAAATCGACAAAAGCAACATACAACTTCTTACCTTTTCTGGGACAAGCACTTCTGCACAACAGAGTATAAACAAAAAATATGGCCAGTAGTAGAATAATGCTTACGAAATCCCGCTTGATTTTCGGATATCAAGCTGTTTTCTTCCAACCAAGAGTAGAGCCGATTATTTAATATTGTGCTGTAACATTTTGAAATTGTACTTAGTAAAGATACACCTCTATAATTATCTACATTATCTATGTTACCTTTTTTATGAATTGGAATGACAATGGCCTTTTCCCATTCCTTTGGATATATGCCTTTCTTAAATACTTCATTAAATAATTTATGTAAAAAAGGGATAATAGTTTGGCTACCTGCCTTAAACATTTCTGCAAGCACTCCATCCATTCCGCACGCTTTGCCACCCTTTAGTTTATTTACTGCAAGTGTTACTTCCTGCAAAGTTATTTCATCATTCAGTGCGTGTTGGTCTTCCTCAGAAAGATCAAAGTGATCTTGATCATCCTCATTTAAATCATCACTATCTGTAGAAAACACATTTTTGAAATGATTGTACCATTCATTGAGAGATATATTGTTTTTATGCTTTATTCTTTCTTTCCCGCATCCCAATTCAGTTAACTGCTTCCAGAACTTTGTTGAATCTTTAATATTTGCACTAAGCATTTCAACCTTTTCCCGTCTAAAGCTTCTTTTTTTAATCTTAAGTAAGCCCTTGTATTCTTTCCTTGCAGTAATATATTCTAGTCTATCTTCGTCACTTCTAGACTTTCTAAAACTCCTCAAAGATTTTCTACAATTCTGTTTGGCTTGCTGACATTCATTGTCAAACCATTCAGAAATATGTTTTTGCAAATTAGGGTATACCTTTCTTTCCATACAACTACTGGCTGATAATAAACATTTTATAAACATATCGAGTGCACTGTCTACATTATCATCTAAAATACTAGCTGCTAACTGAATCTTACTCTGGAAATTAGCACTATTTAGATTGTCTACATAAACCTGTTCTTTCTCTTTATCCCATATAAGTTTGTTAATGAATAAATTATCCCTTAGGCATAGAGAAAAATCCTATCAATTCGGTCATTGGAAAATTCTATCCTGCAGATCAGCCCTTTTCAGAAATCTATTGAATAAGGCTATTAAAAAGTCCTACGAAAAAAGACCGTTGTTGTTCTTCTTCTTCGTCGAACGCTCAGCCAGCAACTATTGTTGTCTGTTATATGAGCGAAAATGCGTCACGCTGCCGTTAAGCGCCTGACAAGTCAGGCCCAGCGCTTCCGACTTCGGCACAAGAGAGAATAGTTACCTTTTAAGTTCTTTCTGGAAAAAAGGCAGGAGACTGGACCAAGAAGGCAGAAAAAAGACAAGAAGGAGGTGACAGGAAGAAAAGGAACAAGGCAGAAACAAAGAGAGTGATAGAAAAAAGGAAATTTCTAGCACAGAATTTCCAGAATGTGGGGATGCTATTTATACTGATAGGCCCCCGGCATCCCCTCGGGGGTAAAAGACCGTTGTAAAGACTATAAATTGGACCTGCTGAGAAGTCCTATGAACCAGGCCTGCAGAAAATTCCTATGCATTCAGCCTCTCAGAAAGGCCATTGCATGGTTTGGTCAGAGTGTTTCCCTCTCTCCCTGGGGAAATAATCTTCCTGAATGCTGATGCTCATAAATCGGAATATATTTGAGAAGTTGGCATTCAGAAATGGGACACTGTTTCGAAAGTTTGTGTAGTATTTGGAGAGAGAGAGAGAGAGAGAGAGAGAGAGAGAGAGAGAGAGAGAGAGAGAGAGAGAGAGAGAGAGAGAGAGAGAGAGAAGAAGACAGACAGACAGACAGACAGGCAGACAGACAGACAGACAGACAGAGAGAGAGACAGAGAAGGACAGACAGACAGACAGACAGACAGAATAGTTTATTGTGATAAGCTTTAAAACCCAATCTCAAGGGGCCAACAGCCCTAATAATCATCAGGCATCATAGCAGGAAGGCTTCCATATCATGGTTCAAAAGCTGCAACAAACACAGACATTGCAAGCTATGATAACTGATGTTTGGTTGTTGCTTTCTTTTCTAGTAGAGAGAGAACAATGAACAAAATTTATTGCTGTGAAAAGCTTTATAAGCCATTCAGCAGGGGGTGACACCAGTCATTGATATACGTGTTTTTGTTTTTGAAAATCTACGTCATGCACAAAGCCAGCTGTGGCATAAAAACTGGACATGGAAACCAGGTCAGTGCAATTCGCAGTATGCTTAACGACCTTCCACATGGGAACAAAGGGTTAGGGATACACGAACAATCCAGAAACAAAGAATGCACAAACTCAAACAATACATGTAACACAATGATCAGCATGTCATGCTTACCACATCAACACATGGTTTACAACACAGCATTCATATTCAAGGGGACGAGATAGCTCAGTGGTCAAAGCACTCGCTTTCCCCAGCTAAGATTAAGCAGCATCGAGCATGGTTACCAGTTGGATGGGTGACCGTTTGCTCGCCTTGGCTTCAGTACAGTTCCCGAGTTCACCCAGCTTAAATGGTACCAGCCCTCTTTAGGGTCAGGGAAGGTGAAGCAGCCAGGGAGAGAAGATGGGCGCCGCCCTCAATATGCTGGCCCCTAGAGAAGCTGATGTCTCTGATGCCTCGCTCCCCCCCCCCCCCCCCCCCCCCCCCCCCCCCCCCCCCCCTACAAGTTATGGGAAAACCTTTACCTTTTTACTTATTTATATTCAGTACAGGGATCACCAGCTAGTTATTACACCGCCATTGTGTTCCTGCTTTACAGTCCTCAGTATATCAATTATGACAGGCCCCTGTTCGAATGTCCTGCATTAACCGCTGTTCTAGGTTTTGTCATGTCTTTTATATTCATTATGCATATTGCAGATCTCGTTTGCATTTTCTTTTTTTTTTTTTACTGAATTTCTGGAAGTACATAATTTTTTTTCTCTTTTGCCGGTCCACAGTCTTCCTCTCCTTCTCTCTTCACACACATACACGCACACACACACACTACACACACATACACACACTACACACACAAACACTACACATACACGCATGTACGCACGCACCCACACACACATACAAATGAGAAATAGAGAGAGAATAAAAGAATACACACACACACACCACTTACACACAGAAAAGATGTTAAAGAACACACACACACACACACACACACACACACACACACAACACACCATCCCCCTCAGTATGAGTCACCCTACAAGAGCACTACCATCACCCCTCCTTCTCTCTGACACAGACCATTCCTGTCCTCAATTCCAGTGAAGAAAAATCCAAAGCCAAGGTAAAATTGCAATGTAGCGGCCATTCAAGGGAAGTAAAAAGTCCCTGCTCTCTTCCATTTCTTACTCTACAGCGGGAATGGCAGGGCTGCCCGTCTCCTGAGGAAGACGTACAAAAAGAGTTAATTCCCCGGGGGAAGGGTAAAGGAGCTTACTCATGTCGACAGCATCGAGAGTGACCTACCTTTTCGTTTGGCTCGAATCTACATGAAGATAGTTGGGAGCAGGGGGGGGGCGTGGGGGGGGGGGGGGGGGGGGGGGGGGGTGGGTGGGGCAGCATTACTTTTTTCTGAGAGAGACACAGACACAGCACAAAACTAGACCACAAAAGTTTGGGAAAAGGGGGGGGAGGGGCTTAGAAATAGAGAAATTGAATAATAAGGTCATATCCTTTCACTATTGAAGCAAATTTAGTTTGCCATTGATTCAAGAAAATAAATTTGCTGCTTTCTTATCCCCCCCCCCCCCTCTCTCTCTCACTCTTTCGCTCTCTTGTGTGTGTGTTTAAAAGAGATAGAGAGAGAGAGAGAGAGCAATCAACGTTTTGGTGTGGGTTTTTTTGTCTTGAACTAAAAACAAGAACAAACAAAAACCCTGGCCAGTACAGTGTTAATGTTTGATGAAAAACCCTTCATCATTAATAAAATAAATGGCTTAACACGGTGTTTTGACTCCATGCATTCTACTCTTTTACAGTAGTCTGAGGGTGTTGACTGATCCTAAAACAGAAAACAAATGAAGCCCAACAACAAGAACACATCACCAGATTGTCAGTTAGCAGTACTAATCGTCATCACTTCCTGTTGATGTCAACAGTCCACAGCCATTGTCCAATCATCTGTGTCCTTAGCTTTCCCCTGACCTTTAAAGGAGTGTAACCTTTCAGGAAGGAGATATTTACATACAACGGGAAACATCAAGATCTTTAGGAAACTTCCTGTATGAGATGTGTGGAGGGGCTATGATATTTATTATATATATCACATACATTGTCAGAGGGTTGCCCATGTGTTGGTATGCCCTGTCCATACCTACTCACAAACACAGACGTACACACAGGCGCATACATACTTCACACACACACACACACACACACACACACACACACACAAGGCATATCTAATCAGGAAAGATGCACTTGAAAGTGTAACTGTGTAACTGTATGTACATGTTATACGAATGTGAACTCCATTTGTATGGGTCCGTGGCCTAACAAATAAATCATTTGACTTTGACTTTGACTTTGACACACACACACACACACACACACACACACAGAGGAGTATGAGTCACCTTACTCTTCTCCTTTCAACTCTTTCACTCTTTCAACTTTCCAAATATCCAGTTTCACTTTCCAAAAAAAAAAGAAGAAAAGAAAGTAAAGAAAAGAAACAAAGTGAACAGACGACTGCAACCTACAGCCATGATTCAATAAAGTAAAAAGTCTCCCTTCTCTTCGATTTTTGAGGTAACAGCGGGGATTGGTTACAGCTGGCTGTCTGCCCAGGAGGAAGACGTAGAGAAAGAGTTAATACTCGGAGGGTTGTAAGGGAGCCAATTCGTGTTGACGGCTCGAGAGTGACCTATCTTTTCACTCTGGCATTGGCAGGGATGACAAGGGAAAAGTCATTAATTTTCATGAGGGAGGGAGACAGAGAGAGAGAGAGAGAGAGAGAGAGAGAGAGAGAGAGAGAGAGAGAGAGAGAGAGAGTTTACTACTTATTTTATGACAAGGGGGATTATTGGTGGGCAATGCTATCCCTCAGCATTGGGGGGTTTTTTCCTTAATATATAATACATAATATATTATACGAAAAGATCATATTCCTTCACTGTCCATAAAATATCATTTGCCATCAGCTTGAACAAAACCAATCCTCTTCCCCATTCTTCTGTGTGTGCGTGTGTGTGTGTGTGTGTGTGTGTGTGTGAAATACTTGTTGTTCTTATCATCCCTCAGAATAAAGTTTGGGAGCATTCCACTATCAATATGATGGCATCTTCACTATTGCATGAAGGAGATGATCACATCCCTAAACAGTATTTTGAACTCCCTTAAAAATAGTGTTTTGTTCTTTTATCTGGTAATGAAGTAATTTCCTTTCGGCATATTCTTTTTATAAGAGAACTGGATGTGCAGACTGATCCTAAAACAGAAAACTAATAGGCCCAAAATCTACAATGACGTCCAAGGATTGTCAGTAGGCAGAGTTTAATGGTTCTCACTTCCTGTTGACGTCAACCCTCCACAGAAATTGTCCAATCACCACTCTCTAACTGCACACGTGCCCTTGGCTGCACCAATCACTGTCAAGGTTTGGAACCTTTAAGGACCCCCCCCCCCCCCCCCCAAAAAAAAAAAAGTCTATATACAAATAAAAAAATAGTTTTAGAGCTTAGGACAGGGTTCCTGTACCAATGGTATATAATAGGGATAGATCATTAACCTACGCTCTAAGAAAAGTGATTTTCACACACATTGTCTGTTTGGTTATGGGTGAGTGTATTGGTTGTGCATAGGCATACACTTGCTCTTGCAAACACAGAGACATACTGGCACCACACACACACAGACACACAGGCACACACACACACACACACACACACACAGCGACAGAGACAGACAGACAAAGACACATACAGACAGACACAGGCAGATAGACAGACAGACAAAGAGGCGATTGAGGTATGCAAGAAGACAATGATGTATCCAGAAAAGAGAGAGAGAGAGGGAGACAGAGACAGACAGAGAGACACACAGACACTCAGGGACAGAGACGGACAGACAGACAGACAGACACACAGAAAGAAAGACGAGTCAGAGAGAGAGGCGATTAACGTATGCAAGAAGACAATGATGTATTCAGAAAGAGAGAGAAAGAGAGAGAGAGAGAGAGAGAGAGAGAGAGAGAGAGAGAGAGAGAGAGAGAGAGAGAGAGAGACAGACAGACAGACAGACAGATAGAGACAGACAGACAGACAGACAGAAAGAGGCGATTGACGTATGCAAGAAGACAAGGATGTATCCAGATGCAGGGCAGAGTGTGGCCTTCTGTGAGCTAAACAACACACCAGACACTGTGAGAGAGATAGCGGTGATGGAATGATTACCTTCTCATCCTTAGCACGCCCCACCCCTCCCCCATTTCCCTCCCCCAAAGCACTGCTTGTCATAGTCTGATAACAAACAGCAGGTCTACCGTCTGGTGGCAACCCACTAACATCGAAACATCACGGAACATCTTGCGCACACGTTAAAATCTGTTCCACTTTTCGGAAGAGTTGGCCATTGTGTTCCTGTGGGAACAGATGACTAAATTTACAAAAACCCATACACACCGGGACTGGATGTAAAAAAAAAAAAGCATAAAGCGATAAAGCAAGTGTAATTCATTTTTTAGGGCACACACACACACACACACACACACACACACACACACACACACACACACACACACACACACACACACACATCCAACAACAAAAGAATTGTACCTGGCACATTTTAGAAAGAAGAAAACAACCCACTGGTATAGGGGAACCAAATACACCTGAACATAGGGAAGAAATTAAAGAAGAAAAGCTCCCCCAAAAAGCCAAAACAACAACCAACCAACCAACCAACCAACCAACCGACCAACAACAACAAAATCCAAAATCCAACAACAACAAACAAAAAAAGAAAAAAAAAATCATCTACAACCCCAAAACAAAAACAATACAAGCAACAACAAAACCCCAACAAGGAGAAACCAAACACACAAACATCAAAAGAAACGCGCGCGCGCGCGCGCGCGCACGCACGCACGCACACACACACACACACACACACACACACACACACACCATGACACTGCACTAATGGCGATACAACAAGGAGAAACCAACCACACAAACAAAACAAAAGAGAAAGATTCTCTCTCTCTCTCTCTCTCTCTCTCTCTCTCTCTCTCTCTCTCTCTCTCTCTCTCTCCTACACACACACACACACACCCACACACCATGACACTGCACTAATGGCGATGGGTTTTCACAAGAAAGAGCACCTTGGATCTCCACGCGGAGAAATTCAATTACTTTTATTGTTGGTTATTTTCTCAGTGTCAGTCACTCGATCTACAGTCCCTATCAAGGAAGACATCTTTAGAAGGTGAAACACGCACGTAAAATTACTGTCTCCATGTGTACTGGGTTAGAACATCTGACAGATCCTTTGCTTCCTACTCTGTTGTAATTCACCTTGTTGTTGTTGGGTAGGAGGGGAGGGGGGAGGGGTTGCTGTAGTTGTTGTTGTTGTTGTTAGGTTTGTTCGTTGTTTTTTGTTTGTTGGGAGTTTTTGTCTGTTATTGTTTGTAGCAGATTTTGTTGATTTTTTTCGGGGTGGTGGGGTGGTGGTGGTGGTGGTGGTGGTTTTCGTTAATCAAAACTCTTTTCCTGTATGACTAATAGACTTCATGTAGCATATATGTAGCGCAGTGTATATAATAATAATAATAATAATATACACTTTTTGAGCGCTGACCTTCCCTTTTATTGGGGAAAGCACAAAGCGCTTTAAATTACAGACAGCAACAATTCAAAAGCAAAAGACACTCAACATTCATTCACACACTACAGTGAATGGTTCAGACGCTGAAACACCTTCAAAGGAAGCAAATTGAAAGCGAACAAAGAAACGACCGAGCAAAGAAACCAAATGAAGAAGAAGAAGAAGAAATGTGTGTGTGTGTGTGTGTGTGTGTGCGTGTGGATGGGATTACAAACGGTGCCCGATCGACACAAACGTGTCCTCAGTTACACACGGAAGTCGAGGATTTTCTCACCAAGGGCAGTGTCATCAGTTTGCTCCTGATCCTCATAGTAGCATGCAGGCTAAAGCGTCATTTGGGCAGAAATGTTTACACACACACACACACGTCCTTGGGATGAGACTATAAACCGAGGTTCCGGGTATGCGCCCACGCAGGACATCTCGCGCACACGTTAAAACCGGTTCCGCTTTTCAAAAGAGTAGGCCCATTGTGTGCCGGTGGGAACGGATAACAAAATTTTAAAAACTGCATTCACACGGGGATTGGGTGTAAATAAAAGCATATGGGTGCTTTTTCCAGTATTCTCGAAATAAAAATTAAAAAATAAATAAAAATTTAAATATCACACACACACACACACACACACACAACACAAACCACTGATAGGAAAACAAATACACATGCAGACAGGAAAAGAAAAAATGGGTGGCGCTGCTCTTGTGGTGACACGCTCTCCCCCGGAAGAGCAGCCTGGATTTCACGCAAAGAAATCAGCCGTGACTTGAAGTGGTACACACACACATATACACACACGCGCGCGCGTTCAATCAAAGAAAAAATGCCACACACTGAGACGGAGAGACAGACAGAGAGACACACTAACTGACCTAGAATGTGTGTTAGCTTACAAAACGGGACACAAAAACAAAAGATCACGCTGTCAAGAGTTGTCTTTCCTTCCCATACGTCTCGTGTCCCGGAGGTAGGAGAGCCCTTCAAGCTTGTCGTCTGTTCTGTCAGCTTGTCACCCACAACAAACGTAGACGCAAGCCACCTTTAGGGAGAATTTCTGATGACTGGTAAGATGCTGTTGTGAAATACTTTTCTCACAATGACTCGACGAAAAGTTGCCCAACCTCATTGTTTTAGGAGGATAGATTTAAAATTTAAAAAAAAGAAGAAGAAATAATCAAGAGCTGATATAGATCTAGGCATAGGCTAATTAACGCTACGAGATGGTCACGTGATTTAGTGCATACGAAATAGATCGCAATGTTTGGATTTAGGCGTTACTAAAGAAACAAAATGCCACAGAAAACTACTGGGCATATCCTGGAGAGAACGAAAGACCAATGAATTTGTCAAGAGTCAAATAACACGGCTGGCAGGTCCACAGGAACCCCTTCTCACCATCGTCAATAAGAAAATGCTGACATGGTTCGGCCACGTCACCCGCCACAACACTCTGCCAAAAACAGTACTGCAGGGAACACTCGAAGGTGGCAGAAAGAGGGGAAGACAGAACAAGTCATGGATGGACAACATCAGAGAATGGACCAGGATGAATGACACGGCACTACTGCGCAGAGCCGAAGACCGAGATGGATGGAGGAGGCTTACCACGGCATCGTCTATCGTGTCTCCCCCACGACCGCCAAGGTCACGGGTCTGATGATGATGATGATAGAAAGTAGAACAGTAGACAGTAGCCTGTTGTTGCCGCATTCGCTGTTGTACTGTGCTTATTTTATGGATCTAGACAGATCTATACAACGATGCCAGTTGACTAACTGTACTTATTACCTAGATCTAGATGAATCTGTGGGTTACATAGATCTTTATTCAGAAAACAAATACTATACATACACATATTAAGAGCTATAACAAGCTATTAGCATTTGGCATGCTCCGTACAATATATTTGACTCATTTAGTTAAGCAGCAAATAGTATGTTCTTTCGAGCCAGAAGGCCCATAGAGCCGGAGCTTATCCCGGTTTCTGTAGCGTTAAGCGAACTGATGGTTTTTCACCACCCCTGTGACAGGACGCTAGTCTGTCGCCAGATACTTCCCCAGCAGAGCTGGTACCCACTTGTACACCTGGGTGGAGTGAGGAAAATAGGAGTAAAGTGTCTTTCCCAAGGACACAACACCGAGCCGAGCGGGGATCGAACCCGCGACCTCTGGCTCACGAGTCGACCGCCTAAACCACTCGACCACGGTGCCTCCTGTAACAACAATAAGTGTTTTCCAAACTTTAAAAAAAAAGGGTGGGGTTTTTTTGGGTTTTTTTTTTTTTTACATAAGACAACTTAGATCTTTAATGCCTTCTTCGTACTCGCAGCAATACTATTTATACAGATAACAAGATCAAGACTGTTTTTCAGCTTAAGTATTTAACAACACCCCCCCCCCCCAAAAAAAAAAAAAAAAAAAAAAAAAAAAACACCCAAACAAGCCCAAAACAACAACACCACAAACAACAACCAACAGTCAAACAAACAAAAACCAACATCAAGAACAAATATTAAACATTTGCAAAAGAAAAAGATAACAACATGTGCATATATTTGTTTTCAGTCGCTTGATGCAGGGTTTGACTCGAATTAAATAAAGGACTGACTTTGTTTTGCTAAAAAAAGAAAAGAAAACTCAAACCATATAAATAAAAGCAAACAAATGCACGAGAATCTAGATTGTTTTTGTGATTATAATTGAAGGACTGGTGGGATGTACTAGACAATGAATACACACAAATTTTAAAGCATTTGTCATCTGCATAGGCATCAGCATGAAAGGTGTAGTTCAAGAATTATCATTCATATCACCGTCTTTACATATGTCCTGCTACCACTATTAGGGTCTACAACAACAGCAGCTTCAACCTCTTCCCTTCTGTCTACCTCCTCCTCTATTACTACTACCCTGGCCCCCTTTCTATAACCAGTCCAGTTAGCGTTGTATGTGCAGCACTAACTAGTCACGAGCGATGATTGTTGTAAACTCGCATGATGAGTAAGCCAAATAATTATGAGTGGTGTCAACGAATTC
>CM054142.1:5607052-5632052 GCA_028751875.1 Rapana venosa
GCTGGTCTGCGTGTCTTTCTGATATGATGGATACAGGTAAACACAGACAGTCATGCGTCCATGGGCTGCACTTACACAGACAGGTCAGCAATGAGAGGTAAACTCGGCACAAACTAATGCAATGTGCATGCAATGTGGTGTACACAGGTTGAATGGAGCCCCGCAGACAGTGTGGATTTTCCTTTCTAGATCACAGTCTGACTGACGCAGTCACTACTGATGGAAGGAGAGATGGGGAAAATGCCACAGAGAGAGAGGCTGGAAGACAGAGGGAGGGAAGCAAGGGGAAGAATTCGCCCACTGCAGCTGTGGGTAAGCTATGTTCGTTTACAGCGGCTTGTTAGTTATGTGTTCCGTAGTTTGTATCCATCTGGTGATGTTCTTTTTTTGTCTGTTTCCCTGTCTGTCCCGTTTGTATAGAAGCGTGGCTGCCAGCCTACCATCGCGTTTCCCTGTAGATTCTCTATGTGTGTCTTTGTTTCTGTCAGATTCTGTTTGTCTTTTCTGTCTCCTCTCTGTGTCTGACTATTGTCTGTCAGTCAGTGTGCCTCTCTCTCTCTCTCTCTCTCTCTCTCTCTCTCTCTCTCTCTCTCTCTCTCTCTCTCTCTCTCTCTCTCTCTCTCTCTCTCATATATATATATATATACCTTCTTCTTCTATAATATATATATCTTCTTCTTCTTCCTGTCTCCCCTCTACTTAATTATAATCAGTTTGCATGTTAATGTTCGATTCATTTGAGAATGATGTGTTTATTGAATGCATATTTCTTTTCTCCAAAAAAATTACAATCCTTGTATCTCTTGACATTAATATTCAGGTCAGTTGGAGATTATGTATTGTTAGACATACACTTATCTCTTTTTTTTAAATCATGTCGTTGTTGTAGTAGGGGTTTTTTTCTCCTTGTTTTGTTGATAGTCCCTAATCAGGGCAAGGGCCAAATGAAAAAAAGTATGCGTATACTTATTCTGTTACCCTTGATTCATTCAAAGATTCATTCATTCATTCATGCTCTCTCTCTCTCTCTCGTTGTTTATTGCTGAAGCACAGAAATTATGACAATCACAGCTAAACACCAATTAGTTTAATATTTTGTGACTCACCTAAAGACACATCTATATGCTGTAATCTCAGACACATCTATATGCTGTAATCTCCAGCAAGAATACTTTTGAAAATGTCACATAGAATTTGATTGGATGGTCGAATATTTATATCATTTTGGAATGTTCCTGTTATTATTTTAGTCGTTGTTTGTGGTTTCTTGTTATTTATCCTTGACATTATGTTGTAATCAGTTTGTAGCTGAGTTTACGCCAGAGATTAAAGTCATATCCATTTCTAAAGAGCTGTTTTCTTTTATTCAGTAAGTATATGCATCATGCAATTTCTCTTTGTATTTACAAAAGAAAGTGAGGCCACATTGGGCAATAACAATAAATTGGTCAAAGCATAAAAGCATCTTTCTCTCAACCTATTAGCATTCGTGTCAATCTGTCTTTCTGTTTGCCTTTCTGTGTCTGTCTTTCTTTTTCGTTCTGTATTTATGTCTGTTTTTCCATCTTTCCTCTAGCTATTTTTACTTTTGTCTTTTATCATTTTTTTTCTGATTCTGTGTGTCTGATCTCTTCCTGTCTGTCAGTTTTTTGTCTCGCTGTGATGCATGCATATGAATAATATATAACACCAGAACAACAAATCAAACACTACAGTTTAGGAGGAGGGTGGAGGTGGGGAAGAAAGGAGTGGCATGTTTTGGTAAGTGTGTGTGTGTGTGTGTGTGTGTGTGTGTGTGTGTGTGTGTGTGTGTGTGTGTGTGTGTGTGTGTGTGTGTGAATCTACTCTCAGCCTGCCTGCCTCTTTTGCATGATGGATACATGTATACACAGACACAGGTATGTGTCCATGAGCTGCACTATCACAGACAGGTCAACAATGAGAAGCAAACCCTGCACATAGTTATCATATTTATGCAGGTACACGCAATCTCGTATGCACAGGTTGAGTGGAGCCCCACGGACGTTGTGGATTATCCAGAATCTGACTGATGCAGTCACTACTGATAGAAGGAGAGATGGGGAAAATGCCACAGAGAGAGGGAGGCTGGAAGACAGAGGGATAGGGGGGATGAAGGAGAAAGCAGTGGAAGAATTCGCTGGCTGCAGCTGTGGGTAAGCTTAGTTCGTTCACCGTGGCTTGTTGGTTCTGTTCCTGCAGCTTGTATCCATTCTGTGGTGATGTTTGGTTTGTGTTTGTTTGCCTCCTGTCTGTCCTGTCTGTATGGTGGCGTGGCTGCCAGCCTACCATTACGTTTCTCTGTAGTATCTCTGTGTGTAGTGTCTTTGTTACTGTCAGCTTTTGTTAGTCCTCTTTGTCTCTGTGTATGTATGACTGTCTGACTGTTTCTCCCTATCTCTATCTATCTGACACTTCTAAACTGTCCTGTTATGTAGTCTGACTGTCTGACTGTTTCTCCCTATCTCTATCTATCTGACACTTCTAAACTGTCCTGTTATGTAGTCTGTGTGTGTGTGTGTGTGGTGTGTGTGTGTGTGTGTGTGTGTGTGTGTGTGTGTACTCCTCCTCTTCCACCTCCTCCCGTCCCGTTTTTCTTTCTATTTGGTTTCTTTCTTGTTGCATCTCTCATCTTCTCTTTTCTTATATTTTCTTTTCTTTTTCTGTCTCATTCTTTTCTCACTTTTCTTTCTTTCTCTCATTCTGATGGGGTTTTTTTCGTTCCTTTTCTGTGTCTGCCCATGTGTCTTTGGTACTCTCTTTTTTTTTCCCATCTACCCATCTATCTATCTATCTATCTATCTTTCTGTCAGTCTCTCTGTGTCTGTCTGTCTGTCTGTCTCTCTCTCACTATCAGACTTTGTCTATCTATCTGTTTTCCTTTCTCTTTCAATCTTTTTTCTTTCTTTCTGTGTGCATGTCTGTCTGTCCGTCATTTCTTTTATTCTTCCTTCTGTCCTTTATTATCTGTTTTCCTCCTCATTCTGTATGTCTGTTTCTGTCTGTCAAGTTTTGTTTTTGCCGGTCACGGTCTATGAACAAATGATTTGTTTCTCCTTCCTGCACACTACTTTGTACTCATTACTTTCTTTCTGGTTTGTCCGGGTGCCGTTTTCCGCGCTGTATAATTCTATGTTCTCTGTGTGCCTGCCTGTTTCTCTCTGCCTGCCCATATGCCTGTTACTTGACATGTATGTTTGCGGGCTTTGTGTGTCTACTATTTTAACTGGGGGTGACTTGTCCAGGTGTTTCTAAAAACTGATCTGCGACCAGCGTGAGAAAAGTGAAGTTGCTAGGTAAGAGTCCACGAGATCTCCTCCTTCACTAAATGCCCTAAATGTCAAGTCAATGACTACAGAAGGCGCAAACACTGAGTGGAAACACTGACCACCATGAAGGATAGGAAGAAGAGTTTGTACATACTTTGCCAGCTGAGTTTCAGTGTAGGGTATATTAGGAGCGTTGATAAGGTTAAATTTATAGATACGTTGAGGGTTTTGAAGTTCTGTCGTGACAAGGTGGTGTTTGTGCGGCTCATGTCTCTTTCGCGACGGTGTTTCGGGATGAAGACATTGACCGCTTTGCATTTGTACAAAATAATAGCCATATTACCTGGGTAAATCGGGTTGTCAAATGTGTCAGAAGTCGAAATAGCAGGGTAAAGTCTTGTTTTAAAAGCGCCTAATCAACATTTAGTTTCTATTTTTCTTTCTTTCTTTCCTTTTCTGCCTTTCTTGTTTTCTTCCTTCTTGTTTGCGTCTTTGTTTTATTGTTTCTTGAATAAAGTACACTTATAAAAAGCTGTTCAGGGCAAGAACATGGTGGTCTAAAAAATGACAGGTAGGTTCTGAAAAGATAAAAATAAAACATCGAGAACTAGGAGAGAGAGAGAGAGAGAGAGAGAGAGAGAGAGAGAGAGAGAGAGAGAGAGAGAGAGAGGTATGCCTGTGCGAACCCTTTTCCATACGAGGAACTTGCCAGTCCTTCTGCGTGAAATCCACCTTAACTTGGCTGACTGTTTTGTGTTTAAGCCTCAAACGTGGCTTTAACAGTTGAACGAAAATAGGTGAGACTGTTTATTAAAAATTGCTCAGATTTGTGTCCCTTCACTATTTTCATCCTCATGTTGAAAACAATAATAATGAAATGAAGCCAGGAATGTTGATAAACAGACCACGGTGTTGTAGAGACATGCTCCGCAAAATGTACAGCGCCTGAAGTCAAAAAGCGAAGTCATGGACTGATACAGCGATTTGTGTGTGGCTATATTTCACTCCCCCTTGATCCCAAACTGTGACACTTGTCAGCCCAGCCTTGCCCCGATCACCTGAGGTGGCCACAGTGATGACAGTCTTCTGGCCGTCCCCGCCGGCTGGACATTGACGTGGGTCACATTCCTTGGGGCACTTCCAGTCAACCACTTAATGTTAGATCCTGCTGTGGTCAGTTAGCTTCACCTTTCTATTCTTCCACCTATTGTCTCAACGAAGGGTATCGTAACAGGGGATGTGTCTTTCTCTCGATTGTTGTGTGTAATATTCTTGAGAGTGTGGTTGAAGATATGTAGAATTGTATTCACTCATGCACACACACATACTTTATACACACGCACAAACACCAGCATTCTCATGCATACGCAGCATTCTCGTGCATGAACGCACACACAAAATAGGATGTAGGCATCGTGACTCCAACAGGCCCTCTTCTGCGTAGTGTTAAGCTATGTAGGTACTTAGTGACGACCCCATCCGTTTTCTTACTGCAGTTTTCCCTCCCAACCATTTCTTGTGCTCCATGACATTTGTCATTTGTCAGCTAATACGTTTCATTCTCTGTGTGTGTGGGTAGGGGGGGGGGGGGGGGGGGGGATAGTCATATGTCTGTCTCTGTCTATTGAAACGTTTATCCGCACTTCTTCCCTTTCCTAAGCTGTCCGCCTCATCTCTCTCCAACACCCTCCTCTCTTTTCAGCTTTAGTGTGGGATATTGCATTGCCACCCAAAGAAATATAATATATCAGCAATCCCAATGGAACAGCAGACAAATTAAAATTTAATGCTTTAATGCAAATGACTCGCAAACCACACACACACACACACACACTTTTAAAGTGGCAGGGCGTTAAACTGAAGAACCAACAATAACTCAACGGTAGAGAAATGATGTCACACAACGCTGTTCATAAGCTGTGAAAAAAAGTCTTTTGTGTGGTTACCGAAGGGGAATGCAAATACGGGTGGGGGTTGGGGGGTGAGGGTGTGGAGAGGGGTAAGGAGCACGGAGCTGTCAATGAGAAACTGGAAGAGGTGGAAGAGCCAAGGTGGGTGGCCTAGAGGTAACACACCTGCCTAGAAAGCAAAACGTCCGAATTCGATCCGTGTCCGGATTCGTTCCCCGTTTGTTCCTGAAACATTTACTCCCAATCCACTAGATCGTGAGTGGTTGTCTGGGTTCTAGTCTTTTGGATTGGACGATGCACTGAGGCCCCATTTGAAACTCGCATTTAGTGCACGTAAAAGAACCCACGGCAACAAGATAGTTGTCCCTGGCAACATTCTGTCGAAAAAGCCACTTGATAGGGAAAAAATACATTTTAAAGAAATAATGGGTGGCGCTGCTCTTGTGGCGACGAGTTCTCCCGGACTTCAGGCAAAATAATCTGCCGTGACTTCAAGTGGAACACAATACAATAGACAATGCAAACAAGGTTGAATAAAGTCTTTCTGGGTGAGACCAAGTCAGTGACACACAGAGGGGCGAGTTTATTTATTTGATTTGATTCTTTTATATCGAGGATAATGGGTGGTGGGCAGTACGTGGGATGGACAACATCTGCATCTCTGTAGTGGTACAGTGTGACAAAAGGGTGATTATATCAACAGCAATTATGCTAAAGAGCAACGATTCTGTAGTCTTCGTTTTCGAGTAGTGATGATTACACGAAAGTGTGAAAGGCGGCTTTCAAATGAAAACGGGAACCAGCCCTGTTGTGTGCTCGTGTGTGTGTGGGGGGGGGGGGGGGGGGGGGGGGGGGGGGGGGGGGGGGGGCGTACGTGTGTGTGTTTGTGTGTGTGTGAGAGAGAGAGAGAGAGAGCACATATGCACAGGCATGGATTCATGCAATGTGTGCCCCTCATCATGAGTGCGTGCGCTTTCACACACACACACGCACGCACACACGCACACACACACACACACACACCGGTACAAGGAAATTCCGTGCTGCTTATTTCCTCCCAGGATAATAAAAGGAGGATAATGGCGAACATTTTTTAGTAATAGTTACTTCATTATGCAAAACAGCGGGATCTCTGCGCGCTGCCTTGACACATGAGAGAGAGAGAGAGAGCAGCGGGATCTCTGCGCGCTGCCTTGACACATGAGAGAGAGAGAGAGAGAGAGAGAGAGAGAGAGAACACACCACTGATACAGAGATAGTCCACTTTTACCCCTCTGTTTTGGAAACTATGTGAGGAGGCGTGTTGGGACCCCGTCGTTTTCCTAACCTTTACTTATACTTTCTGTCATTTCCACTTTCCTGACTTGCCACTTTTTTGCATACCTCTTGCTCCTTTCTGTCTTTCTTTGTTGAGGGTTTGCCTGTCAGACTGATATTTTGTTTTCTTCTTTTATCACCATCTACCATCGTATTTCTGCTAGCTAATGCCCCTGTAAAGTGTGGTGCGGGAGATTGAACGTGGCTCATTCAGCGTAAGTAAAGGAGTACTGCCACTTTCTGGAAATTTATACACGCAAGAATTTCCACCCTACTCTGTCATTCTCTTTGAAAGAGACAATCATCTTTGCAGGATTTTTTTTTTTTTTTATCAGCGTCAGTTTTCAAAATTATTACTGCTTGTCACAGTGATGATAAAACGGTATGTAATCCCTGGTTGGAAAGGTTGGAACTGTATTCCAGTAAGTCCAAAGCAGAGGCTTTTAAAAAATATTTAGATAGTATCTTAGAATTAGTCAGTGTGCTTTAACGCATGTGTAGGTTTGCTTTACATTTGTTTTCTCTTTTTTTTCCCTCATGGAAAGTTTTGATAATGAACCATGCAGCTTGAGTCAGCTGGCTTGATGTGGTTGACTTTTATGATCTGTTTATAGCCAGGGTTTAGCGACTACAATCAAACAAGTTCCATCTGGTTTAGTAGCTATGGTAGAGCCTTGAGCAGTCAGCTGTACAACAAGCTCCAGGGGAAAAGAATGGTGACCCGTGGTCATTCCTTTTCAGACCACACAGTGAAGGGAATTCATCAAAGGGACAAGGGGCCCACTGGAGCCTGTAAGCAGACTAAAATTTGAAGGTTCGGTAAACGTCACTAGGTGCTTGTAACGTCAGTGAAAGGAATGATGTCAAATAAAAGTTGTTCTGAAGGAGTGAGAGTGATGGGAGTTTAGTTGATTGGTGACAGCGTGGTTGGGTCGACTGTTCTTCCTTTACACAGGGCAATGGTGCTAACAAGTGTTGGTTGAGAGGCATGCGTGCTTTTGTGTTGGATGGAGAGGAAGATGTCTAAGTCAGGGGTCTTTTCACTTGTTTAAGGGCTGTAAATGGCAGTGATATTAGTTAGTGATCCTGAAAGGATTTTTTTTCATGCCAGGGCTAGAATTCCGAGGCTCACCGATGGTGAGATTTTTGCGTAGGCAACCGAGTTTTGCCCACCATGAAGGTAGCTGCTTTCCGACTTTGGGGATGTATACTGGGTGTGTTCCTGTTTCTGAATCCACAGGACACTGACATGCATGACAGGATCTTTAATGTATTTGATCTTCTGTATGTGTATATACACAAAGGAAATTAAGGCAATGGCAGGTCTGCACTAAAAGTTGACTTGGGAGATCGTAAAAATCTACACGCTTAATTCAGCAGACGCCGCCGAGATTCGAACCCACGACTTTATGGACCCAAGGGATTGAAATCGAGTGATATTAACCACTTGGCTATAGCGTCTGTCAAGAAGGGAATCGTGTCCTCGGCTTTTGGTCTGCGAATTTATCATAACGAGTATGTAAGAAACAGCCAATATAAACAAACCTTTGAGCCAAAACTGTTCAGACGAAATGTGCATACGTGCGCGCGCATGGTTTTGAAATCTGTTGTTCATTATGTTTAAGGAGAGTTGCATGCCTGTAAATGATTGAGTGCAAGCGCTTCGATTTGTTTGGTTTTTTTACAAGATTCAGCGCTATATAAATTTCATATATTATTATTATTATTGTTTGTTTGCTTTTCCATATGACGTAGACTTTAGTTTAGAATTGTTCTTGCGTGTCTTTGTGTAACTTTATGACAGTATATCATAAGCCTTTACGTTCATGTAGTGCTAACACAGGCCTGATGCGGCTGCGGATGTTGTGTTTTCTGATGCATACGTTGACAAACATACACGAATGCAATCGATCATACTTATGACGAACGCTATAGCCGAGTGGTTAAGACCGTTTGACTTCACTCCCGTGGGTCCATGAAGTCATGGGTTCAATCTCGGCGGCGGCGTCTGGTGTCTGAAGGCTGGGTATGCTCATGATTTCCCAGGTCGACTTGTCAGTGCCTTAATTCCCTTCGTGTATATACACATGCAGAAGATCAAGTATGCAGAGATCCTGTAATTCATGCCTGCTCCATTTGGTGGGTTACAGAAACACAAGCATGCCCAGCATACAACCTGTACAGTGAAAAGAGCTGGTCTGAGGTCAGAATGTGTCGGCTGGGGCCCGAGGGGTGACCTCCTGCACAATTACAAGCACAGGAGAGGACCAGGATCTGTGCAACCCACCTGGTCAGGGTACCCAGAGAAGAGAGAGGAGGAGGAGAGAAGAGAGAAAGAAGAGAGAGAGAGAGAGAGAGAGAGGAGAGAGAATCATACTTACTTGCCACATGGATGGCACGCGTGCACGCACATCACACACACACACATCACACACTACACACACACACACACAACATTCACACAACAAATATACAAAAATTTAAAAAAATTAACACAAAAATTTTATACACAAAATCTTTGAATACCAACACTTATCTCTTTGCTCTAAAGCCCTCACTTCACCATTCCCCCGCCCCATCTCGTCTAATATCATCTTAAAGTGGACAGACGTAAAAATCAAACACACACACACACACACCACACGCAGCACGCGCGTACGCACACACGCACGCACACGCACCAGAGCAAAAAGGAAAGACACATAGGAGGGGGGTAACATGGGATCCTCCATCAACAACTAACCAGTTTGGCGACAGTGACCAGCATACTCCAGTAATTGCTGTCTGTCATTACAGCCAGTAAGCACCTCCCGCAGTCATTGTACCCATACTGTCTGTCAGTACATCACAGTTAACAGCTGATAATACGCTGGGAAACTTAAATGCAAAGCAATTTTTTGTTGCAACAGTCAGGCCATACAAACAACCTGCCCCACCGTTGGACTTTAGTGGTTGTACTGTGGGTTTTCACTAAACGTCTGATCTCTATGGCTATTCCCCCACAACCGTCCTACCACACACACACAGACACAGACACACACACACACACACACACACACACACACATACACACACACACACACACACACACACACACACACACACACACACACACACACACACACAGTCCTATTCATCTTTCATGTTTTCCAGATGAACCACTCACAGAGGCAGATCAACTTACAAACAGATGGTAGGTCGAGAAGTGGATGAAAGATGCTTGGTCATAGAGTAGATGAAAGGATTGCAAACTGGCAGTCTCCCCCCCCCCCCCCCCCCCCCCCCCCCCCCCCCCCCCCCCCCCCCCCCCCCCCCCTCCTCTCCCTGTTGGTTAGCTATATTCCGCATACGCTGGCAAATTGAACGGTTCATAAGAATAGAATTGATAACAGAAGGAAGTTACCCAAACTGAATATGATTCAAATACTTTAGTGTATATGGAATAGCTCTTGTTTTCTACAGTAAGCGTCAGTGTCAGTGTCTGAGTATAGTCTGTTGCGGCAAAAACTAATGGAAATTCAGTGTGTAGGGCATTAGTGTAGGGGTGATTTGGGAGGGCATAGTGTGTGTTTGGTAGATTAACTTGTGTAGTTTTGTGTGTGTGTGTGTGTTGTTGTTGTTGTTTTTTTGGGGGGGAGGGGGTGTTTTGGGTTTTTAAAAATTTGCTTTGCATTGCTTTATAGAGTAGTTTTACAATCATGCACATATCCACACATGTTTTCTTGCACATTTATTGCGAACACAACCCCACCCACATTGCCATAGGAATATTTCAAACCAGGATAAAATGCAGATAATGACAAATGTTGCTTTGTATGTGTCGAAACTTTACGCAAAACAGCAGGATCCCTGTATCCTGCATTAAAACGCAGACAGATAGACATACACAGAGACAGACAGACAACAGACACAGGGAGAGCACCACAAGTGATGTAGAGATTGTAAACTATAGCTCCAGCCTTTCCCTCCTGGCATTTCCTCTTTCCTGTGCTCCCACTTTGCATAGTTCTCACTTTACACTGTCTGTTTCTCTCTCTGTCTCTGTCACTGAAAGTCTCTGTTTCTCTTCTTTTCTCTTTTCTACTACCACCACCACCCACCTCTTCTCTCTATGATGATAGCAAGTGTCCATAGCCATAGCCTTGTGGGGAGAGGGAGAGAGTGGGGACTGTTCTTCCAGTATGAGTACTCTTGCTATTTTCTTGAATATCTTTGCCTAGAATTTTCTCCGTTTCAGTAAGTCACTTCGATTGTGGTGTGTGAATTGCCTATTCGTGTACTTTTTGTTAGCATGTGTCCCTTTATGCAATGTTGGGGTGTTTTTTATCATTGAGATGTTTGCTTTTACTAGCTGAAAGTTAAACAACAGTTAATCTAGAGCAATGACTTTTTTTTGCTCTTGTCTTTAAGAATATTATTGCTTTGAAAATTTACTGAGTTTTGTGTTTCAGTTGTTTTTCCCCAAAAGAATTTTTGTTTGTTTGGGGGTTTTTCATAAGAAAATTGCATGGCTTGATAAGTTTTCTTGATGTTGCCAAGTGGTTGTTCATTGCAAGAATTATAACAAGTGAAAAAATTAAAAGCAGTTTAAAGCCGTGGTATGAGTGTAAGCAGTCAGCTGTCTAACAGCCTTTAAAAAAATGATGATCGGATGATCAGAGGTCATTACATAACCGTGTGCCTACTTGTGGAAATGATGGGGTTTGGGTTGTGGGGCGGCAGCATGGTTGGGCTTGGGTTGAATCAGTGATTTCGTCAGACAGGGGAAAGGTGCAAACAGGATTTGGGTGGTTGTGCACGTGTGTTGGATGGAGTGGAAGATAGTGGAGCCAAGGGTACTGGTGACTTTTCTTTTAACTGTTGAGAGCGAAAGTAAGATGAGCCTGTGAAGATTTTAATGAATTATGACTTCCATCTTTGGCAGTGTGGGATTATGAATCTAAAAGAAGCCAAAAAATGAAAAAATAAATAAGCCAAATGTCTGTTCATAAAAAGTATTTTTATGTTTTTTTTTTTTTTGTTTTATTTGTTGTCTTTTTTCTTGTTTTTAAAAATCTCCACGAATAGATATGTTTGAAACGTTTAAGGACAACGATTGCGTTAGTTATTTAACGTTAGAATACTATCAACCTGCTTTTTTTTCATAAACGCATTCTAAACCCAAGACAAAGATGATGTAGTTTGTGTATATCTTTTTTTTCCGGCTGAAATACTATAGATCTTTTCATTGCATGTGTAGACCTCGACAAACAGACAAAAATATTACTGTACACATTAACCACATGAAAAGGAACAGGTGCACCCAGCATTGATGGTGCCCATGCACGCACGCACACACATAGACAGACACACACACATAGACACACACACACACACAAGACAGACACACACACACACACACATAGACAACACACACACACACACACAACACACACACACACACACACACACACACACACACACACACACACACAGCACACACAGACAGCACACACAAAAACACGCACGCACGCGCGAAGGGGGGGGGGGGGGGTGAGTGCATCACATGCTCCATCAACAACTAAACAGTTTGGCGACAGTGACCAGCACAGTTCAGTAATTGCTGTCTATCATTACATCCAATGAACACACTCCCCCAGTCGTTGTATCCATACTGTCAGTACATCACAGTTAACAGACGCCCAATCCCTAAGCAGATATATCCTGAGAAATGTATAGTAACTTTGTCCCAACAGCCAGACCATACAAACAAACAACCTGCTCGGCTTGGACTATGCTGTTAGTTATGTATGTTTGAACAAGAGGACTTATCTTGATGGTTCTCCTCCACCACGCACCCCTCCCCCTTTCAGTGTTCTGGCTTATCCTCTCCAAGAGGCAGATCAACTTACAGCAGATGTTAGGTCATAGTGTGTGTTCTTTGGAGTGGAAAGATTGCCCATACAGCAGAATAGTTTCCCCTCGTTGTCGACAGCTGCATTTCTCCTGTGGTGGGTTTGACACCGCTTATAAGAATGAATTTGATTGCGGAAGAAGTTGACCAAATTTGAAAATAATCCCACAAGCATACTGCATGGAATAGCTGTATAACAGATTCAAAGCAGTGACACTCCTGAAAATCTGCCTTCTCTCTTGACAAATATGTCACTCTGCCTTCAAGACATTCAAAACTGGATGATACAAAACAAGTTACAGCTAAATGCAGATAAAACTCAAGCCATTATTTTAGGGACCAAACACAAACACTCTTCCATCACAACAGATTCAATAGAATTTGGCAATACATCAGTTCCCCTATCCACTGCAGTCAAGTATCTAGATGTTGTTATCGACAACATACTCTCTATGCAAAAATTCGTCACCCAGACCTGCTATTATCAATTACGGCGTATAAGTGCAATCCGAAAGTACCTGTCCACTGATGCAACATCCAAACTTGTCACATCTCTTATTCTTTCAGTATGGACTATTGTAATTCTCTTTTGGCTTGTCGGCCAACATCATCTATCCACTCCGTTCAACGCATACAAAACTCTGCAGCTCGATTAGTCCTCAAAAAGAAAAAAATCTAAGCATATTACTCCTCTCCTGCAATCTCTCCGCTTGTTACCTGTGCCACAGAGAGTAAAATACAAGGTCAGTACCCTCTGTTACAAATGCCTACACAAAACAGCACTCTCCTATCTCTGTGAATGTCTTCAGGTATGTTACAAATGCCTACACAAAACAGCACCCTACTATCTCTGTGAATGTCTTCAGGTATGTTACAAATGCCTACACAAAACAGCACCCTCCTATCTCTATGAATGTCTTCACCTGTACAACTCCTCGTTCCCTCCGCTCTGCTGCAGATACCCTGTGCTTACGAATACCTAGATTCAATCAATCCACTGTTGGCCGTCGCTCTTTCTCTGTTTCTGGTCCATCAATGTGGAATGACCTTCCTCTCTCCCTTCGTGAAAAGCCTACTTACAACAGCTTTAAATCCAGCCGAAAAACATACCTATTTCAAACCTAAGATTTTTCCCTCCTGTTTCATCTCATATCTGTCCCTGCCTTTAACAGCCAAAGTTCCATCACCCTGCTGAAATGTATAACCTCTGGTGTGTGTGTGTGTGTGTGTGTGTGTGTGTGTGTGTGTGTGTGTAATTTGAATTTGTTAAAATATTGTTAATCATTGTTGGTTGCATATTGTGTAGGAGCGGATTGAATGCAAGCGCTCTGATTTGTATTTGCAAGATATAGCGCTATATAAATTCCATTTTTTTATTATATTATTATTAAGCGCCAGGGACCGTATGTCTTGTGTCGAACACTAACAAATCTTCAGTTGGAAAGTCTTGTGTGACTGTAATATCGAAGGAAGCGGGGTGTGTTTAGTGTTGATAAATTCATCTGCCGGCGTCTTTATCGCGCTTTAAGCGGTGTATTTAAAAGGCAAAGTCTGGCATGTTTCTGTTTCAGAAATCCCATGGGGGGTATGTGAAACAAAGTTGCACATGACACGTCATTATCTCAACACACAATTGACAAGTTGTAACTGTGGGCATCGCTTCTTTCTGTTCTTGATCAGGTTGGCCAGCAACACTTTTATTGCAACATGTCTAATGTTATCGGGAGACGTATTTGTTCCAACAAATTTGGTAAACATAAGGCAACTTGAGGCGACAATAAACAGGATTTTTTTTTAATACTGAAAAGTTAAACAAGCAGAAATCATTCATCATACTTTTTCGAGCTACAGTCATTGTCATCTGCCGGTAATGGACGGACTGGGCAGTTAGGAAGACGTTTGTTCTTACAAGTTAAGACAGACTTTAGATTTAACCCGTTTGGTTTTACCCTGTAAAATATGGATAAATAGGGTTTTTTTCTTGCTTCATCAAAATTTGGGCAAATAAGAATATAGAGGAATTTGTCTCCAAGATCTCATTAGTCACATTTTTATAGAAAATCGTTCTTTCCAAAAGACATCAGAAATTTTCTCTTTTGAATAGGGAACTTTTAGTCTAATTCAACTTTCCGAATTGGATAGAAAGTGCATGCTACACAAGTGCACATCAACAAATTCACTTTGACGCATAATTACATGGTTCACATAACACACATGCTGCGCATATCTCTCTCTCTCTCTCTCTCTCTCTCTCTCTCTCTCTCTCTCTCTCTCTCTCTCTCTCTCCTCTCTCTCTCTCCCTTTATATACACACACGCGCGCGCGCGCATACACACACAAATTGATTAATCATCTTTATTCCCAAGGGCAACAGATAAGTATTGACATACTTTTTTTCACCCGGCCCTTGCCCTGAGAATGGACCATCATTAGTAACCACAACAATAATTTCAAGCAAACATAAACAACGTTATTTTGATATGTGAGAGAGAGAGAGAGAGAGAGAGAGAGAGAGAGAGAGAGAGAGAGAGAGAGAGAGAGAGAGAGAGAGAGAGAGAGAGAGAGAATTGTCAAGGAAAATCTGGCATCAACAAAATCGAATCAATGAGGAAGAGGGGAGGGGGTTAGAATAGAAGGGTGGTAAAGAGAGACACAGACAGACAGGCAAATGGCAGATGGAAGCGAACAGAACCAAGCTTTACTATGTGAAGGGAAAAGGTGAAAATAATTACCTAGTATATAGGAGCTGGCGAGGGGAGCAGATGTATTTCCACCAGACCTGAACCTTAACCCATGCCTCTCACTGCCTGTACTGACAGTACTACAGAGACCTGTGGCTTATAACCCTTCCCCTTCCTCCCTGCCCCCCTATACCCCTACCCAACTTCAGCCATATTATATTATACATGAAGCCAGGCCAAGACTTCTGTTGGGCATTTTCTTCGTTGAAATTTTCCACTTTAAGTCAGTATCCTTAGGATTGTTTTTTGTCGTTACTCAGCTAGAGCTATGAAACTCACCAATGGTGAGATTATCTTCGTGTGCGACTGTTTTGGCCACCATGGTTGTGGCTGCATTCCCACGTTGGAGATGTATGGTGGGTATGTTCGTGTTTCCGTAACACACCGAACGCTGACATGAATTACAGAATGTTTAATGTGCGTATTTGATTTTTTGCATGTGCATACACACGAAGAGAACTAGGGCACAGGCAAGTCTGCACTTGAAGTTGGCCTGGGAGGTAGGTAAAAATCCACACCCTTAATTCACCAGATGCCTTCGAAATTCGAACCCTCGATTTTATGGACCCATGGAATTGAAGTCGAATCGTCTTAATCAATCGGTTATAGCGTCTGTCACATCTTGATATAGGCTATCACAATTACACACTAAGATTAAAGAATGAGATAATTAGTTACCCAAATAGTATACACAAACTTGCAACCGTGTGTGAATGATTGCACGCGTGCACGCACGCAAACGCGCACACACGCAAACGCGCAGCACACACAATACACACACATAGCGCGCAACACACATCATCACTCATCACATACACACACCACGCAGCAACACACACACACACACACAACACACACACACACACACACACACACACACACAGAGGCACCGATGCCACTGATCAATACAAAGACTCCCTTCAAATCTATACAGACGGATCAGGGATAGGAAATAAATCTGAAGGAGCTGCCTTTGTAATCCAGCTCTTAAAGTGAGAAAGTCATATTTTGGGGGTAAACAACTGTCAGTATTTACTGCTGAACTTGTTTCCATTTTAAAAGCTCTAGAATTTTTGGTAAACCTGCCAAAAATCCTTTTCAAAGTTGTACTTTTGATTGACTCAAAGTCAGTATTAAATGTCCTAGAGTCTTTTAATTTAGATACGCGTCCTGACATGATCATTGAAGTCAGCCATTTAATTCATTATTTGAGAATCAAAGGCACAGATGTAACTTTTTGTTAGCTACCTTCCCACTGTGGGCTGTGGGGAAATGAGTTAGCCGACAAAACAGCCAAGCAGGGAGCTCGGAATATAAACAACTCCCAAATAGTCAATATTCCTCCCTCAGTAAAGGAGGTTTGCCATTTGTTACAGACAACGTCATGGGCACGACTGCTGAAAGACGGTGACATCCCTTCTGTATCTGGGAAAAGAGTCGACCTCTTATACAGCTTACAAGTCAAGTCAGCTAATGGCAAAGCATTCTACCTTCTATTCCAGGACAATTTCTAGTATGATTTGCCGAATTCGACTTGATGCTGTCAAAACAAAATATTGTGAAAATGTACGGTGTATTTGTGGCCAAAAGTTTACTCTGAGCCATATTTTATGCAGTTGTCCTCAAGTGCTCCAGTTTCTTCCTAAACGTTTCAGAGACTTGAACTATTCTGAAGAAACTCTCCAGAACCTGATGTCTCACCAGATTCTTTTGCTTGAAGCTGTCACTCCCTTGTACATATCCCCGTTTTCAGGTTGATATCATGACTGCTTAGAAAATCACTTTTTTCTTAACTTTTAATGCAATTTTGTTTCCAATGTTAACTTTGATATTTGTTTATGTTACTCAGTTAATATCATTATGCACACACACGTAGCACGCACGCACGCACACACACACGCTCACGCACACACACGCGCGAGCACACGCGCACCACCCACAGCCACACACAAAAACGCACTCGATGCGCGCGCGCATACACACCACGCACGCACGCACGGATGACATACATATACACCACACTCTCTCTCTCTCTCCTGTCTCTCTCTCTGTCACTCACACACACACACCCCACACACCACACACACACACACACACACACACACACACACACACACACACACACAACTAGCTAGTGACAAAACAAACTTCCAGTCGCACATAAACATAATCCTCTTTTCCTACATTTCTCCCTATCTGTCTCCCTTCGTCTAACATCACGTTATAGCGAAAAGACGTTAAATCGAAAGAACAACAAGAAGAACGATGCCACTCTTTTATCCTTCTTCTTTCCCTACCCATCCCTCACTTCCTCACTGTCCACCCTTCATTCTGCGTCATTCAAATGAATACTAAGTAGTCCTTTTATCTGTTCCTGGAAAGCTTTGCTTTGTTGGGTCTTTTTTTTAGTTTCGTTCCTGAACTAGATCTGCGAAGTTCACCAATGGTGACATGTGGCGTGTTCGGTAGGTTTGGGTTACCATGAAGGTAGCCGCCTTCCCTCTTCGGGGCTCCCCAGAAAGGGACAATTAAAAAACGTTGTTTCAAAGATCTTTCTAAAACTAATAATTTTAAAAATACAAGAGGAGACTCAGTAGTGGTAGGAATGGTGTCGGTAATGTGCGTGTGCGTCTTTGTGTGCGTGTCTGTGTATGTCGCGCCAGTGGGTTGTCAAAGTCAGATTTTTATTTCCAGATGGTACATTGATTAAGCAACACATCTGCTTTTTTCCATCACGTGTTGTGTGTGTGCGTGTGTGTGCGCGCGCGTGTGTGGGTGTGTTTGAGAGAGAGAGAGAGAGAGAGAGAGAGAGAGAGAGAGAGAGAGAGAATGCGAGAGAAGAATGAGTGAATGGATGGAAATGTTCAAGAAAGTACAGGCATAAACAAGCATGCTTTTCTTTACAGCGAGCCTTCTGTGTACCAAAAAAGAAACCTAGACATTTATCAATAAAAAGAGAGAAAAATCATCCAAAATGTAAGGAACATGTTCTAGGTATATATATCTACATTTTAAAAAAGCATCCAAAAACGCAAAATCACAGGATCCTACCACAGAGGGAGGGTGTGAAAAAAAGGCTGACTGGACAAGGAAAAGGGAGGGGGCGGGGAGTCAGAGAGAGAGAGAGAGAGAGAGAGAGAGAGAGAAGAGAGAGAGAGAGAGAGAATGCAAATAATATCAGCAATATTTCTACTTAGAATATGTTCACATACTTCATACGTTTCTATCCCGAAACAGTAAAGAATGTACCACACAAGAAAACCACGGGGGTAAAAATCAAAGCGGAAAAAAAACAAAGTTAGGGGGAGTGAGATGGGGTAGGAGGATGGATGTCTACATGTCCAAAGCAATTATAGGAATCCCTGCTGTTCCTGACAATTCAAGTATCGGACACAGGGGTTTCGGAGATCGTTGCCACGTAACTGCTTGCGTGTGGTGCTCGTTTTCTGGACACTTGGGTTGTCGCGTAGTGTCGGCTACGATTATTGTCCAGACTATTATTATCTCCTAGAATAAGATGAACTCTGTTGTATAGGATTTTCGCTCCCACATTTTTTCTGGGGTTTTTTCTTTCTTTGAGTGTGTGTGTGTTGTGGTGTGTGTGTGTGTGTGTGTGTGTGTGTGTGTTGTGTGTGTGTCTGTGTGTGTCTTTGTGTGTGCGTGTGAGGTATCTTAGGGAATTTCATTACAAGACATCTGAAATGTTGTCCAAGTAGGAATTGTCACGGCATCCTCTGATTTGACAAAATGAGATGGTGTTCCCATGGTTACGTTTCCTATGATTACCGGTATTCATGTGAGCAGGCAGATAGGAAAAAATTCTGAACTGTAACAAAGTTTCAGCATGGAAAAGCCAGTATTTTTGCAAGCGTGTCACTTTGATCTTTGGTTTCTTTCTTTCTTTCTCTCTTTTATATCAATGGAGGCGTCAAACTATGCCAGTCAAACTCACGTTGTCCAATTACAAGTACTCGGAATATGATTGCAGGTAGTGGACATATATCCACAAGACATGCAAAGGGGGGAAAAAAACTTCAGGTCAAATAATTCTTGACATATTGATTTGAAAGTCACATAAACGTTCCCTCCTCCTTCCCTTTCTCTGTTTTTAAAAAAAATTCTACGAGTCCTTGTTGTAGGCAAAAGCACATCACTGAAGAGTTTATCATCAGATTCCTTTGTTTATTTCGGCTGTGTATTCTGTTGTATATTGTCGTTATTCATTGTTATTGGTATATTTCCTTCTTAGAAAATGGTTTTGTAAGGTCATTGGATCCTGCTACGTGATCTTACCGACGTCATTTTCTTTTCTAACCGATGTTAACAGGCCTACGTATGAAGCAAATAAATTATTTAATAATCAGGTGCTCAGACTCATTGAAGAAATGCTCAGATGTCTTGTGTTAGATATCTTGCGATTGCTCTTCATTCTGTTGTTTTATCTGACCTCATTCTGATGTTAGATATCCTACTACTCCTCGTTCTGATATTAGATAGGTTGCAATTACTCCTCATTCTGATGTCTTCTACCTTACATTTGCTCGTCATTTCCTTGGTTTGGAAATGTTCTGTCGTGACCAATGTCTCACAAGCCAGCATGCAGATCAACTATACAAGCACTTGCAAGAACCCTGAGTATACACAAGGATTATGCCTTTGATTTTCCAGTGTCAGTATAGACAATGCTGATGTCGTTTTCGTTGCCCTTCAGAGGATTTTGTGGCTTGGATCTCCCGCTGCTGCTGCTGGATCCTAAGTAGATAAACTGTTGAACACTTGCTACCTTCTGCCCATGAACACTGTCAGCAGTCCTGATAGAATTGTGACTGGCATCATCTTGATCTTCACGATGCTAATTTCTCATATATGCCATGTCTTGCCAATGTTTTATCTTGCAGTCTTTCATTAAAACCAGAAAAGGATGAGAAGACAAACAAAAACAAAAAGCTGCTGCTGCTGCTGCTGCTGCTGCTGCTGCTGCTGCTGCTGCTGATGATGATGATGATGATGATGATGATGATGATGATGATGATGGTGATGATGATGATGATAATGATGGAGATACACACACACGCACGCACGTCCACACGCACGCGCACACACACGCTCGCGCGCGCACACACACACACACACACACACACACACACACACACACACACACACAAATCCGTTTCTTCTAATAGTTCTGCTCTGCACTGACATGAAGTCCTGAAGAGAGAGGAAAATTTCGAGGTTGAGTAATCGCAGAGACTGTGTACATACATACCTGTGTGGTAACGCTATGCACATTGGTGCCTGACTGTGGCCAGATGCTTTGGGTTTTCACCTGCAGACTACAGGGTACAGACTATAGGCAACTGCTTCGGTCAGAAGTTTAGGGGGGAAAGTGATTTCAAGAAATCGGTGATTTTATAGATAGCCACATAGGGAAAGTCCAATGTCTTTGCCTGCCTGTTTTATTTGCGTACATGCACAAACACACTTTTTATTTTTCAAAGGTTACAGATAAGCATTCACATACTTTTTATTCACCCTTCCTTTGCCCTGAATAGGGGACTATCACACACACACACACACACACACACACACACACACACACACACACACACATTCAACCTATGATTTAAAGAAAAGAGGTCAATGTACATTCCACAAAAGATAAAATCCTTAGCTGAACGAACAGAATTGATGTTAAGAAATACTTATTATAATTAAGTTAACGAGAGAGAGAGAGAGAGTTGTGTATCCATGAAGAGCACACTTTGTACTCCAGTTCATGTGTCAATTGACCATCCTGACCACACCACACCATAAGCTACAAGCTTGTTGTTGCTATGATTCCAAAATGCTGTTTGTTTGCAATGCTTATACTCATTTCTGAATAAAAACACTATTTAAACCAATTGACCATGATCGGTGCATGTGTGCCTAATAAGCCGTTTTCTGTACCCTGAAAAATGTGCGTGCGAACTCAGTTTGTGTTGTGGTCTCTGTGCTAACATTTCGTGTACATTACTGACTCGTGAGTAACGAACTTGGAACAGTAACATTTCCTAATTGCTGACAGGGTTGAGTGCTCTTGCCAGTTTTCTGTCTGTCATGCGTGAGTGAAAGGTTGTTGGTGATGATGTGATACAGAGATCGTTGGGAAACTACGTTGGGGCCGAAATGGGGTGGATCAATTATGTGTTGTGGCAGGATCCCAAAATAGTTGTGTCTTTTCTGCTCCACTGACTCTCCCCGACTTGCCATTAGTGACACAGACAGACGAACAGGCTACACGGACGCTACAGCCGAATGGTTCAGACTGTGCGATTTCAATCCCGTAGGTACCTGAAGTCGTGGGTTCCAGTCTCGCGGCGTGTGGAGAAGGAATGGTGGAGATTTGTTACCATCTCCCAGATCAACTTCAAGTGCATGTCTACCAGTGCCTTGATTTCCTTCGTATATACACATGTGGAAGATCAAACATGCACGTTAGAGGTCCCGTTATTCCTGTCAGCGTTCGGAAGGTTCCAGAACCACGAACAAACCCTGTATACTTCCCGGTCAGAATGTGGCTACCTTCTTGGGGGACAAAAATGGTCGTATACGCCAAAAATCTCACCATTGGTGAACCTCACAGTTCAAGTCGAGGAAAAGAAAAAAAAAAGGATGGACAGGCAGCCAGACAGATAAATGTACCGCCAAAATTCGAATCTGATGTGATTTCAGTACAAATGGAACTCTTTCCAAATAATTTTTGATAAACGAAAAAAAAGAGAGAAAGGTTTGACTATGCTTTGGTCTGTTATTGATATCATTGTATCACAGTCTGCTCATCTCGTCGTCGCCGCGCGCTCCCGCGCGCGTGTGTGAGCAATAAAAAGCGTGCGCGCTCATTCTAAACATTCAATGATTATCCAATCAAATTAAATAACAAAAATAAAAGTGTTATATATATATACATACATACATATATATATATATATATATATATATATATATATATATATAATATATATATATATATATATATATATAATACAACCAGTGCATGTGACTGGCAAGTGCATGTGACTGGCATATGTATAGTTTTCAAAACAAATAACACGATCTTTAGTACCCACCAAACTTAACAGATGCCAGGAGTGCTTGACTAGAACAAAACTGAAGAAGTAGAGTTTCTTGCTCTTCTTCTTCGTCGAACGCTCAGACAGCAACTATTATACTGACAGGCACCCCGGCAACACCAAGGGGCAAGTTACAATTTGAAGGACAGGTGTTGGGAAGGGGAGGGGGGGCGGACGGTTGAATTAGCACTGACATTTATAAAAAAAATATTAAAAAACCTCAGTGTTTTGACAGTGTAGCGTTTGGCTACAAAGCATATAATGGATGATATGTGAGTGTGTTGTAAATCCTGCTTAATCAAACAGCATGAATACGAAAATACCAAGCAAAGCTTCCAGACCATGTCGAACCTCTCTCTTTCTCTCTTGACACACCACCATGGGAAGAAAGAAGAACTGATACCAAAGTAAATACCTCTGTCCCCCACATAACAACAAAAAATGAGCAGAGCGAAATTGTGAAAAAGACTCTCACACTAGCCATGTTGGAAGAAAGATACCCCCAAGAAAGCTGGATTCACATATACACTGATGGATCAGCAACTGATGCTATCAAGTGTGGAGGTGCGGGGGTCTACATTCAGTACCCTAGTGGAGAATGGCAGGCTGAAGCTATTCCAACAGGCCTGCATTGTACTAACTACAAGGCTGAAGTAGAAGCCCTGATCCATGCAGCAAATGTCATCAACAGCAGAGTGGACAACAACACCCAAGTCGTCTTCCTGACCGACGCACTCTCTGTGCTGCAGTCATATAATGCCGGACACCTGAAAGATCTGGAGAAGGGACTGCACATCCTTAACGCCTTACGCATAGAGCTCCAGTGGATCCCCTCCCACTGCGGCATTAAAGGAAATGAACAAGCAGACAAGATGGCCAAAATAGGGGCAAGAGAGGAGCAAGAGAACAATCCTGTCAACCTAATGGAGATGAAAACCATCATCAAATTTCTCTTCAGATCACCACTCAAACCAGACCCTTATCACCAGCTTTCACGACAAGCACAAGTGATCATTTTCAGACTACGTACAGGGCACAACGGGCTGAATAAACACCTCCACAGAAAATTGAAAATTGCACCATCGGCTATGTGTCCCTGTGGAGAAGAAGAGCAGGATACGGCCCACATCCTACAAGACTGCAGGACTCTCAAGACGCTAAGGCTGGAAGTGTGGCCTGAGCCCACGCCTCTGGAGCAGAAACTGTACGGCACGGTGGATGACCTGCAGGCAACTGCTGAATTCCTCAGAAGATCTGGCCTTACAACATAACCCAGGCAACGCAAAGAAGAAGAAGAAACAGCATGAAGTGCACTGCACAGTGTGTTCTATTGCCAGTAAAGTACACTGAATATTCTTTGTCCGTCAGTGCGCCCCTGGCAGTGCTGTTTGATGTTGAAGTGCACATCTTTGCTATTACTAGTTTTGTTTTTCAAAACCCAACACAGCATCAGCAGCACGTAAATATGAAAAGCCCCCCCCCCCCCCCCCCCACCAAATGTTTTGGTGGTCTCTTACTTCTTATTAACTTTAGATCTGTAAGGGGAGTGACTTGATTTAACTAAAAAGAAGCATGATCAGTATATGTACTTCTATTACTATATGAAGAAAAATCATAATATCTGTGACAAGCTGCTACTTCTTCCGTATTTTTCCATTTCACATTTTATTCCTGGTTTTCTCTTTATCTCGCTTTCTCTTCCTTTTCTTCTTTCTTCTGACTTAAAAAAACAAACATATTAAATATTGATGTATTTCACAAGTGCAGGGCAACAAGATAAAAAGTAATGTCCTTGGTTCACTGATTACACTTGTTCCAAGGGGATGCCATTCAGAACTCACAGAACAAGGAATTGAATGCCCTTAACCCCGCTCTTGTTGCCCTGAACATACAGGCATCCAGTGGGCTCCATCACACTGCAGCATCCATGGCAACGAGGAAGCTGACTGACCAACTGGCAACGGTAGGAGGTCAGATGCCTCAAGAGGAGCAGGAAGTGACGTATGAAGAAGCCAGTACCATAGCGATAGAAAATTAAAAGAGAAGATGGCTACAGCAGCACCCTAAATACAGCAGTAAGGATTTATTTTTTAGTATGTAGTGTATGCCTGTCAGTTTTCCATTCCTTAACAGCGGTTTCTGTGACACACCTTATTGCAGCCGTACTTTGGTTTTTGTTCACTGACTACAAGGATCAGTGAAATGTGATTATTCTGGTAGAGGCAGTTAGTTTTCCATTTGTCTTGAAAGACCATGAACGTTCTTACAGAACAGACAGTCCCGTTACAGCAGCATCCTGACCAGTGAAGTCATTTCTACCCGGTGGTTGCTGCTGATCCAGAGTTCATCTTTTGCACACCAGGGAGACAGAAGCAATCTCCTGTTTGATGCCATGTGGGAAAACCGTGACATCACAACTAACAGCTTGTCCAGGAAGTAGTGTGTGGCCAAATCGTCAGTCTCTGCTTTTCTCAGGGTTTTTTCTCAGCAAAGATTACACCTTGTTGTAGCCTATCAAGATCCTCAGTCATTGCAGAGTAAAACAGTGTATGTATAGTACACATTCCTAGTTCTTTGTCCCAGGTGTGACTGATTTTGTTTTGTGTTTCTGTCTTTTGGTTTTTAGTATGGTACAACTTTTTCGTGTGTTTTCGGTTGCTTTTTGTTGTTGTTTAGTTCTCTCTCTTTTTTTTATAGAAAAAAATGGGATGACGACGCATGACGGCATAGTTCAGGAAGC
>CM054142.1:5637052-5732156 GCA_028751875.1 Rapana venosa
AAATTTTATACTTTAATACAGACATTCGACAAAACAAGCACAATACATTGTGGAGTTTGTATTTCCGGTTTTCATCTTTCGTTGTTTTTTGTTGTTGTTTTTTTTTGTTGGGGGGGGGGGGGGGTCCTGTTGCTGGGTTTTGTTGTTGTTTTTTCTGTTATCGTTTTAAAAAGATGAATTAATCGTGGAGTTGTTGTTGCTGCCATTTTACGTCTGTTAATTCTAAATGGTATTAGAAGATGGGAAGAGGAGGAGAGGGAGTTAAGTTGACGGATGGGTGGAATAAAATACGTTTCTACATTTCGTGGTGTTTTACGCTGCATGAGTCCAACAGAATTGTGAAAACGTAGCATGTTATAATCATTTACTGGAAGCGGGCGAAACGCCTTCCAGTTATTAGCAGCATCAGTCCGTAGTGGTCGGCTGAACACGCTTCTGATGGCAGAGTGGAAAGATAAGGTGAAAATTCGCTGAATAGCTGCTGGGTGTGGTCAACTAGGAGGGTTTGTAAGATATGTTTGCATCCAGTTTTTGTTGCTTTTTGTTTATATATATATATATATATATATATATATATATATATATATATATATATATATAGAAGCCTTTAATTTTATTTCATTTCGCTTATAGGCGCACCGACCTCGAAAGCCACACCAGAGCTGTCACCTCATGCAGTGTCAGTAACTCCAGTATCATTCACGTCAAGTTCAAAATCAACACCTTAACCTTTCAAATATCCAAGTCTGTCAACATGGGAGGGAAAATTCTATTAAATGGCGAAGTATCTTGATTATTTCATTCCTTAAGGCTGATAAACCAGGCTATGCTGAGAAAGCCAGCCATGCCTCTTAATTTATCATTTGCAGATTACCCCCCTCCCCCCCCCCCCCCCCCCCCAAACAAAAACAAAGAAAGAAAAAAAAACCCCACCAACAACAAAATAACAAAAAACAAGAAAACAAACAAACAAACGAACACACACACACACACACACACACACACACACACACACACACACACACACACACATATATATATATATATATATATATATATATATATATATATATATATATATATATATATATACATACATACACACACACAGAGCACAAAAAACAACAACCAACCTTGTCCTTTCTCTGGAACAGAAAAACATGATTGTGGTTCATGGGTTCATTGTTGAGTTTGGTTTTAATGAACAAGACGTTGATCAGATTTCTCATTTTGAAAGGTCATTTGATATTTTAACCACAGATAGTCCCCTTAGAGTGAGGGTAAAGACTGTCTTTGCCCCTTTAACTGATAGAGGGGACCTACACAAGGCGTAAATCATGTGTTTGGAGCTGCTTTTCTGAGTCAGGCTTCTGTGATGTTCCACTTGAGCCAGTATTTTACTTTTCAACAAAAAGGTAAAGGTGTTCCTATAACCTATGCGTTCGTTGAGGAGCAGGATGTCAGAGACCTCAGCTTCTCCAGGGGCCAGCACATTAAGGGCGGCGTCCATCTCCTCTCTCTCTCTCGCTGCTCATACCTACCTACCCTGACCCTAAAGAGGCAGGTACCATTTGCGCGCAAACAGTCACCCATCCACTTGGTAACCACGCTCAATGATGCTTAGCTTTAGCTTGGGGAAAGCGAGTGCTCTGACCACTGAGGTATTCTGTCCCCTTTTCCAAAAAACAACAACACAAACAAACAGAAAACCCATTACTTTCCAGTCGAGTCTTGGGGTCATAACCAAACAGTTGAGAGGTAATTAATTCTTCATTTGAGTTCCCGAAGAATTCAAGATGCATTCTGTTTTATGGGGGCTTTGTATCCACTGATTTCTGTGGAAAGTTTGGAAAAATTGTATTTCATAATTAATGACTTCCAACTCTTGAATACGTCAGAGATTTAGAAGAAAGGATTATAAATACGACATTGGCAATCTCTTTTAAAAGAAGAAAAAAAAGAAAAAGTTACCAAATGATCGTCTCAAGAATCCCACCACTTGCACAACTTTTGCGTAAACGCCAATACTTCTTTTTTTTTTATAAATCTCGTTTATTCTGTTTTTCGAAAATTCAGAACAAGCCCGGTTTGGGGAGAAAAAAATCTTGTCTGTGGTAGTGTAAGAGTAATTACCAAAACGTCAATTGTGCCAATGTAGCACTACAAACAGTTCCTTTGTAAAAACAACCCCCCCCCAAAAAAACCCAAAATTCGGCAGGTTCTGTATTAAACACCCATAATCCCTCACACCACCACCAGCAATCCCCCACTCCTTTCCCCCTCCCTTCCTACCCCCCCCCCCCCCCCCCCCCCCCCCTCCCACCCCCCCCCCCCCCCCCCCCCCCCCCCCCCCCCCCCCTTCCCAATTCCCTTCGTTTTTCTGTTTGTGACAAAAGAATGGTGTTATTCATTCTCAGCCAGAGTTCCCAGATTCAGCGACCCGTGAGCTGTGTGTTTACATGTGTGTTTACAGCGTGACACACAGTCCTCACAGGTGGTCATGGGCTGCTGACCATGTAAACGGGTGGGATGATGGGAGGAGCGGGTGGGATGGAAGGAGCAGGCAGGCGGGGTGGCGGTCACAGTTGATGTCCATTGACCCATTGACTTACCAGGCTTTGGACACTATGTTGCTAATGACTTCATTGGTGATTCCGCTGATGCCGGTGACTTTGGTCACTCTATTGATGGCACTGTCCGGACCTCTTTACACACTGACCTCCAACAGCGAACAGGGGAGGAGAAAGGGGGGAGGGGCCGGCCGGACAGACCGTAAAAAGGAAGACGCTAATAAGCGCTTTAAGGAACTATTAACGTGTCTGTCACAAAGATCACACAGTCACCGGAAAGTCCCGCCGCTTTCGGTTGATGTCGCTTGTTGTTGTCGTTGTTGTTGTTGCAGTATTCTTGTTGTTATTATTGTTGCACTGTTCTTGTTGTTGTCGTTGTTGCTTATGTTAATGACGCTGGTGATGTTGATGTTTTTGATAACTTTGTGGTATTGGTCATGCAGTGTGAAAAGTCCTTGGATGAGACGATAAACCGAGGTCCTCTGAGTTAACGCACGCCAAACACCTTGCGCACAAGTTTAAACCTGTTCCACCTTACGGAATAGTAAGCATTTTTGCTCTTGGGAATGGATAAAATTCACAAAACTGCATGCACACGGGGACTAGAAGTATTCATTAACCTTGAAATGAAAGAATATAGTTTTTAATAGTAAAAAAAATGAAGAAGTTGGGGGGAAAACACGATCCCTCGCCAAATCTTCGCATTGTCAAAGAAGTTATGAAAGCTGACTCCTGTTGTCTGCTCATGATGATGATGATGGTGGTGACGAAGATTTTTTTTTTAGGGTGGTCTTCATGACTGTAGCACTACTCATTGATTCGGTATGGATAATATTTTCACATTCTTAACATTTTTTAAGAGAATATTTGTCTTTTCTATCATCATCCCCCCACCCCCACCCCTCCAGCCTCCTATCCCCCTCCTCTTCCTACGGATGTCACGAAGAAACAAATCAGCCTCACCCATACAATCTATACGATACTGGCATAAAGAGCTGTTCACCAGATTTTGTTTTATTTACACCCTTGTTCCTTGAAATCTCTCTCTCTCGCTCTCTCTCGCTCTCTCTCTCTCTCTCTCTCTCTCTCGCTCTCGCTCTCTCTCTCTCTGTGGATTTAACACTCATGTTCAACAGAGACAGAGAGAAAAAAGAAAGAAAGAGAGAGACAGGGAGAACGAGAGAGAGCTCTTAGTGAACAGTAAAGTGTGTATGCATGTATATATGTGGAAACAGTGGTGATTATTGATTCCTTAGGTCCAATGCTTCTTGTCCACTTTGTGAGTGGCATTAAGATTTGTGTCTCAGTTGGTGTCTGAGGTCGTGGCAGGCCTCCCAGTTCCTTCCCATTCTGCAGGCTGCTTCCATTAATGTACGTCCTAACAGTGGAGCATCTTTAGGAGGAGGCCCTTTCCTGGCACTGTCTGGACACTTGTAGACTGTGTGCCAGTCTTGAATATCAGATTAGAACTCATATCTCGGCTAGGTGGTTTGGTCAGAAAATGGCTAGTGATGACTGGTGGCCAGGCAAGCGGGTGATCAGTTGGTTGGTTGGTTGGTTGGATCGCTGGTTCTTTAAGCACTTTGCTCTTGCATGCTATCCTCTCAATCAGTGACTTGTGCAGAGGATAAAAGTAAATGAATGCTGGATAAATCAGTCAGTCAGTCAGTCAGTCAGCAAAAATCTTTTTTTTTAATTTTAAGGTAATTGAATAAGCAAAACAGATCTTTTTTCGTCTGGTCCTTGACTTCCCTCCCCCCTCTCCTCCACCCGCACACACACACACACACACACACACACACACACACGCACGCACGCACGCACGCACGCACGCACGCACGCACACGCACGCACGCACACATCTACGCACGCACGTACATGCGCGCGCGCTCACACACACACACACACACACACACACACACACATGCGCCCAAATACATTTGTGCAGTGTGTTTGTGGATGTGTGGATATGATTCTAAAGATTGAATCCCTTTCTGTGATGGATGTTTTTTTGTTGTTGTTTTTTTTTTCATGTAAGGCTTGTAACCTACATTAATTTGTCTGTTTGTTGAGGTAATAAAGTACTGGATTTGGTATTATCGTGTGGATTATATGTTGAGGTAAATGCACGTGTACACACATATTGGATTTGGTATTAACGTGTGGATTATATGTTGAGGTAAATGCACGTGTACACACATATGCATAATTGTACTGAGTCCTAGTGAAAAGCTTGCAGAGATCAGTGATACAAATAGATTATTTTTTAATTCTCTTCTCCCCCCCCCCCCCCTTTCTCTCTCTCTCTCTCTCTCTCTCTCTCTCTCTCTCTCTCTCTCTCTTCTCTCTCTCTCTCTCTCTCTCTCTCTCTCTCTCTCTCTCATCATGCTTTATGATATCATCCGGTCAGATTTTTCTTCCCCAAGGGAAAGCTAAAGACAAAAACAAACATACTAAAATAAAACGTCATTAAATATGGAACAGGGGATGGTTTGTTGTTGTTGTTCCTCAGCTAGAGCTCCGAGGTTCACCATCGGTGAGATTTTGTGTAAGCAACCGTTTTTTGCTCAACATGAACGACTTCGGAGATGGTACCAGGAATAAAACCTCATCTGGGACGTAATTATGTAATCACACCAACAACTACAAAAAAAATGGTCGGACGTTGGACATATGCCAAACTCTAGTTCCCAGTGTGGATTCTGCCGTCAGACAGCACGTGGAGGCGTTCCGACACCAAAGAGATGTTGATGGTCTGTACCAAGTGCCACTTGCAGTGAACAACTTTGGGTCAAGTGTTGTTGTGGATATTAGCACTGGTTTACAATGCTGGTTATTCACAGTGGATCCCACACACACACACACACACACACACACAGAGCATGTAGGCCACTTATATCTGCCTTCAAAACTTCCTGGTGTGTAGTAGGATACGCTGATGTGGTCACGTCATTACTTTCTGAGATTCCTCCCAAATGTGATGTGTTGAAAAAGAGTATTCAGATAACTATGCCGGTATTAGCATTCTTGTGTTGAGCTGAAATGATATGAGTGGCATGTGGCAATTTGTTCCTTGTGTAGATATGGTGACGATGTGATTAATTTGCCTAAGGGAACTGTTCGTGTGTATGTATGTGCGTGCCTGTGAAGGCATGTGTGCGAGGTATTTATGGGCACTTTGTGTGAGTGTGATCATACGCTTGTGTGTGTCAAGCGCGTACAGGTCATGCACGCACACATACATACATACATACATACATACATACATACATACATACATACATACATACATACATTACATTTATTTCTTTTATTTATTTATTTGTTCTTTTATATCGAGGATAATGGAATAAGCACTCATGTGCTTTTTTACATCCAGTCCTCGTGTGTATGCGGTTTTGTAAATTTTGTCATCTGTTCCCCTCGGAACACAATGGTCTACTCTTTCGAAAAGCGTATCAGGATTTAACGTGTGCGCAAGATGTTCTGCATGCGTTCGCACTCGGGGCCTCGGTTTTAGTCTCATCCGAAGGATGAGATACTTTACAGAGAGAGAGAGAGAGAGAGAGAGAGAGAGAGAGAGGAGAGAGAGAGAGAGAGAGAGAGAGAGCACTTACAAAACGTTGTTGACGGAAGGTGCTTCCATGCCTCAGGGGAAGTTCCTCAGTGTTGTCTTCTGATCAGTATAGTCATAGAACACGTCATGATTGATACACTGAAGACTGTAAGCACAGGCGTCATTGGAGGATGAACCATCAGAAACCTTTTTGCGCTTTGCAGACGCCATTGACAACCTTGCAGACAGTGAAAGCGAAACAAGGCCTCGCCAAGCTTTTCCAAAAGACTGGTCAAAACACCAGCAAAATATGGCATGGAAATTACCCCCTAGAGGATCACGTTGATGTCTAGCACAACTCCCCCATCACTCCTGACATAAAGCAAATGTTCAGGGGCAGAAACTGGGAGCTGTTCAAAAGTTGGCCTGTCTGGCATCCATCATCAGCAGGGAGGGATTCAGACCACAATTCCTCTCTGCAAAAGCAACAACAGCATTGTCCGGACGAAATGGTGGATGGAAGGACAAGGGGTGGAAGGACAAGAACCTATAAGTCCTTTTTCTACGCCGTCGAACGCTCAGACAGCAGCTATTGTTGTCTGTCATAGGAGCGAAAATGTGTTGCGCTGCACTTAAGCGCCTGACAAGTCTGGCCCAGCGCATCCCACTTCGGCGTGGGAGGGATTGTTATCTTTTAAAGTCTTTGTGGGTAGAAAAAGGTAGGAGAATGGACTAAGAAGGCAAAAAATAGACAAGAAGGTGACAGAAAGAAAAGGAAAAAAAACAGAAGAAAAAAAGCAGAAACAAAAAGAGAGATAAAAAAAAGAGGGAATTCTTAGCGCATAATTTTCCGGAAGGTGGGGATGCTATCTATATTGACAGGCTCCCCGGCACCCCCATGGAGGGGGGGGGGGGGGAGGGTTCACATGTCTGGGATCTGTCAGCAGCAGTAAGGGCTCCGGACCAAAAGCCTCTCTGCAGAATCAGCAACAGCACTGTTCGGATGAAAACGTGGATGGAGGGACAAGGGATGGAAGGCTAAGAACATATACATGAAACCCAAAGTAAGGCTTTTGAGTGCACTTCTGTGTTCCTTTCCCCTCAGAGAGCATGTGCGGTATTATAAGCTCTAACAACACATCACAGAAGAAGAATATACTACGTGGAAATAAGATACACTGGCAATATACTTGACGTAGATACTTTAAACAGATCACTAACAAACAAGAGCACAAAACCTGCAGACAGTGCAGTGGCCCAAACGAAGGTCTGCAGACATCAGTTAAGAACAGAAAAACCTTGTCGAGAGACGGAGAATGTGGCAGGAAGAACGGTGGACAGGCAGCCTTGTGACATGGGCAGGAAAGTCTTTAGCAGATCAGCCTTGGGCACATTCTAACATAGAGGAAATTGGTAAAAGGTAAAGGAGTCCCATCAGAGACCTCACTTCTCTAGGGCCAGCATATTGAGGGCGGCGCCCATCTCCTCTCCCTCGCTGCTTTACCTTCCCTGACCCTAAAGAGGGCAGGTACCCATTTACAGCTGGGTGAACTGGGGGAACTGTACTGAAGCCAAGAAGCGCAAACGGTCACCCATCCAACTGGTAACCACGCTCAACGCTGCTTAACTTGGCTAGGGGAAAGCGAGTGCTCCGACCACTACACAGCTATTAAGTGTGGTGCCCTTGTGATTCCCAAGAGAACTGAGGGAGAAGAAGGCAGGAGGATAGATCGATAGATAGACAGGCAAGACAGACAGAAACAGGTGGACAGACAAACCACTTCTGATTTATTGTGTCAAATATTAGAATTTGGGGAGAAGGAAGAATATAGCTAGATAGATAAACAGGCAGAAAGAAAGACAGACAGACACACAGACATAAACCACTTCAGGGGGGGGGGGGGGGGGGGGGGGAAATCCAAAGTTTAGTCTGCTTACCTCAAAAAATCGCTGCTCAGAAAAGTTTAACCAATCACTAGGTCAGACAGTCATTCAATCATGTAATCACATTACTTTTGTTAACAGCGGGGTTCATTACAGTAACCTGCACATAGCTGAAACATAAATATGCTAAACATGGTTATGTGATTGCTTGCCAACAAACGTTTGAACATGTTTTCGTGTTTTGTTTGCTCGTGCGTGTGAGTGTGTGCGCGCGCGTGAGTGCGTGCGAGCGTCTGTGTGTATTACAGGGTTGTCTTCTTGCCCATAACCGCCGCTGATGCTTGTGCATGTTGAAGTTAATGAAAACGTGTCGGTGAAAATAAATTTGGTAAAGTGTATCTCTGCTGACATATATAAATGTAGTGAAAATTTGTGTGAAAATCAAATTGGCAATGCTTAAGTCTACTGACATACATGAATGTAGTGGAAATGTGTCAGTAAAAATCCAGTCGGTAATATATATATATATATATATATATATATATATATATATATATATATATATATATATATATATATATTATATATACAAAAAAAAAAGCCCCGAAACAACAATCTGTGTACTTCAGACTTCCCAACATGCATGGAAACATGAGGGAACATAGGCACACACACTGAGCCTTTCACCCAAGGTCATGCGCCCTCAAGTGATCCCACTATATTATCACCACGGTGATCAGAGCCCCACATCCGGAAGGGATGGATGGATGGATAGCCTACCATGCAGGCTTTCTGTAAGCTCAGTACAGGGCACTACACCAGCTTTGGCCGACAAGGAAAACCAACAACAACATTCCCGCTGCCGACGTAGTTAAGGCGACGTAGGTTGCACGTTATCGTTACCAGGCTGTCTGTCTGTTGTGCTTAGCTATCTGAAGCTGTGAAATGCTGAGAGAGAGAAGAGAGGAGAGAGAGAGAGAGAGGAGATGAGAGAGAGAGAGAGAGAGAGAGAGATGGTGTGTGTGTGTGTGTGTGTGTGTGTGTGTGTGTGTGTGTGTGTGTGTGTGTGTGTGTTGTGTCTTTGTTATCTGCAACAACTGGCTGGGAAAGCTGCTTTGTTTTCCTCTACCATTGCCTACCATTCACAACATTTTCATTTTTTCAAAAACAAAATTGCAGAGTGGAAAAAAAAACCTGCATAATTGTAACTGAAACATAAAGATGCTAAACATGGTTATGTGATTGCTTGCCGACAAACCTTTGAACATGTTTTCGTGTTTTGTTTGTGCGTGAGTGTGTGCGTGCGCGTGCGCCTGTGTGTATTACAAGGTATTTAAAGCGATGTAGCTATATTCTTTCAGGCTGGAGATAAAATTGGGCGTAATGAGTTTTTAGAGCCTATCTTGGCGCCGTTAAGGTCAGCTGTGTCTAATTAGGGGATAAACTATTTTGGATCAGGTGTTTGGATTGGGTGGTTTATTGCAACTTCCAAGCTTGTCAGATCTCTCATTCTTTCACGTTTAGACTACTGTAATTCTCTTTTGGTTGGCCTACCAGCATCATCTATCCACTCTCTTCAACGCATACAAAACTCTGCAGCTCGGCTGGTCCTAAGAAAGAAAAAATACGAACACATCACTCCTCTTCTGCGATCTCTTCACTGGCTGCCTGTCTCACAAAGACTGAAGTAGGCCTATAAGAGCAATACCCTCTGTTTCAAATGTCTCCACAAATCCGCACGATCTTATCTCTGTAACTGTCTTCACCTGTATACTCCATCTCGTTCCCTTCGTTCAGCCGCAGATACTTTGTGCTTTCGAAAACCCAGATTCAAACAAACCACTGTTGGCCGTCGCTCCTTCTCTGTATCTGGTTCATCCACCTGGAATGACCTCCCTCTTTCACTTCACCAAAAGCCTTCATTTGATACCTTCAAATCCAGCCTCAAAACACACTTATATTCTACCTGAGACGTTCCCCTCATATCTGTCCTTAATTTTCAACAGCATCTTTCACCTCCTAAGTGTGTTCGCGAGTGTGTGTGTATGTATGTATGTATGTGGTGTGTGTGTGTGTGTGTGTGTGTGTGTGCGTGCGTGCGTGCGTGCGTGCGTGCGTGCGTGCGCGCATGGATTTGAAATATGTTGTTCATTATGTTTAAGGAGAGTTGCATGCGTGTAAATGACTTGAGTGCAAGCGCTTCGATTTGTTTGTTTTTACAAGATTCAGCGCTATATAAATTCCATATAGTATTATTATTATTATTATTTTCCCCTGAGACAATTGTGTGGACAGTTTTAAACCGCTCAGTAATTTCATAATCTCTTCGTTTTTTAACGAACCATTTTAACGTGCAATCAATTCTGATTTACTAGTTAAAAGCAACCCTAGGTCAGGTGATTAAATTCTGCACTGCCAGTGCCTTCTTATACCTTCGTATATATACTCGTACAAAAGAACAAATATGCACGTTAAAGACCACGTCATTCATGTCAGCGTTCGGTGAAACACGCACATACCCAGCATACATCCCTGAAGTCGGAATGAAGCTACCTTCACGATGGCCCAAAACGGTCGCATACGGAAAATCTCATCATTGGTGAACCTCGGAGATCTAGCCAAGAAACGAAATAAAACCTGTCTGGTACAAAATGTCTGGTTCGTCTTTCTGTCATTACACAAGAAGTATGCCGTTTAACAAAACCCAACAAAATCCCAACAAGGGAACGGGGGGTTTTCTGTTTTGACTTTGTGCAGGATTATACCCTTAAGATTTATAGACACAAAATACATATTCCCTGTGTGGAAGTCATTGATGGCTAATGTCCAGAACCTTCAGGATAGAGTGGGTTTTGTTGTTGTTTTTGTTTTTGTATTAGTTGGACATCACTCCCAGTCACGGCAGATTTATCTCCGTGAAATCCGGACTTCTCATCCCGGGGAGAACATGTCACCACAAGAACAGCGCCACCTTCTCTCTCTCTCTCTCTCTCTCTCTCTCTCTCTCTCTCTCTCTCTCTCTCTCTCTCTCTCTCTCTCTCTCTCTTCTCTCTCTCTCTCTCTCTCTCTCCCTCTTTTCGTTGTTAGATTGCATTATGTGAATAACCATTTGTTTCCTTCTGAGAAGGGGTTCTTTCTACATCATTTTCCTGGGGGGGAAATTTGTTACCGGATGCTTTTTTGTTTGCTTTCGGGAAAAGGGTGGGGGGAGGAGGGGTGTGTAGCGGTTCACGTGCGCTATATGTGTGTTGCACACACGACCTTTGTTTTTTATCATCTCATCCGAAAGACTAGCACCAATACCACCTCTTAAGGTCTTGTGAATGGGGAAAAGGTTTCGGTTGAAACGGGGGATTGAACCAACGACTTCTCCCTTTCTTAAAACGAGTGCATTACGTCTACACCACCGACAGTCAGGGATTCAGGCTGACTCGTACCTGCCAACGTCACGGGCAAAAACCCAAACAAATCTGGTCTTGACTCACGGCTGGTTTTTGCTCTCTTGTAAAATAGTTTTTGCTTTTCTTTCGTCTTCTTGTTCTTGGTGTAGTGGGAGCGCTTGTCAGATGAAAGACGCATGAACATTCCAGCCATTGCTTTGTTAGTCTGTCTCGTGCGTTGGTCTGCACGATTTGTTGTTTTTGTTGGGTGTGTGTCAAGTCAAGTCAAGTCAAAATTTTATTTCCAGATGGTACATTGAATAAGCAATGCATTTGCTTTTTTTCATCAAGCCATCTATCTAAGAACAGATTTCTTAATGATTATACTGAAATACTACATTATTGCATCCTTTATCATTGAATTAAACCAGTAAAAAAAGGAAAATCGATAACGTAATACATTGAAAATACAAATTACCACATATACATATACACGCACACACATACTCATACACACCTGCGCGCGTGCGCGCTCACGTCCAAACACACATTTAAATAAAGAATGTTTTAAGAGTTAAAAAAAGAAAATCATAAAACGCTAGGACAAACAAATTCCTTCACCTACTGTTGCATCCATTCTTTCACGTTTATACTTTAGATAATAAAAAGGTACAGGAACAAAACGTTGGAAAATACATGTGTGTGTGTGTGTGAGTGTAGTTTTATTTTTTATGTGAGTCAGTATGCAATTACTGGGGGGGGGGGGGGGGGTAGAGAGGTGTGTATGTGCGTGTGTGTGTGTGTTTATTTTTATGTGAGTCAGTATGCAGTTACTTGGGTAGAGGTGTGTATGTGTGCGTGCGTGTGTGTCTTTTATTTTTTATGTGAGTCAGTATGCGGATACTTAGGTAGAGCTTTGATTTGTAAGCCAAAGCATGACTTGCTAAATAGTAAGTACAGGTAATATGATGAGTGTGTGGCCGAGCATCAGTTACTCGTGTTTTGTGTTGTGTACCTCTTGTTTAGTATTTGCTCAAATGTTCAGTTCACACAGAGAAACAGAGAGAGTGAGAGAGAAGAGAGAGAGAGAGAGAGAGAGAGAGAGAGAGAGAGTGGTGTGTGTGTGTGTGTGTGTGTGTGTGTGTGTGTGTGTGTGTGTGTTGTGGCGCGCGCGCGCGCGCTTTTTAGTCATCGTAGTAGTCCTCTTCCTCAGTCCTTTTTTTCTTTTCTTTTCTTTTTTTTTGTGGTTTTTTTAGATTTTCGTGTGTAACTTAAATATATCATTTATGTGCTTTTTTATTTTGTAGTGAACAAACAAGAGATTCAAATGTTGTCTCTTCCAAAATAGACAAGGGCAGAAAACTTCAAGTTTGTTAGAGGTGGAGCAGCTATCCACGAGGAAAGAAGATGACATGCAGGGAACAAGTGGAGAGATTTTTAAAAAAATATTTGAAGAGGGGATGTGGGGGGGGGGATGGAGGGAGAGTGCGCAAATACACTACGTACCTGTTTACACAAAGCGGGGAATATTGTTGAAGAAATTGAGTGTTTGCACACAAAGAAGCGTTGTATTCAAGACTAGAATTTTGTTTGTGGGTGCGCTATACAGAACAGAGGCAACAAAACAAGTTGTGTCCTGGGTATCCTTTTTCTTAATCAGTTGATAGGGGAAAAAACAGGTTTTGCTTAAAGACGACACGCAAACAATAAACAAGAAAGCTGATTTTAGTTTCCCCAAAAATAGACTGCAGGTAGGCCTACCGGCTAGCTAGCTTAGCACACAGGAATCCTGGAGTGAGGAGGACCTTCACCACTCCTTTCCTCCATAGAGGACCTCCCACTGTTCCATTCCTCCATTAGAAGACTGAGAGCCTCCCACTGTTCCATTCCTCCATTAGAAGACTGGAGAGCCTTCCACTGTTCCATTCCTCCATTAGAAGACTGGAGGGTCTTCCACTGTTCCATTCCTCCATTAGAATGAGAGCCTCCCACTGTTCCATTCCTCCATTAGAAGACTGGAGAGCCTTCCACTGTTCCATTCCTCCATTAGAAGACTGGAGGGTCTTCCACTGTTCCATTCCTCCATTAGAAGACTGAAGAGCCTTCCACTGTTCCATTCCTCCATGGGGAGACTGGAGAGCCTTCCACTGTTCCATTCCTTCATGGGGAGACTGGAGAGCCTTCCACAGTTCCATTCCTCCATTAGAAGAATGGAGAGCCTCCCACTGTTCCATTCCTCCATTAGAAGAATGGAGAGCCTCCCACTGTTCCATTCCTTCATGGGGAGACTGGAGAGCCTTCCACTGTTCCATTCCTCCATTAGAAGACTGGAGAGCCTCCCACTGTTCCATTCCTCCATTAGAAGAATGGAGAGCCTCCCACTGTTCCATTCCTTCATGGGGAGACTGGAGAGCCTTCCACTGTTCCATTCCTCCATTAGAAGACTGGAGAGCCTCCCACTGTTCCATTCCTCCATTAGAAGAATGGAGAGCCTCCCACTGTTCCATTCCTCCATGGGGAGACTGGAGAGCCTCCCACTGTTCCATTCCTCCATTAGAAGAATGGAGAGCCTTCCACTGTTCCATTCCTTCATGGGGAGACTGGAGAGCCTTCCACTGTTCCATTCCTCCATGGGGAGACTGGAGAGCCTTCCACTGTTCCATTCCTCCATTAGAAGAATGGAGAGACTTCCACTGTTCCGTTCCCCCATTAGAAGACTGGAGAACCTTCCACTGTTCCATTCCTCCATTAGAATACTGGAGAGCCTCCCACTGTTCCATTCCTCCATTAGAAGACTGGAGAGCCTTCCACTGTTCCATTCCTCCATTAGAAGACTGGAAAGCCTTCCACTGTTCCATTCCTCCATTAGAAGACTGAAGAGCCTTCCACTGTTCCATTCCTCCATGGGGAGACTGGAGAGCCTTCCACTGTTCCATTTCTCCATTACAAGACTGGAGAGCCTTCCACTGTTCCATTCCTCCATTACAAGACTGGAGAGCCTTCCACTGTTCCATTCCTCCATGGGGAGACTGGAGAGCCTTCCACTGTTCCATTCCTCCATGAGGAGACTGGAGAGCCTTCCACTGTTCCATTCCTCCATGGGGAGACTGGAGAGCCTCCCACTGTTCCATTCCTCCATTACAAGACTGGAGAGCCTTGCACTGTTCCATTCCTCCATGGGGAGACTGGAGAGCCTTCCACTGTTCCATTCCTCCAATAGAAGACTGGAGAGCCTTCCACTGTTCCATTCCTCCAATAGAAGACTGGAGAGCCTTCCACTTTTCCATTCCTCCATGGGGAGACTTACTTGAGGACCTTTCACTTTTCCATCCCTCCACGGAAAGACAAAAAAGGGGGGGGGGGGGGGGGGGGGGGGGTGGCGCAGAGAGACTAGCTGATTCACTTTGCTCTTCTTTCGTGGGGCAATTAGAGACCATCCACTTTTCCAATCTTCCATGGGGTGACTGGAGGCTTTCCACTTTACATTCCTCTGGAAGCCTTCCACTGTTCTATTCCTCGAGGGGCTGGAACCCTTCCACTTTTCTCTTTTTTTTTTTTTTTTTTTTTTTTTTAGGAGACTATGGGAGCTTCCCCTGTTCATTCTTCCACAGCGAGAGGGGAGAACCTTCTATTTGTTCTTCACTTCAGGAGAAAATGGAGAGAGGAAGGTTGATGGATGTAGAATCTGTCACTTCAACTTTTCTGTGACTTTTTTGTAAAACCATCCCCACCTGGAAAACAAATTAGGTATCTTGATGTCTTCTTCATGACTGGCTTTGCTTCCAATTGCTCTCCTCTCTCTCTCTCTCTCTCTCTCTCTCTCTCTCTCTCTCTCTCTCTCTCTCTCTCTCTCTCTTTCTCTCTCTCTCGCTCTCTCTCTCTCGCTCGCTCTCTCTCTTCTCCTCTCTCTCTCTCTCTCTCTCTCTCTCTCTCTCTCTCTCTCTCTCTCTTTTCTCTTTCTTTCTCGCTCTCTCATGTTCGATTTGCATTTGTTCTTTGGTTGTTGTTTTTAGAAATAAAGACTTCTTCGGACGTAACCTGGTCCCTCTTTTAATCTTTTTTTTCTGGTATGAAAAATGCGCTCTCCTCATCGGGATTCATATGGGTAGTGTTTAAGCATTCTTTGCTGGAGATATCTACATGCTGGGATACGTGGGACTTTTTTTTTTATTGTTGCTGGATATTGTTGTGTTGGTGCACGTATGCCTCCATAAGCTCACGTGTGTGTGCGTGCAAGCATGCCTCTGTGTGTGTATGTGTGTGCGTGCGTGCGTGCGTGTGTGTGCGCGTGCGCGCGCGCGCGCTGCGCCCTGATCTGCCTTGAGCAAATCGTCTTGGCTGTGCTCCAAAAGTCAGACACATCCATCGCCTCCATGACAGATTCCAAAATCAGGAACACAGGACTAGGTCACTTTAGTTTAATTAATAAGCTTCACTTTATCTTACTCCTTTCGAACTTCACGTTACTGCCTGCAAAACTGTTTATTATTATACATTACAGGCTACACTGTAATGAGTTCATTTAGCAGGCACTTCATCAACTGTAGATCCCATTATGCGCTGATAAAGCCCAGCCTGTGTGCGTCATTGCCCAGCAGCTTAGTATTTCGGAATATACCAATAGGGGAGGGGATAGCTCAGCACTCGCTTTTCCGCAGCCAAGGTTAAGCGGCAATGAGCGTGGTTATAACTTGGACGGGAGATCGTTTGCGCGCCTTGGCTTCAGTACAGTCCCCCAGTTCACCCAACTGTAAATGTTTGCCTGCCTCTTTAGGGTCAGGGAAGGTAAAGCAGCGAGGGAGAGGAGATAGGCGCCACCCTCAATATGCTGACTCCTAGAGAAGTGAGGTCTCTGACGCCTCGCTCCCCCACAACTTTATAGGTTATGGGACACCTTTACCTTTACTTACTAATATTGATATGCACTCTTACAGAATTTTTTGCGCGCATATTTGTGTATTTATTTACATCATTTTGTTTTTGTTTCCTTTTCAATCTTTTTCTTTCACTTTGATGGCTGGATGAAAAAGAGTCTCCGTTACTGAATGTACTACACATTCAGTAACGGAGACTCTTTTTCATCCAGTGTAGTACATCATCATGTGTAGTACATTCAGTAACGGAGACTCTTTTTCATCCAGCCATCAAAGTGAAAGAAAAAGATTGAAAAGGAAACAAAAACAAACGCAGTTTTATTTCACGAGGGTAGTCCTCGTGAAATAAAACTGCGTTTGTGTTTGTGTTTTGCAAGTGTTAATACAATCATAGAATTGCTCATATTTTCCCTGAGTTTTAGTTTATAGTCCTTCGGATTTGACGATCGTAAAATCATCAGTCCTTTTCTAGCAATTTATAGACTCGAATCTGTATTGTTAAAATAATGTCAATCAACCAACCAACCATCCAACGTATGATCAGGGCAAAGCAGACAGACAGACACATCCTTCACATTCATTGACCAAAAACTGCAGTGGTCGAATGAATAAGGTCGTTGACTTCTAACTTTGATAGCTCTATATTTTAACTTGACTGGTCAGCTTAACTGCTTTATACAGACCTGCTATACCTTTACAGCTTAATTCATTGTAACGCAGTACGGGCAGTCAAATATGTTACTTGAAGGCCACTGAGGTCGCCATGTCAGTGATCGGTGGGTTGCGTTATATACGAACATAATGTAGGGCGCACCCGAGGATTTACCAGCACAGTAGGGTTTGGGGTAGATGTGTTGTAGTGTCTAAGGACTATTCCGCACACGCTGTTCGAAAACTGAAAGGCCGGCGGGAGGAGAGAGCAGATAAACACGAGAGCGTGACATGCCAGTGACGACGGTAGATCACAGAATCCTTCAGATGTCTGTATGATGGATAGGCAGGGTGACATACCAATGACATAACCCTTGATGTGAAGACTGCCTTTCTCCGATAAAAACGGCCTGATGGCCAGAGGGTGACAGTCCGTCTGATGGTCCTTAGGATTATGGACATGGTTTTGATAGATAGATGTAGATGGATATAGACCATGACAGCCTGCCTGCCTGCCTGCCTGCCCCTCCCTGTTCCCACCTCTGCCCGTGAACTGACACCACTTCTGTGTGTTCATTCCCAGTGGCAAAACTGTCGCCGATGCTAATGGCTGAAGTTTAGGGACATTTTGACCCAAAGGTGGCTGCGGAACGGTCGTTAAATAGTCCATGTTTTCTTCAGTCTTCAGCCTGTATTTTATAAAGGTTACTAATACATCGTACAGGCTCTCTCTTTCTCTCTCGTACTCTCTCTCTCTCTCTCTCTTCTCCCTCTCTCTCTCTCTCTCTCTCTCTCTCATCACTCACTCTCACTCTCTCTCTCTCTCTCTCTCTCTCTCTCTCAGTCACACACACAACACACACACACACACACACAACACACACCAAATGCACACTTGTACACATACGCACTTCACACACGAATAGAAAAGGCAAATTGGGACAGGCAACTTCGCATTGTATTGAAGAGATTACGTCCACCTTGTGTAAGAGAAACAGAAAGGGGGTTGGGGGGGGGGGGGGGGGGAACACACCCACTTCATAAAACCTCTTATATCATGGCACAAACACCACCCATCTAGCCGTCAATAGTTTATCACCTCCCAGCACCCACCCACCCCAACCCCCAAATGCCCAACAGGCAGGCTCATATCAACCAACACCATCAACAACACACAAACAAGGCCCACTCTGTCAGGCGTTTTATCAGCACCCCACGAAACCAACTGCCACTCATTTCACACAACGGAAGGAAAGGAGGGGAAAAAATAGAAACGAAAAAAAAAACAGACAAAGAAGCAGTCGAGGAAAAACAGGAGAAAATGGCATCAGCAGAAAATGTTCTGTCTGGAGATGGTGGGCTTGAAGCAAGTAAGTGCAGGGATAGGTGTTGTGTGGGTGGGGGGGGGGGGGGGGGGGGGGGGGGGGGTATCTGTTCAGGGGGGTGAGAGTAGTGGTTGTTTAGCTTGGGTGGTATCTGTCATGACAAGCTAGGTTTTGCTCCCTTTCGTGGGTTTGGGGTTTGTTGTTTTGTTGTTTGGGGTTGTTTTGTTTTTGTTGTGTGGTTGTTTTGGGAGGGTTTTGTTGTTTTTGGTTGTTGTTGGGTTTTTTAGGGGGAGGGGGGGATATTTTGGTGGGTGGGTTGGTTTTAGATCAATCATTCGGGTCACTGACACCCAGGTCTCATCACGTGTTCTTGTTTGGAACATAGTTTTTTTCTCACCATGAAGGCCAATTATCCACACCAGTAGGCTGTAAAGTGCACAACCCTATGACTGACGATTATAACAACTATACAGGTTTTAAGTTGAAGTAAAGAAATGCCATAATCATCCCATGAAGGGCAGTTACAACACTCACAGGCACATAATAGAAATCATAATCTCGAAAAGACACAAAAAGCTACGTTTCGTATTGCTTCTGTATTCAGTGTGCGTGGGTACGCACGCAAGCACAGAGAGAGGGGAGAGGGTGATTGAATGATCTTTATTTTTCAAGGGTTACAGATATAAGCATTTACATAACTTTTCTTTATCCGACCCTTGCCCTTAATGATTAGGCACTACAAACTGGCCGACAACTCGCACGAATGCGCGCTCTGAAAGGGGAGAGACAATGACAATGACAAATTCTTTTATTTCGAGGATAATAAATAAGCACCCATGTGCTTTTTTACATCCAGTCCCCGCCCTTAAGGATATATATGATAATAAAATAAAATAAAGCCTATAGCAATACACTTACACAGTGTACGGGGGGAAAATCTACACAAAAATCCCCACAAAAATCACTGAAGAGAAAAAAAAAGAACAAAAAAAGTATAACAAGAAAGGAAGAAAGCAAAACAGAAAACACAGAAACAACCGAAAAAATAGCAAGAACCAAGAGCAAAAACAAAAACCAGCAACAACAACAAGGGGAGAGGTGACACCAGTAGTTCCCCTCAACAAAACAACAACAACCCCAAACCAAAAACAGAACCAAAACAAAGCAGAACCTCCATAAAATTAAAGGAGAACAAACCACCTAAAAGTCATTTTTCAATAACACAATAGAGAGAGAGAGCATTTTCAGGTTACATCAATGTCAAAATAAACCAGAGAGACAGAGAGATGGGACCCAAAAAATCGTCAAAGCAAGTGCACACTCATAGAAGGCCGATGGGGTTACATCATCCAAAGCGCAGATTGTGCAGGGAGTTAGCCAAACCAACACAGCGCTGGAGCCAGTCCCTTGCAGACTGACGCTATACTAGCCTATCAGCTAGGCTATACTATGGAACATTGACACATCGGCACCAGCCGCATACATGTATAGTACTGAGTACACAGCGCTGTCTCTCTCTTCTACTGCCAGCCCAGTACAGCTGTTCTATTCGGCAGGTTCTGTTCCCAACATTCGTGGCTTTTTCTCCGAGTCTCTCTTTCCTGGTTGGGGTGAGGAGAGGTTGGTTGCATAGCAATGTATGCTCTTTTGTGTACTTCAGTGGTAGCCTGGAAAAATTGTTAGATGTGTCATAAGCTATCTCTGGAAATAATATAAGATGTGTCATAAGCTCTCTCTGGAAATATTAGATGTGTCGTAAGCTCTCTCTGGAAATAGATGTGTCCTAAGCTCTCTCTGGAAATATTATTAGATGTGTCATAAGCTCTCTCTGGAAATATTAAATGTGTCATAAGCTCTTGCTTATTTCACAAGGGCAGATTCTTGTGAAATGTTTGGATGTTCCTTATTCTAACATTTGTGTTTTTCTCTTTGACAAATCTTTGTTGTGTACTTCAAGGAATATACTACTTGTATGTGTATATATACCACCTGAAGGTTCACCATTTTATAACATGTTTGACAATGATAATGGAATTGCTATGCTGGAAGAATATTTAGTCAATTGTGTGGTGACATTGGATGAAGTAGATATAATACTGTGTGGAGACTTAAACAGCAGGACATCAAACTTTTCTTATCATGTAGCAAATGACTTTAATTCAGATTCCCATAGTAAAAGTATGTCTCTCAGTAGTAATCATAATTCTGAAGATTCTGTTAACAATAATTATGGTAAATTATTATTGAATATGTGCACTGCTCTTGGGTTACAAATCATAAATGGTGTGTGTAATGGTGACCAACTAGGACGCTATACATTCATTTCTGATGGAGGATGCAGTGTTAATGATTATTTTTAGTGTCAGATGATTTGTTCTCTCAGATTTTTGACTCATGTCATTTGTTTGTTGCTGAGCGTTCTGATTCACCTTCCTGTTGAATTACATATTAATCTAGTTTATGATACATGTGGGGTAACTGAGGAGCCAGCAGTTGTGGAAAAGTTTGTATGGGATGAAAACAAACTCTCAGTTTATAAAGGAAATCTCTGTGAAGAGAGCATGTGTGAACAATTTCTAAAAGCCATCCAGATGATCGATGAGAACATTGATGAAGCTCTAGATTATTTTAATGATCTCATAAAAACCATTGCTGTATGTATGAAGAAGCAGGTTCATATCAATAAAAGTCTATCAAATGATACATGGTTTGATAATGAATGTAAAAGAATGAAATGTAGGGTCAGAAAACTTTTGAAGTCTTACTATTAAATGTTAAAGAATGAAGACAAAAACGTGCACTGTATCACAAGAAGGGAATATAAATACATGCTTGAAAGGAAAAAGAAAGAGTATAATAAGACTTTACTTGCGGATATGATGTCTTCCATCACTTCTCAAGTTCAGTTCTGGAAGAATATTAAGAAGGCTTCATTTATTATTATAATAATAATAATAATAATAATGTATGGAATTTATATAGCGCTGAATCTTGTAAAGCAACAAATCAAAGCGCTAAGATTTCATTTCATACCACTTTAAGTCACGGCAGATTTCTCTCCGTGAAATTCGGGCTGCTCTCCCCGGGGAGAGCGGGAGAGCGCGTCGCCACAAGAGCAGCGCCACCATTTTTTTTCATTTTTTTTCTGTCTGCAACTGTATTTGTTTTCCCTATCAGAGTGGCTTTTTCCTAAGAATTTTGCCAGGGACAACTCTCTTGTTGCCGTGGGTTCTTTTACGTGCGCTAAATAATTACGTGTAACACACGGGACCTCGGTTTATCGTCTCATCCGAAAGACTAGCGCCCAGACCACCACTCATGGTCTAATGGATGGGGGAAAAGTTTCCGGTCCAAACGGGGTACGAACCGCCGCACACTTCAGACCCGGACTTTTCGCTTTCTAGACAGGCGCGTTACCTCTAGACCACCGATCCACTCTTTCATTTAGAAAAAGTCAGCCAAAGAACAATATATCTGGCGACAGATGGTTGCAGCACTTCAAAACCCTGCTAGAGAAAGACTCAGTAGACAACTCCATGAACACTGATGGTGACTATGAAGAAACTGGGGAAGATTTTGATCGTCTCATATCCAAAGATGAAATATTATTGGCACTTAAAAAACTTAAACATGATAAAGCAGCTGGTCCTGATCAAATCATTGGAGAATTACACACAAAAATGGAGGTGAAAATGTTGTACTCTTTCTGCTAAAATTATTCAACAAAATCTTTGATAATGGTCTTTTTCCAGATAACTGGACTGAATCTATCATTCTAACATTACACAAAAAAGGTGATGTTGACAACCCTAATAACTACAGGGGAATCTCTCTTAGTGATATAAGTAGTAAGCTGTACAGTACCTTCATTAATAATAGGTTACAAGAATGGGTTATGAAAAACATTACAGGTGAACACCAAGCTGGTTTTAAGAGAGTGTATTCCACTATAGATCATATGTTTACTCTTCTTGCATTTAACCAGAAACAGTTTGCTCATAACCGTAAGCTCAATGTAGCGTTTATTGATTTTGAAAAGGCATTTGATTCTGTTAATAGAAACTTGTTATGACCTATTCTCCTGAAAAATGGTGTGAAGGGTAAATTATTATGTTGTATGAGAGCCATGTATCAGAATGTCAAAAGCAGAATAAGATGTGGATCTAAGCTGATGGACATAATATACAACACCACGGGGGTCAAACAGGGTGATGTATTTAGCCCTCTTTTGTTCTCTGTTTTCATTAATGAGTTAGCCATAGAAGTCATTAATAAGGGTAAACATGGTGCCACTTTCCCCCATGATTTCACAGAATTGTTTATTCTTCTGCTTGCTGATGACAATAAAATCATGTGATCTCAATCCTATGCCTGCTTCTCTTCTCACTCAGTGCATTCCACAGCTCGTGCCCACTGTCACGAAGGTAGTGAACTCATCTCTTCTCTCAGGAATTTTTCCATCAGCTCTCAAGGCTGCTATGGTTACACCTCTACTCAGGGGGCGCGACCTCGGCCCTGACATTCTGAAGAATTGCAGGCTTGTTTCTGGCCTGCCTTTTGTCTCTGGGGTCCTTGGGAAAGTTGTTCTGAGGCAACTCAATAGCCATCTTCATTCCAACAATCTCCTTCCCCCTTTTCAGTCTGCCTATCGTGCCGACCACAGCACCGGGACCACCCTAGTCCACTCCTTGAGCACGCTTTTGCACGCTTCTGGCTCGGGAAAAGTATCCCTTCTCACTCTCCTCGACTTGTCTGCAGTCTTTGACGCTATAGGCCGCTCAGTTCTTCTCTACCGTCTCCAAAACACGTTTGGTATTAAAGACACAGCCCTCGCCTGGTTCGGTTCATACCTTGCGGACCAATTCCACACAGTTGCAGTAAATAGGATTCAGTCGGCACCTGCCAGGCTGGAATCTGGGGTCCCACGGGGGTCGGTTCTCGGCCCTGTTCTTTTCGCTCTCTGCGCTGCCCCACTTTCACATGTGGTGAACCGTCATCAAATCGGCCGTCGTTTTTGTGCAGACGACTCTCGGATTCTTGGCAGTGAAACTCCTGGGGTTCTGCCTTCTCTCTTGACAGGTATATCCTGCTGCCTTCAAGATATCCAGGATTGGATGATAGAGAACAGGTTACAACTGGGTGCAGATAAAACCGAGGACATGCTTATGGGGACCAAGCGCAGGCTCTCTTCCATGACAGCAGCTTCAGTGGAGTTCGGCGGTGCGTCTGTCCCTCTGTCCACTGTAGTGAGATATCTAGGGGTGGTTATCGATGGCACGCTCTCCGTGCAGGGGTTCATCGCCCAGACCTGCCGGTCGTGCTACTGTCGATTACGGCGCATTGGTGCGGTTCGAGGGTATCTGTCCACTGGTGCAGCATCCAGGCTGGTCACATCTCTCATTTCTCACGTCTGGACTGTTGCAGTTCTCTTCTGGCTGGTCTGCCGGTGTCGTCTGTCCACCCTCTTCAACGTGTGCAGGACTCTGCAGCTCGACTAGTCCTCGGAAAGAAAAAATCTGAGCACATTGTTCCTCTCTTGCGATCTCTCCGCTGGCTGCCTGTGCCACAGAGGGTAAACTATAAGATCTGTACCCTCTGGTTACAAAAGTCTCCACAGGACAGCACCTTCCTGCCTCTGTGAATGTCTTCACTTGTACACTCTTTCTCGTTCCCTCCGCTCTGCTGCAGATGCCTTGTGCTTAAGAATACCTGAGTTCGGCCGGTCCGCTGTTGGCCGTCGCTCTTTCTCTGTTTCTGGTCCAGTGATCTGGAACGACCTCCCTCTCTCCCTTCGTCAGGGGCCTACTTATGATGCTTTTAAATCCAGCCTAAAGACGCATTTATTTCAAACCTAAGATTCTCCCCTCTTGTTTCATCTCATTTCTGTCCCTGCCCTCAATAACCAACTCCCCCTCCCCCCCATCAGCCTGCCCGAGTGTACAACCTGTGTGTGTGAGCGCGCGCGCGCGCGTGTGGGTTTACATTTGTATTTGTAAAAAACTGTTAATTGTGCGCGTGTGTGTGTTTACATTTGCATTTGTAAAAATCTATTAATTGTAACTGGCTGCATGTGAAAGACTAGGATGAATGAGAGCGCTTTGATTTGTTTTTTTTACAAGATATAGCGCTGTATAAATTCCATGTATTATTATTTATTATTATTATTATTATTATGTCATCCTGCTATCTGAAACTGTTGTAGGCTTACAACAGCAGTTGAATAGCTTACGCAGTGCTGCAACAGCACTTGATCTTAAGGTTAATCTGAATAAGAGTAATATTGTTATATTCAGAAAAGGTGGTTATTTAGCTGCTCACGAAAAATGGCTGTACAATGGAAATGTCATGCCTGTGATTAGTGTATATAAATATTTAGGAATATTTTTTTCTACAAAGCTTAGTTTCACAACTGCATGTAAAGATCTGGCAAGTCAAGGTAAAAGAAGCTTGTTAATTGTTTTGAAAAAAATACGATTATTGAATAATAATGCTTTTGACTTGTTGATAAAGATATTTGATGCACAAATACAACCCACTGTGTTATATGGCGCGGAAATTTGGGGACTGGATGCAGCTGTAACACATTGTGAATCAGTACACCTCTTTGCTTTAAAGCAGTTTTTAGGCTTAGATAGACGTACACCTAATGATCTTGTTTATATTGAAACCAATAGATATCCTCTCTCTGTTAATGCTGCTGTAAGATGCATTAGATATTGGATTAAGATTCTGCATATGGATGAGTGCAAGTTACCTTTAAGTCTTACGAGATGCTTTATGATCTAGATGTCAAGATGAAAAGCACCTGGGCTTCACAAATACGTACCTGTTTATGTGAACTTGGCTTTGGGTTTGTTTGGCTCAATCAAGGTGTCGGTAATTGTAGAGAGTTTATCAAGGTTTTCAGGCAAAGACTGATTGACTGCCGTTGGCAGCAGTGGAGTGGTCATATATATATATATATATATATATATATATATATAATATAGAGAGAGAGGAGAGAGAGAGAGAGAGAGAGAGAGAGAGAGAGAGATTTCAAATGTATAGACAGTTTATAGGTTCACACGATGTCAAACCTTATCTAAAGCTTGATATGGACATACATTTGAGAAGAATTATGTCTAAGTTTAGACTTGGTGTATCAGACATAAATGTTCATAAATTTAGATATATAGAACATGATGATGACCTCAGGTTGCTATGCCCATTATGTAAGCAAACAGAGAAAGATGAAGTGCATTTTGTGCTGTGCTGTCCAGCATTAGAAGATGTAAGACAGAATTACATTCCGGTAAAGTATAGTAGAAAGGCTAATTTATTTAGATTCTGTCTACTCATGGCATCTAGTCACCCTGAGATTGTGCGCAGCCTTGCTTTATATTTGTGTAAAGCCTTTAGAATAAGAGATATCTTGGTTTCTTAAGTCACATTTTAAGGAACTGATTTTTATTGTGGTGGTTGTGGTTATACAATAACATTTGTGTGTGTGTGTTTACAATAACAATAACAATAATTGTAATTCAGTTTTTGCAGGCCATATGGCCCATAGGAACAACAGTTAATCATATACTTTCATGTAAGGTGAACATCCTTACTTCTGATATCTAAACATTTAGTAAGAAATAATCCAACTTTAAACATCAAACTAGGTTTAGTGTTCATACAAAGAAGCTGCACTTTCAGATTCGATGGAAATCTGTAATAATACAGAGGAATACATTTTCTTCGCAATACAGCATATTTTGGGCATACAAGTAAAAAGTGACAAACATCTTCAATTTGTTGGCCATCACACTGAGAGCAGAATGGATCAGTAATCGGTTTGCCATAACGTGAAATTCCATTTAAAGGTAATCTGTTTGACCTCAGTAAACATATACCTCTACGGTATTCTAAAGATTCTACTTCACATACATAATTTGCTCTACAAATAATCGGGTGATAATCTAAGTAGTCAGGGTATGCTGATAGAGAGTCATGCCATTTTTGTTGGTACACATCTTGTATTCGTGTTTGGAATTCTTTCATGAAGGATGAAGAATTACCACAATTTTGCATTGTCCAAACATAACCAAATCCGTGGGTGCATAAAATCTTTCTAACATGTGTTACCCAATTTATTCCCCCTGCTTCATCCTGTCTACACAACATATTGTAGCATTGTCTGGGATATCTATGATCAGGCATATCCAAAATTTTTAGCCAATATTTGATTACTCTGGTAACAGTGTCAACAAAAATGGGATATCTACCACAATCGCCAAGGCAAATATTATTTTTAACATCTCTGCCAACCCCCAGGACCATTTTGCAAATTTTTACCTGTATTTTTTCAATATCATGATACTGCTGAAAACCCCAAATTTCAGAACCATAGAGGAGGATTGGTTTCACTTTTGTATCAAAAATACTAAAAACTGTAGATGCTGGAAGATTCTTTAACCTGAAGTACAATCTTTTGATACCAGCAACAGCCTTCAGTGCTTTTCCAGAGAGATTTTCGATACATTTTGACCAGTTCAATGTTGAGCCAAAAACCACACCCAGATAATTATAACTAGATTCTACTTGTATCTGCTTTCCTAAATAACACCATTTTTCAGACTTCTTAGTAAATCCACCATTTTTAAAAACGACTACTTTAGTTTTGTCCATATTTACAGGAAGTCCCCATTTCTTACAATAATTTTCCAAACAATTGATCTTTTTCTGCAAGTCTACAACTGAATCTGAAACTAAAGCAATATCATCTGCATACATAAGTAAGAGTATGCCTAGTGGCTCAGAAAATACATCTATGCCTTGAGTATCTGATCCAGTGAGATATGATTCTAGTTCAGAAATAAAAATCGAAAATAATAGGGGACTCAACATACAACCTTGTCTGACACCAGAAATACAATCAAAATATTCAGTAATGTGAGCCCCGACTCTCACAGCTGCCTTCACACTTTTGTACATGCTTTGCAGCGTCATGAACATTTTATCATGGATTCCTTTTTGCAGCAGCAGAAATAAAAGTTTTATTCTGTCAACACTGTCAAATGCTTTGGAAAAATCTACAAAAAGAGTATAAAACCTACCACCTTTCTTTGTTAGATACTTTTGTGCTAGAGACTGAAGTGTAAAAATGTGATCGATGGTGCTGTAACCTTTGCGAAAACCAGCCTGTGCCTCAGGAATTAAGTGTGCACTTTCACAGAACTTTGTCAGTCTTTCATTCAGAATTGTACTATACAGTTTACCAATTATGTTCAACAATGAAATACCTCTATAATTATCAACATGTGCAGTGCTACCTTTTTTATGCAGAGGAAAAATCACAGCATGTGTCCAGCTTTCTGGGTATGTTCCTGATGAAAACACTGTGTTGAACAGAGGCAATAAAAATCTGACATGAATGTCAGTGGCAAGCTGGAAAAAATCTGACATCAAACCATCAGGACCAGAAGCCTTACCACTCTTCATTTTTTTCAAGGCTGTATAAACTTCACTCTCAGTGATATCATCACCAAGTTGTGAACCAACACAATTTTCACAATTACTGAGGTCATGCATATTCAGCATATTTTCAATTTCTTCAGTGAAATCAGTATCATCTGAGTGCTGATTTAAGGAAAACAGTGACTTAAAATAATCTAGCCATGAGCGTGGTGATATTTCATTTGATCTGCTTGGTTTCAAAGATGTCAGTGCTTTCAGTTTCTTCCAAAAGGCTTTTGAGTTCTTATTCATGCATAAGTCATTCAGATCCTTTAAAATTGTGTTGTTATGTTCAACTTGTTTTCTCTTACACAAGGATTTGAAACTTTTCTTTTGACGTATAAAAGCATCTAAATCTCCCTGAGAGTTTGTGTGTCTAAAACTCTTCAGTAAGTCATATTTAACTTGTTTACTTTCTTCACAATCATTATGGTGGCTGAGAGTGAGCTTTAATGTTTTTCTTCTGCCTGAATTTCATTGTTTCTGCAGCACTCTGTATAAAAGAGATATAAACTTCGCATGCTTCATCAATATTTCTACAGAGAGCTGCAGTAAAATGTTCAAACACAATCTGTACACTGTCAAGGAGATTACTTTGAAATAAACCGGCACTGTCATCTTTCCACACGTATTTTGATATTTCCTCTAACTCTATGTCTTCCTCACATGTTTCTTCATAAGACTCTATGGAAAAGAAATGACAATTGGAAAATGATCTGATTCACATCTACTTGCAACAAACATGTCATCGACAAGTTCAAACAAGGAAAATGAACAAATGAAATAGTCAACAATACTCTTGCCACTGTTAGCAATGCAGGTTATTTCCCCTTCTTTATCACCCTGTGATCTGCCATTGACAATAACTAAGTCAAATTCCTTACACAATTCCAACAACTTTTTACCAAAATTATTTACACTTCCGTCTTTTGATTTACGGCTAACCAGTGTGGTATTGTCAGACAACTCATTTAAATCATCAAATAGTTGAATGTGACTGTCGTCATGGTCTGTGTCAACATCAGAAAGATTACCAGTGCGGGCATTCAAATCTCCACATAACAACCAGGGGAGATCAGGATACATATTCATGATTTCTGTCATATAATTCTCGAGAGTTTCAAATCCTGCCATATTGTTTTCATTATATATCACTGATCGTTCTGGAGCTACATAGACAAAACATGCAAGAATGTCGGAAAAAGAGTTGAAAACACATTTACTTACTTTTAGAAAAACACAGTCCTCTGCTTTTTCCAATATCCTTCCCACATGACATGATATACTCTTATGAACACACACTGCCACGCCCCCTTTTAGTCGTTCAGTACGTGGACAGAAAAACACTGTATAATCTGAGTGTGTGCTTCCTTATTTTTCTCACTAAAATACTAAGCAGCTCGGCAATCCCCCTTCATGTATGGGCCAATGGCCTTTTTGTGAATAATCTTTCGAGTTCTTCTCTCTCTCTCTCTCTCTCTCTCTCTCTCTCTCTCTCTCTCTCTCCTGTGTGTGCGCGCGTGCGAGCGAGTATGTAGATGCATGCTAGGGTTTATGTATGCGCGTTTGAAGGAAGTTTTGAGGACTGCTGAGAGGGACAAGGAGTACAGACAGATAATAAAGGGAGACAGAAAGAACGGTTGTGTTTACCAGCCGGAAAGAAGAAATCTTTTGTTGCACATAATTATCAGCATTTACAATGGTCATATCAGTCACCAAAGAGAAAAAAGAGAGAAGAAAATAACGTCCGAGCAACCTTTCGTAACTAAACGTATCTTGATATGTTTTCTTACTTTGTCCAAATATTAAATTAAACAGTACCAATAATGTGTGTGTGAGTGCGCGCGCGCGCGCGATCATGACATTTTATTGTGTGTCAGTCTTTCAGTACCTGTGTAAAAGTAAGAAAAACAATGTCTGTATGACCTTAGACACTGCGATTTTCCCACTTACTACCTAGTCGACTAATTGACTAACTGACCAGATGAAAAAAAAGAATCAAATGCTCTTTTTTCATTATAAAAAATAAACAAAACAAACCTTCATCTATCCCGTAATCTAGTAGACCGTTGGGTGACCACTTAAGATTTGCAACTAGCTTCCTGCACTCCTTACAGTTCTCAACTTTCTGTAGCAAATCGTTCCACTCAAGGCCAGTCTACTCTCCGATGTTGTCTTCCCATCGTTTTCCCTCTCTGCCTCTTCGTCTCCCTCCCGGTACTGTTCCCTGTAGAACAGTCTTGGCCAGTCCAGATGTTCGTTTGATATGCCGTGTCACTTCATTTTGCGTTTTTTCACTGAAGTCAGGAGCTCTTCATACACCCCTATGGCGTTTTCAATTCCGGTTCTCAATTTCTCGCTGGTTATGTAGGTCTGTGTATGAGATACTAAAACGACTAGACCAAACCAGAACAAAGCACCTTGTCCACACAATCAAACAATGGCGTTTCTATTACACCAGAAAAGCAGACAAACAAGATAATACTCATGATACATCAGCCTGATCTTCTCTTGTTTGCCTTTTTACACCATCAGATGTGTTTGGGAAAAATGATGGCATGTCCTTTCCAGCTCCTGTCATGGGCCGTATAGCTTGGTTTGCAGGGTTTTCTCTGCCGGCAGCACAATCTTCGTCAGGTCACTGAGTAGCGTGCACCTTTATAGGATGTGCTCGCCAGTCTGGTTTTCTTTACCACAGGCACACAGGGGAGAAGGAACAATTTCAACTTTGTGGAATGTGGTGATTTAGCTTGTTGTGCCCAGTGCGGATGGAGTCTTAGAATTATGACTTGCTCTTCTCTTTTGAGATGGTGGTAGTCGTCATTCTCTTCTCTGGGTCAGGCCATTGATTTGATAATTGTCTTCTTTTCGTGTAAGGTGAGGCTGCTTTTGCACTGTTCTTTCTGTGCTCCCTGTTTCGAAAGTTCATCAGCCTGTTCGTTGCCAGGAATACCACAGTGTGACACTAGTATGAAGGCACTCACCCTGGCCATGGTAGAAGACTACTATCCAGGACAAGCATGGATCCACGTCTACACAGACGGATCATCTGTCTCCAGTGGAGGAGCAGGAGTGCTGATCAACTACCCATCTGGAGAAGTAGAAACAGCAACCATCCCGACAGGGACACACTCCACTAACTGCCGTACAGAAACCCAAGCCCTGAAACAAGCTGCCACCATGGTCAGACACTCAGAAGATGAAGGCCAGCAAGTGGTTTTCTTCACTGATGCCCTGTCAGTCCCTACGAGCCCTGTCTGCTGACAAAGAAACAGAACTCCAAAGGGAACTTACACTGAACAACAAAAACAAATCAGCCTGATAATGTGGGTTTTACGATACTGCCCCCAACAGATCCACCAAGGGCATTCACTCTCATCCACGGTAGTAAAAGATGGCGGCTGGTCTTTGTGCAGGCGGGTGGGCTTGGAATCAAAGACAGTCCGCAGTTACATAGACATGTCATGGGACAGGCGGGGGAGGGGGGTTGGGGCGGGAGGAGGGGTCCTGACCTGTGTAGTCTTAGTTAGAGCCCAGCTTGCTGTGACAGCAGTGACTGGAAGTGATTGGCCTTGGTGGCTGTAGTCCATAGGTGGCTCGCGGTCATGGTCAGATGGTGCTGTCATTCATTCCATCAGACATTGTTCTGTAACCTTGTTGACTCTGCGGTCACTTGACTGCTGTGATCCTTTAACCCAACATACACCCTCCACGGTACTAAGAATAGGAGGGGGGGAGGGGGGAGAGTGAAGCAGAGACATAGGAGTGACAATCTCCCAATTCTCTAGGGTAGGGGGTGTGGGGCTTGTGCTGTTTCTTGAGATGTGGAAAGGAAGAAAGAAATAGAGTGGGGCTGGGGGGAGGGTGCAGGCAAGGAAGAGAAATTGAGGGTGCTTGGTAAGGAGGTGGCACATAAAAGTTAAATTGCATAATTATAGATGCTAGCAGCTCACAGAGAGAGAGAGAGAGAGAGAGAGAGAGAGAGAGAGAGAGAGAGAGAGAGAGAGAGAGAGATGCATGCATAGGCCGTTCGCCATAGCCGAGTGATTAAGACTGTTTGACTTCAATCCCATGGGTCCATGAAGTCGTGGGTTCCAATCTGGGCAGAGTCTGGTGAAGTAAGGGTGGGGATTTTTTACGATCTTCCAGGCCAACTTCAGGTGCAGACCTGCCAGTGCGTTAATTCCCTCATGTATATACACATGCAGAAGATCAAGTATGCACGTTAAAGATCCGGTTATTCATGTCAGGTTGGGTGGGTTACAGCACCACAAACATACCCAGCATACATCCCCGAAGTCGGAGTGTAGCTACCTATTAGGTGGGCTAAAACGGTCACATACGCCAAATCTCACCATTGGAAAACCTCGGAGCTCTAATCGAGGAACAAAACAGAAACAACGAACGTGCATGTAAACATCAAGATGATGTTCATCAGACTATGAATGTATGTACATCCGTATATTCGGTGTTAGTGTGAAACGCACGCACACGCATTATACAGGCGTCAGTGTATAGCCAGCGAGCGCGACTGTGTATGTGTGTATGCGCGCTTCCTCCTTTACATATTATTGTTATTTGCTGACGCTTGCCTATGGACAATATGTGGGGTACAAATCCTGGTGTTTAATCCCTGTGGTTCTGCGGTCAATCTGTTGTTGACACTGGTAGAAGGACAGACACCTGCCACGTTGAAGTTTGTTATTAACCACGGCTTACAACTTCCAGTCACCCAAACACACACACAGACACACACTTCCAGTCACCACACGCACACACACACACACACACAGCACACACACTTCCAGTCACCACACACACACACACACACACACACACACACACACACAGACAACCCCCCCCCCCACCACACACACACAGGCCCAAATTTAGGTAAAACCCCCATTTTTTTAAAAATTTAATCAAGGGAAAACAAAAAAACCGGTTACTTCATTTTTTGGGGGTTAACACAAAAAACCCAAACCCCCCGAAGTAGGCACCATTATGGGCTAAAACGGTAAATGCCAAACCCAATAAAAAGGGTTAATAGAACCAAAACAAAAGTATTCCAAAGTTTGTTCTAAAAATTTTAAAAATCCTTTTAAAATCTGAGGGGCAACGTTTTACAGGGGTGGGAGCCAGCACGCACTTTTGAGTTGACCACTTCCTCCTTTACAAAAGCACCTTCCATACAAAAAAAAAACCCCGGGAAAATCCTTTTTCCCAACAAAACACAAAAAAACCCCCCCCCCCAAAAACCACCACAACCCAAACCCCCAAACCCCCAAAAGCCATTTTGGGAAACTTAAAAAGACAAAAAACCCAACCAAATAGTACCACCCCCAAAAAAACCCCCCAAAACCCCCCCAAAAAACCCCCCCCCCCCAAAAAACAACACCAAAAAAAAACCCCAAAATGGGGTTGATGGGGGAAATTAAAAATTTTAAAAATTTGGAAAAGGGGGTTTTTAAAAATTTTTTTTTTGGGGGGGGGGGTTTGGGGGGGGAAGGTTTAAAATTTTTTGGGGGGAAAAGGTAAAACAACGATAAAGGGGAGGGGGGGGAGAAAAATTAAAATTTTTTGGGGGGGGGGGGGGTTTTGGGGGTTTAAGGTAGAACAGGTTTTTTTCACCCAAACAAAAAAAAAAAACCCCAAAAAGGAGAAAAACGGAAACAAAGGGCCCCCCCCCCCCCAAAAAAAAAAAAAAAAAAACCCCCCCCCCCCCCCCCCCCCCCCCCCCCCCCCCCCCCCCCCCCCCCCCCCACCCAAAAAAACCCCCCCCCCCCCCCCCCCCCCCCCCAAACAAAAATTTTAATCACCAAGAAGAACAAAAAAGCCAAAGAAAAAAAAAAAAATTTTTTTAAAACAGGAAAAGGGAATAAGCCCCGGGTTTGTTTTTTTTAGCCCCGGGAGATTTGCAAGATTTTAAAATCCTTTTTCGAAAATGGAAAAATTTCTTTCCAAATGATATTTTTCCCCCCCCTCGGTTAAGCCCCCAAGGTTTCCGAATGGGGGGGGGGGGGGGGGGGGGGGGGGGGGGGGGGGGGGGGGGGGGGGGGGGGGGGGGGGGGGGGAAAAAAAATTTTTTAAAATTCTTTTTTTTAAACCAACCCCTTTCCAAAACCAAAAAAATTTAAAAAGCGGTGAACTTTTGCAAAACATTACTTAAAAACCAACAAAAAACAACCCTCTCTCCCCTCTCTCCCTCCTCTTTTCCTTTTCCCCCCTTCTCTCTCTCTCTCTCTCTCGTCCCGTCCTCTTCCCCAAAGCCCTTTGGGGAAAATTTAAACCAAGCGTGTGAAAACGCTGGGAAAATTTCTGACCCAAAAAACCTTTTGGGAAAAAGGTAGGCATTGTACCGGGGGGAACGGAAAAGAAAACTTGCAACACACGCCGGGGCGGGGGTAAAAAAAAAAAACCAAAACACATGAGTGTTTATTCCCAAATCCTCAAAATAAAATAATGGTATAAATAAATAAATACATAAAGTACGTTTTTATGGTAGTAGAAATGCCCCAGGACACCTCATAGCAGCGTTTTTATGGGTATGAAAAACTCAGGCACCAATAGAAGCAAGTTGCATTTTTCGGAACCATCCTGAAGTCAATCGGGTACATTATGTGGGGAAAAAATGTGATACGCGAAAATTTCACCATTGGGAAACCACGAGCAGCTAGGAATGAATAATAAAAAAAGAAAAAAAAAAGAGTAGTAAGAAAGCCTACCCGTTTTAAATTTCATGGGAAATAATTTTCGAAGGGGGGGGAGGGGAGTCGGAATGTGCCCCTTTCTTGTCTTTTAAACAATGCAATGCCGCAGTTTCACCCCCTTTTTGTTCAATTTGTTGTTTTAAAAGGTGGAAAAATTTTGGGCAAGAGTAGTTGGCGGTTTGTCGATCAAATAACTAAGTTTTTCCTTTTTCAAGGAGATTTTTTTTCATGGTGCAGAACTTTTTTTTTCGTTTCCCGGAAAAGCTTTAGGTTACCATGGGGAGATTTTTTCGTCTGGTTGTTTTGCGACCATAAAACGTATTCCAACTTCGGAATGATTTTTAAACATGACTCCGTGTTGTTTTTTTGGTTTGTTTTGGGTTTTTTTTTTTAAAAAATTTTGTCTCTATTCCAGGCACGCTGGCCATTCTTTTGAAAGGGAGCACAGGTTTTAACTGTGGAAAAATTTCTGCTTGCTTTTGCACACGGGATCTCTTTTTTAGCTCATCCCAACACTTTCGGGGAAATTGGGTTTGGTACTGCTGTTAAATCCAGCGGGGATGGTGGAGGGTGGTGGGGGGGGGGGAACCTTCGAATGGATGCCTCGATGGTGGTTCGAACGCGGGCCGTCAGGTCTCGAGCCCTAGGAAAGAGAGTTGGGGTGCTAACCGTGAAGTCTTTAATGTTTTGTTTTGACTGACTCTGGATAAAAAATGTCATTGACCTTACACCTTTAAAGTGATTACTCACAAAAGCATTGGTGGTGTAGCGGTAACACACATGCCTAGAAAACGAGAAGTGTAAGTTCGATCCCCGCTTGTGCCCCAACTTCTTTTCCCCACTCTAGAGACCTCGAGTGATGGTCTGGGCGCTAGTCTTTCGGGTGAGGCAACAAACTGAGGTCCTGTGTGCACCATACAAAGCACGTAAAAGAATCCACGACAGCATGACAGTATTCCCTGCCAAACACACTTGGGGGTGGGGGAGGGGGGATGGGTGGCGCTGCTCTTGTGGTGACGCACTCTCCCCGGGGTAAGCAACCCGAGGCAGAGAAATTTGCCGTGACTAGTAGTCTACAAAATACAATGATCAAAAAATTATTGCTCTATTCATACCGATAGCCTATCAGTGTCGTTGATTACCGTTTAATATCTGATTATTGTTGAAACTCAATCAAATTCCTCATCAATATAATTTTGTTGTCATTTATGATAACTAATGGGACATTATTGGACTAGGAGAAGTAAGATGGACAGGATTTGGTGAGACAATGACTGAAGAAGGCAACAAGATCTGGTACAGTGGTCAAGAGAAACATCACCAACATGGAGTGGCATTTATTGTCAGAAAGGAAGTAGTGGGGTGCATTATCAGCTGTACACTGGCTTCCAGCAGGATTATCAGCATCTGGGTGTCGGCCAAGCCCAAGAACATCACCATCATACAGATCTATGCACCATCATCTGACCATGCAGATGAAGAAGTAGAAGAATTTTACGAAGAACTTGCAGAGACCATTACGAAGATACCCAAGAAAGACATCATCATCATTCAAGGGGATTTTAACGCCAAAGTAGGTCCTGACTCTTACAACCAATGGGCCGGAACAGTTGGTCAGTTTGGAACTGGAGAGACCAACGACAGGGGACTACGTCTACTGGAGTTTGCCTGCACCCTCAGACTTACCATTGCCAATACCCTCTATCCCCACAAGCAGTCAAGGAGGACAACCTGGCATGTGCCAGACGGCAAGATACATAACCAAATAGATTTCATCTTAACATCACGGCGCTTCAAATCCAGCATCAACAGAGCCAGAACAAGAACCTACCCTGGAGCTGACATAGGCAGCGACCACGACCTTGTGCTGCTGGTATTCAAAATGAAGCTGAAGAAAAATAAACAGCCTGCAAACCCAAGTATCAAATTTTACGTGGACAAACTGAAAGATCCAGATGTCGAGATCTTCCAAGCTAAGCTTGGCGGACGTTTTGTGGCAATAACCCTCCTGGACAATGACATCAATGACCTCACCAACAACTTTAATGAGGCCGTCCGAGAAACAGCAGAGGAGGTACTCGGTCGTCAGAGGAATAAACACCAGCCATGGACTACCAATGACATCTTGGACCTCTGCGATACAAGAAGAGCACAGAAATCAACCAGGTCTTCCAACCCTAAAGAATACCGGGAGGCCAACAATCTTGTGAAGAAGTCAGTGTTAAAGGCCAAAGAGAAGTGGATCAGTGATCAATGTGATGAGATCGGAAAAAGAATGAAAGTGGGCAACAGTAAAAAGGCATACAACACCCTGAAGAAACTCACAAAACCACTTCAAACCAAATCATCAGTCATTGAAGACAGCTGCGGAAACCTCCTCACAGAAAGCTCAGCTACATTGAACAGGTGGTCTGAGTATTGTCAAGAACTATACAACTACCCAATTCAACCTGACAAGAGCATAATAGAAGAGGAAGCAGCAACATCAAGAGTACCCTCGCCATTACCTATACTGAGGGAAGAAGTGGAAGAAGCCATCCGCAGTTTACCAGTAGGAAAGTCCCCAGGAGTAGACAACATAACAGCAGAGCTGCTCAAGCATGGTGGCGAAACAGTTATCACACATGTTACAGCTATCTGTCAGAAGATTTGGGAGACAAAACAGTGGCCAACAGAATGGACACAATCACTCATCATACCTCTGCCCAAGAAGGGGAATTTACGCCAATGCCAAAACTATAGAACAATCAGCCTCATCAGCCACGCCAGCAAGATCATGCTCAAAGTTATTTTGAATCGACTCAAGAAGGAGGCAGAAGAACACCTTGCAGAGGAACAAGATGGGTTCAGGGCAGGAGGAGCACAATCGAACAGATTTTTAACTGCCACATCCTGATGGAAAAACATCTTCAACATCAGAGAGACCTGTTCCACAACTTCATCGACTTCAAGAAGGCATTCGACAGAGTATGGCACGAAGGCCTGTGGCAGGTCCTCAGAATGTTTGGCATTGAAGAAGGACTAGTGCAAACCATTCAAGCACTATACAACACCGCAAGCAGTGCAGTCCTTCGGAACAATCAGGTCGGAGACTACTTCAAAACCACAGTTGGGGTCCGACAAGGATGCCTGTTATCTCCTGTCCTGTTTAATCTGTTCTTGGAAAACATTATGAGAGAGACCCCATGACTTCCACTCTACCATCTCCATTGGCGGCAGACCCCTCAACAACTTGCGGTTTGCCGATGACATTGACCTCATGGGTGGAAGTAACACAGAGCTGCAAGATCTTACGACCAGACTTGAGAACAGAGCTGGAGCATATGGGATGGAGGTGAGCTCGGAGAAAAGTAAAGTACTTGTGAACAGCACGAGCAACACCACTGCTAAAATTTACATGAACGGCCAGCAACTGGAGGAGGTAGACGCTTTTAAATACCTTGGCGCTACACTCACAAAGGACGGGTGATCGACGACAGAAATCAAAGTCAGAATAGCCATGGCAACATCTTCCATGACAAAACTCACCACCATATGGAAAAGTAAAGAGATCAGTTTCCCAACCAAACTAAAGCTCTACAAAGCCCTAATTCAGACTATCCTGCTGTACGGAAGTGAAACCTGGACATTGACTGCTGAAACAGCAAAGCGAATCCAGTCATTTGAAACAAAATGCCATAGAAAACTGCTGGGCATATCCTGGAGAGAACGAAAGACCAATGAATTTGTCAAGAGCCAAATAACACGGCTGGCAGGTCCACAGGAACCCTTCTCACCATCGTCAAGAAGAAAAAGCTGACATGGTTCGGCCACGTCACCCGCCACAACACTCTGCCAAAAACAGTACTGCAGGGAACACTCGAAGGTGGCAGAAAGAGGGGAAGACAGAACAAGTCATGGATGGACAACATCAGAGAATGGACCAGGATGAATGACTCGACACTACTGCGCAGAGCCGAGGACCGAGATGGATGGAGGAGGCTTACCGCGGCATCGTCTTTCGTGTCTCCCCCACGACCGCCAAGGTCACGGGACTGATGATGATGATGATGATTATAACTACTATAATATTTGTTATGTGATTGCAGTGGTTGAAAATATTTTGGAAAAAGATATGTGGTAGCATTTAAGTCATCAAAAATAGGCCTACTTCAATCCTCTTCCTTGAAGGGCAATTACAGAGAGGCACAGCACTGGCAGGCACTGCTACAACAGATACTTAACAGTTCTGAAACATGAATTACCACCGGGTAAAATCAGTTTTGATTTTATAATAATAATAAATGGAACTTATATAGCGCTATTTTGACAGTTTGTTTATGTGTATTCTAAATTGCAGAAATTGCAGCTTCAAAGTCTTTCTTCCCCGAGCATATTACACGAACTTGGAACAAAAAACAAAACAAAAACAAAAAATTAAAACTTCTACCATCAAAAAGCAAAAGGATGTCAAGATATGTAGGCCATGTGCTACGAAAACCAAGATAGAGACCTCCAAGATTTTCCATCAAAAGGCAGACCACTTGCTTTTCTCATTGGCAACATCTCCGAATGCTGTGGCATGAGAATTCATGAAGTCAGCAAGGCTAGCGAAGACTGGAAGAAAATTGTTTATAGTTTAAAGATTAAACGCTTAGAACACAAAATACTGCAAAAAATGTACGATTTTCTAGACGGGGGCATTGATGCAAGTTCAAACCACGGGGGCGTGAAGAATGTAGGCTAGGCCTTATCCTTTGATTCTAAGCAATATATAAGGACAATTATTGTTTAAGTCATCTATCATTCCACAGTGGGAAGGTTATTATCGTTTTTCCTGGGGCACTGCATACTCCCCTCTGCTTTGGTTAATTTTACTTTGAAAGTTTGTAGAGAATGTATATTAAACCAGGGAGAAGAACAACCCCCCCCCCCCCCCCCCCCCCCCCCCCCAAAAAAAAAAAAAAAAAAAAACCCTTTGTTTTGGTATTGCATGACCGGTTGGCTATGCTGTAAGTCACAATTATTCATAACGCCTGTCCACCTTCTACTCCAAACGTCCTGTCACACTGTACGCTTTGGTATCAGCTCAGATTCCTTGTAAGGAAAAGGAATACTTAATTTAAATTCCCCAATTCTATGATTAGGAAAAGTAGAAACTGTAACTTCAGCCCACTATCACTTTTTTTTTTTTTTTTTTGAGTGAATGAACAGGAATGTGCTTTTTGTTGTTGTTTGTTTTGTTTTTTCAATGAAAAAACATTTTGGGTGAGGAAAAAAAAAGAAAAATATGCGTCGCCGACAGGATTCGAACCTGTGCGGGAAGATCCCAATGGATTTCTAGTCCATCGCCTTAACCACTCGGCCACGACGACTGCTTAGCAGAGGAGGCGTTTTGCATATATATAAAAACAACTTAACATGCCTCGGATAGCACTTTCACAGTTGACTGACAGTGTTGTAGGTTTTCTCCCCCCTCTACTCAGTTCTTTATACAAATACAGAATTTAACTTTTAGAATGTTACTTAACTGAAGTAACAATGTTGGAAAACTCAAAAAGTAAATTTTCTCAGTGAAGGTCTTGGTCTTTATACAATCCCAGCAAGTCTTGGTCGTTCTCGACGTCTTTTAATATGAAAATGAATGTAGGTAAACCAAGTATGTGTGTACGTGTATCCTTGTGGGGACCAGGAAATAATGATCAGGAGAGTGTTGGGCAAGAAATTTATCAAACGTGTAGGTAAACCTACATGAGCGAGCGTGTTCTAAGGGAAACTACTCATGCTGCTAATGGATTTAGTCTCCTTTCAATGGAGTTGCTTCCCTTTAACTGTCAGTTGCATTAAAAGTGTATAAAGCCTATAATTAAGATATTGGCCTTTTTGTGTTTGTATGCTTTTGGACTTGTTCTTACATCACCGTGAGTTGGCGATTATTAATGACGATAAAGGTGACAAAGAATCCTGGGGGACATGCTGGAAGAGGCAGTTTCTGGCACATTTTACTTGAAAATGATTCCTAAGCCTCACTGTCAGGAAACATCACTGTGTGTGAAGTCAATGATTCTTTCTTGTGGATTAGCTGATGGATACTTATAATTTATCATGTATTGATTCTTTTATTTCGAGGATAATGAAATAAGCACTCGTGTGCTTCTTTACATCCAGTTCCTGTGTGTATTCAGTTTTGTAAATTTTGTTATCTGTTCCCACCAGCACTCAATGGCCTACTCTGAAAAGCAGAACGGGATTTAATGTGTGTGCAAGATGGTCTGAGTGCGTTCGCATACAGGACTTATTGGGTTTATAGTCTCATCCAAAGGACTTTTAGGGGTAGTGGAGTCTGTAGTGGAGATGCTTCATTGACTATTCTAAGGCATTTGACAAAGTAAGACATTCCGATCTGTTCGCATTTTACTAAGACATAACTGTGATGGAAAAGATCTTAGAGTGATCAGAAACTTGTACTGGGAACAAGAAGCTGCAATAAGAGTTGATAATGACTGCAGTGAGTACAGACCGATCTGTAGGGGAGTGAGGCAGGGCTTCGTTTTTTCTCCAGACCTCTTCAATATCTACAGCGAAATGATTCTACGGAACATAGAACAGCACGAAGGTGTCAAAGTAGGAGGTCACAACATAAACAATCTAAGATATTCGGATGACACAGTGCTAATTGCTGACTGGAGGAAAAACTACAAAATATCCTTACAACAGTCACAATCGAAAGTGAAAACAAAGGACTTCAACTGAATGCAAAGAAGACTGAGTGCATGGTAATCTCAAAACAGTCAGACATGCCTGTATGTAACATTTTATGCAAAGGGGAAAGAATAAAACAAGTTTGCACCTTTAAATACTTGGGCTTCACAATAACTCCAGACGCCAGATGCGACACAGAAATAAAGAAGAGAATCGCTTTGTCTAAAGACACATTCACCAAGATGAAGCCCATCTTTACCAACAGAAATATAAGACTCAGCACCAAAATCAACACTCAAAAAGCCTACATATGGTCCATCCTTCTGTACGGATGTGAATGCTGGACGCTGACAAAAGACCTCGAAAGAAGACTTGAAGCAGCAGAAATGTGGTATATCAGAAGAATTATGAGAATATCATGGACTGAAAAGAAGTCAAACGAAGAAGTAATGGAAATGGCCGGTACAAAAGATCCCTACTCAAACCATCAGAAAAAGACAACTACAATTTTTTGGGCAAATAAACAGAGCTGATGGAATAGAGAAGCAAATAGTGTGTGGAAAGATTTGTGGTACCAAAGGCAGAGGAAGTCAACGCACAAAATACACAGACAGTCTGAATAGCTACGCAACGAGGAAAGAATCCCCCAACAATGAACTCATCAGGAGAACTGACAACAGAGAGGAATGGAAGGCCATGATCGCTGGTGTCTGCAACAGACCTGGCACATGAAGAAGAAGAAGGAGTCTGCACTGATGTTAATTCCAGAGAAAAAATCCTCTTGAACAAGATTTGAACCCGGGTCAGATCACAAGTGCTTCATTCTAACCACCAGGCTATCCCGTCCCCTTGTAAAAGTAAGCCTCTGTGTGTGGTGTGTGTGTGTGTGTGTGTGTTGAGTGTTTTGTGTGTGTGGGGTGTGTGTGTGTGTGCCTCCAAATTTTCCATCAAAAGGCAGACCACTTGCTTTTCCTCATTGGCAACATCTCCGAATGCTGGGCATGAGAATTCATGAAGTCGCAAGGCTACGAAGACTGAAGAAATTGTTTATAGTTTAAAGATTAAAACGCTTAGAAAACAAATAACTGCAAAAAATGTACGATTTTCTGTTATTCTGTTCACAGTGTCCATCAATCTACACGCTCACTAAATTTTTTGTTAATGCCCTATTCTTAGAGACTTGTATAAAAGGGGGCATTGATGCAAGTTCAAACCACGGGGACGTGAAGAATGTAGGCTAGGCCCTATCCTTTGATTCTAAGCAATATATAAGGACAATTATTGTTTAAGTCATCTATCATTCCACAGTGGGAAGGTTATTATCGTTTTTCCTGGGGCACTGCATACTCCCCTCTGCTTTGGTTAATTTTACTTTGAAAGTTTGGAGAGAATGTATATTAAACCAGGGAGAAGAACAACCCCCCCCCCCCCCCCAAAAAAAAAGACCTTTGTTTTGGTATTGCATGACCGGTTGGCTATGCTGTAAGTCACAATTATTCATAACGCCTGTCCACCTTCTACTCCAAACGTCCTGTCACACTGTAGGCTTTGGTATCAGCTCAGATTCCTTGTAAGGAAAAGGAATACTTAATTTAAATTCCCCAATTCTATGATTAGGAAAAGTAGAAACTGTAACTTCAGCCCACTATCATTTTTTTTTTTTTCGAGTGAATGAACAGGAATGTGCTTTTTGTTGTTTGTTTTGTTTTGTTTTTTCAATGAAAAAACATTTTGGGTGAGGAAAAAAAAAGAAAAATATGCGTCGCCGACAGGATTCGAACCTGTGCGGGAAGATCCCAATGGATTTCTAGTCCATCGCCTTAACCACTCGGCCACGACGACTGCTTAGCAGAGGAGGCGTTTTGCATATATATAAAAACAACTTAACATGCCTCGGATTAGCACTTTCACAGTGTGACTGACAGTGTTGTAGGTCTCTCCCCCCTCTACTCAGTTCTTTATACAAATACAGAATTTAACTTTTCAGAATGTTACTTAACTGAAGTAACAATGTTGGAAAACTCAAAAAGTAAATTTTCTCAGTGAAGATCTTGGTCTTTATACAATCCCAGCAAGTCTTGGTCGTTCTCGACGTCTTTTAATATGAAAATGAATGTAGGTAACGCAAGTATGTGTGTACGTGTATCCTTGTGGGGACCAGGAAATAATGATCAGGAGAGTGTTGGGCAAGAAATTTATCAAACGTGTAGGTAAGCGTAAGCCTACATGAACGTTATTCTCTGTTCTAAGGGAAACTACTCATGCTGCTAATGGATTTAGTCTCCTTTCAATGGAGTTGCTTCCCTTTAACTGTCAGTTGCATTAAAAGTGTATAAAGCCTATAATTAAGATATTGGCCTTTTTGTGTTTGTATGCTTTTGGACTTGTTCTTACATCACCGTGAGTTGGCGATTATTAATGACGATAAAGGTGACAAAGAATCCTGGGGTACATGCTGGAAGAGGCAGTACTGGCACATTTTACTTGAAAATGATTCCTAAGCCTCACTGTCAGGAAACATCACTGTGTGTGAAGTCAATGATTCTTTCTTGTGGATTAGCTGATGGATACTTATAATTTATCATGTATTGATTCTTTTATTTCGAGGATAATGAAATAAGCACTCATGTGCTTCTTTACATCCAGTTCCTGTGTGTATTCAGTTTTGTAAATTTTGTTATCCGTTCCCACCAGCATCAATGGCCTACTCTGAAAAGCAGAACGGGATTTAATGTGTGTGCAAGATGGTCTAAGTGCGTTCGCATACAGGACATGGGTTTATAGTCTCATCCAAAGGACTTTAAGGGGTAGTGGAGTCTGTAGTGGAGATGCTTCATTGACTATTCTAAGGCATTTGACAAAGTAAGACATTCCGATCTGTTCGCATTTTACTAAGACATAACTGTGATGGAAAAGATCTTAGAGTGATCAGAAACTTGTACTGGGAACAAGAAGCTGCAATAAGAGTTGATAATGACTGCAGTGAGTACAGACCGATCTGTAGGGGAGTGAGGCAGGGCTTCGTTTTTTCTCCAGACCTCTTCAATATCTACATCGAAATGATTCTACGGAACATAGAACAGCACGAAGGTGTCAAAGTAGGAGGTCACAACATAAACAATCTAAGATATTCGGATGACACAGTGCTAATTGCTGACTGGAGGAAAAACTACAAAATATCCTTACAACAGTCACAATAGAAAGTGAAAACAAAGGACTTCAACTGAATGCAAAGAAGACTGAGTGCATGGTAATCTCAAAACAGTCAGACATGCCTGTATGTAACATTTTATGCAAAGGGAAAGAATAAAACAAGTTTGCACCTTTAAATACTTGGGCTTCACAATAACTCCAGACGCCAGATGCGACACAGAAATAAAGAAGAGAATCGCTTTGTCTAAAGACACATTCACCAAGATGAAGCCCATCTTTACCAACAGAAATATAAGACTCAGCACCAAAATCAACACTCAAAAAGCCTACATATGGTCCATCCTTCTGTACGGATGTGAATGCTGGACGCTGACAAAAGACCTCGAAAGAAGACTTGAAGCAGCAGAAATGTGGTATATCAGAAGAATTATGAGAATATCATGGACTGAAAAGAAGTCAAACGAAGAAGTAATGGAAATGGCCGGGTACAAAAGATCCCTACTCAAAACCATCAGAAAAAGACAACTACAATTTTTTGGGCAAATAAACAGAGCTGATGGAATAGAGAAGCAAATAGTGTGTGGAAAGATTTGTGGTACCAAAGGCAGAGGAAGTCAACGCACAAAATACACAGACAGTCTGAATAGCTACGCAACGCGGAAAGAATCCCCCAACAATGAACTCATCAGGAGAACTGACAACAGAGAGGAATGGAAGGCCATGATCGCCAATGTCTGCAACAGACCTGGCACATGAAGAAGAAGGAGTCTGCACTGATGTTAATTCCAGAGAAAAAATCCTCTTGAACAAGATTTGAACCCGGGTCAGATCACAAGTGCTTCATTCTAACCACCAGGCTATCCCGTCCCCTTGTAAAAGTAAGCCTCTGTGTGGGTGTGTGAGTGTGTGTGTGTGTGTGTGAACAATTTTTTTTTTTTTTAGCATTGCCATTCCCTAACTTACATGAAGGCAAAACAAAGCAAAAACTGGGAGATCTGTAGACAAATGTCTTTGTAAATCCTAAAAGTATTTCAAATAAACTTTACTTTGATATATTTATAATATGCTTGGTTTTGCCAATCTGAGAGTGGTACATACATATTTTAAATATGGCCAAAACAGTATGTCACAGTTTTGTCAAGAAGTGAAATAGATTGTGATTCCATCGAGTTAACATGCTTATTTGATCATCTGCTTGAGTCAATACACAAAAGGAATTAAGGCACTGGAAGGTCTACACTTGAAGTTGGCCCAGGAGATCATAAAAACTCCACCCTTAATTCACCAGATGCTGCAGAGATTCAAACCCACAACTTCATGAACCCATGGGATTGAAGTCAAACCATTTGGCAATGACAAGATAAATAAGTAACCCCCATCCACTTTTCCCATCACGGCCCTCTCCCCAGTAAAAAGCAACAGCAACAAGAACACATAACAAATGGAATAAACACAAAAAACACCCATTATGAAAGTCTGTTCTTGCACGTAGAGACAGCACATATTAAAACCCAGTCACTCTTCTCATCCATTTCACAATAACAGTTAAATCAAACACTTTTTTTCCTTAAAAACTTTTTTTTTAAAGTATTTTCATGGTAAAAGTATACTGTCAACATTTATTTAGTAGTTGCTTGTTCCTTGGCTAGATTTTTCTCTAAGGCATACCAATATGGTTGAGATTTGCAACTAATTTACCTGCGACGTTTTTGTCCACCATTTAAACGTAGCTACATTTTTACCTAAGGAATTTTTATTGTCAAATGAAAATTTGTTAAAATACCCTACAAATTACAGAAAAAAAAACAGAACACTCCAAAAAGAAAAGAAATATAATCCTAAAGCTGGATACAGCTATTAACCGTCGTGGGGTTTTAAAAAGTAGCATCCCCAAACTCTTACCATTGGAGAATCTCGGGGCCTAGCAGGAAAAAAAAAGAAGAAGTCATAAATTAAACAAGAAAAGAGGTAGTGGTTTGGGTTTGGGGTGAGTGGGAAGTTTCAGTATATATATTTTATCCAAAGTTACCAAATATTCATCATTCTATTTTTTGATCACTACTCTCTCAGGAGTTCAACATTTGCCCAAATTTCCACCACACTTTAGTCATGTTATAAACTATCAGGAAAGGGGGGGATTGGGGGTTTCATTTCAGAAATAAAACAACATTACTTCTGAAATTTCCCTTTGGTGATATTCCCCATTTCTTTTACTCTGTTTCCAGCAAGAATTTAGGAACCCATTTATACTGAAAGTAAACTGGCATCGGTCCATTAGACCACGAGTGGGGTCGGGTTTATTACCTTTCGGATGAGCCAATATACTGAGTCCATGTGCAACACGCATTTAGTCATGTAAAGAAGCCCACAACAACAAGAGTTTTCCCTGTGAAATTCTGTTGATAAAGCCACTCTGATCAAAACATATAATGTGACAGGAAAAGGGGGGGAGGGGGGGAAGATCATGCGCTGTGCTCTTGTGGTGATCACATTCTCCAGGAGAACAGCCCGAATTTCACACAGAGAACTAAGTAAGTGGTATACATTTCAGTACAATACATAATGTAGGCAGTAGTACCCAATCATCACTCTACCGGGATATTACACAGCACACAATATAGGAAACAATACCTGTTCATCAAGATATTACACAGCACACAATATAGGAAACAATGTATGTTCATTAGTTCACCAAGATATTACACAGCTCACAGTATAGGAAACAATACCTGTTCATCAAGATATTACACAGCACACAATATAGGAAACAATGTATGTTCATTAGTTCACCAAGATATTACACAGCTCACAGTATAGGAAACAATGTATGTTCATCAGTTCACCAAGATATTACACAGCACACAATATAGGAAACAATGTATGTTCATCAGTTCACCAAGATATTACACAGCACACAATATAGGAAACAATGTATGTTCATCAGTTCACCAAGATATTACACAGCACACAATATAGGAAACAGGGTATGTTCATCAGTTCACCAAGATATTACACAGCACACAATATAGGAAACAATGTATGTTCATTAGTTCACCAAGATATTACACAGCACACAATATAGGAAACAGTGTATGTTCATTAGTTCACCAAGATATTACACAGCACACAATATAGGAAACAATGTATGTTCATTAGTTCACCAAGATATTACACAGCTCACAATATAATAATAATAATAATAATAAATGGAATTTATATAGCGCTGTATCTTGCACAGACAAATCAAAGCGCTTAGGAAACAATGTATGTTCATCAGTTCACCAAGATATTACACAGCTCACAGTATAGGAAACAATACCTGTTTACCACAATTACAATTTACCAAGATGGTACAAACACAGCATATCATATAGGGAGTAGTATCTATTCATTGTTTCACCAGGATATTACAAACACAACACATGAGAGTAGTTTTCACTCATCAGTTCACCAGGGTTTTACAAACACAACACATAATGATGGAGTAGTACCTCTTCATCAGTTCTTCAGGATATTACAAACATGTTCTACATCAAAGGTCAAACAGGGGCGGGACAGCCTGGTTGTAAGAACGTTCAGCTGGCGATCTGACGGCCGAAGTTCAAGCCACCACCAAGGCACCCGTCAGAAGGGAGGGATTTTCCGCCTGGACTTAACATCAGTACTAACTCCACTCCCCAAAAGTCTTCTTATGGACTATAAACCAAGGTCCCTTGTGTAAACACTTGCAGAACATCTTGTGCACACATTAAAAGCCATTCTGCCTTTCGGAAGAGTAGGCCATGAGTGTGTATATATATATATATATATATATATATAATATATATATATATATATATATATATATATATATATATATCCATGAGCTCTTTAATGGATTCCAAATGTTTACCATCTGCGTTAGACCATAATTGATAAAGGTCCAGTCCACAACATTTCTTTTTTTTAGGAAGGAGAGACATACAGACAGACAGAGAAAGAAACAGACATGACAGAGAGAATGAATCAATAATTTTGAATGAGAGAGAAAGAGAGTCCTGAACCAAAATCTGAATGTTTTAAAAATATTACGAGCTTTCTTTAAGAAATGTACATGCGTGCTTGTACATGCATGAGTCCACACATGCTTATGTGTAAGATGATGGGGTTACAGAAGTGTGTGCCTTTATAATGCAGTATGCATGCATATACCCCCCATGGGACTCCCGGGGGAATGCTTGCAAAGCAAGCATTGCAAGAATAGGATCCCTGCCCTCCAACCAGGCATGTCGTAAGAGGCGACTAAGGTGGAACCCTTCCTCCAGGTTGGGGGTTGGGCACAGGGCTAACAACCCTGTCCTAAAAGAAGAGAAGTTACGGAAACAGCAACAGAGAAAATTTCTACTTTTGCGTGCGAAGGACTTCCCGGGTCCAGTGAGACTGGTATGAATGCTGATGGCCAAAGCCGAGAGGAAGAAGACCAAAAGCAACGTGGAGGAGGACTGTAGAAAGGTAAATGAAGGGCATACAGCACTCTTGGGGATCAGTGACTAGGTTGGCCCAGGATAAACAGGAGTGGAAGCGCTTTGTTGCTGCCCTACACACCACTGGGTGCAATGGTTAATGGTGATGCATGCAAATACACAATGTTACTGTGTGTGTGTTGCTGGCAAAGCAGGGTCTGACCAACAAGCCAGCTTGGGTTTTTCGAAAATTACTACTACCTGTTCCAAGACTTACTGTCCCATCTTTATAATTGGACAGCTGAAAACTTCTTTTAAATTTTAAAATACTATTGGCCACAAGGGCCTATTCACAAACTGTCAGTTCTCATGAAGTGAAATGGTTAAAGTCAGAATCCTTGGGGCAATTTCAAGAAGAGCACACACAATTCTCTTTATTTGGTCTTCATACCATTTTGAATTCACTGTGGAGATGCTGGGAGTCTGTCAGTATAAACAGCATCCCCAACTTCTGGAAACGCTGCACTAGGAATTCCCTCTTTTCTATCCATCTCTTCATTTCTGCCATGCTCCTTCTCTTCCTGTCACCTCCTTCTTGATCTATTTTCTGCCTTCTTGGTCCATTCTCCTGCCTTTTTTGCACAAAGACTTAAAAGATAACAATTCTCTCCCTCACCAAAGTTGGATGGGCTAGGCCCGACTTGTTAGGCACCTAACGGCAACGCAACGCATGTTCACTCATATGACAGACAACAGTTATAGTTGTTGAGGGGTGAAGGAATGTTCCGGGAAGGGGATGTTAGGACACTGGCACTCCACACGCAAAGGAATGATGTGAGGCCACGCAGGGGTGCTATGGTAACACTTTTTATTGTTTCATCTAGACACAACACACACCTGAAACACACATAAAATTCAGGTCACTTCTATATCCATATTTATCTAGGCACATGATTGATGAAAGGCACATACAGCAAAATAGCTATATCGTCTAGCCGAATGTAAGAGGAAAACCAAATTTCTTTCATCACTCACACCAAAATACCAAGTTAATCCTAGAGAACCAATAGAGAGTATACAGTTGTAAATCAGACAACCAAAGACTACAAAATAACTAGGAAAATCCTTTCCTCAATACTCTCAACTGACATTATCCTGATAATGTCAACAGAACTTAGTCTCTACTAAGATCTTTCACATTGGTCCCTATTATATCCCATGGATATTGTAGCACAAGAGAGAGAGAGAGATATATATAATAATACTATATATATATATAATATATATATATATATATATATATATCATATATAATATATATATATATAGACAGGGCACAATCTAGTGTGTCACAAAACCACATACAAATTAACCACTTTTGACACAAATGACAAACCATACACCAAGTCACACCTACATGTTGAATTGCCTACTTTTACCAGGGCAATTACTACAAGGATACTAGGCCTAGTCCTGTACTGCATTCAAGTCTAACCTTCAAGTCTTCAACTCTTTTAGTTTTAGCAGTCAACTCTTATCTCAATTCAACTTTGCCATAGTAGTCTATTCCATAGTTCTGTCACCAAATCCACATTACTTTGATCAGTACAATTCACAAACTTCATCTCAACATGGTACACACATCAAATGATGATTACTTACTCATGAAATCCTTCTTTTAGCATGAACATCCAGATATAGAATCAATCCAAGATCACACAATAAAGTAATAAAATATCTCATGACTTAAGTCAACTTTCATGTATAAAGCAATTATACATACTTTCATTGTACCAGTCACAATATTCAATCAATAACTAAATTCAGCTAGTACACACAAATAAGATTTACTTATAAAATCAGCTTTTCCCTTAATAAATCTCTTTAAGCAACAACTTGCATCAAAAGAGAAATGTTCATTTACAGCTCAAGCAGGAGAACAAAACTGCTGTTTTCCTTCTAAGTCATTCTGTCAGGTTTTACCACACCACAGCCTAACTCAAGAAGAAAGTTGCCTCAGACAGCCAGCAAGAGAAAGACTTTAAAACGCCATGTACACCCTGATATATTGGTTCAGTTGCAGGACTACTAATTCCAACTGACCAATGAATACATTTAGAAACTGAGACTAACAAATTAATCCTAACCACACATCAAATCAGCTGACAAACAAATTTATTCACAAACTAAAATCAGCCAAATGTGTGTGTGTGTGTGTGTGTGTGTTAGTCCGTTGTTTCCAACGATGACCTCCAAAACAGCAGAGGAGGCAGCTGCTGTTTTGGAAACTGAGCAGAAATTTGATTATAGTGGAGATGCCTTGCCCACAGTACATCCCCACTCTCTCGGCCAAGTGGGCATAAGGACAGTCAGCATTGGAGATGTTCTCCAAAGGCCAACTAGCCCCCAGGGCTGCAGCACATAAGGACTGTGCAAGTCAAGCCTCCTAGTCAGAGAGTCATAGTCGATCACTAAAGACTAAGCTGTAAAGTGGAATTCCATGAGTGGAAAAGCCACTGGTCATACAGCCCCTCTCACTTTGCTGTTGCCCCCAGCGTCAATGGTTTAATCAAGAACTGTGATAAAGCCCAGGCGCTGACGGCCTCAGCCAAATGTAGTCTTTACATGACAATTCTGCTGATTCAATACAGGAGGGGGGAGGAGAGAAGGGAAAGGGGGAGGGAGTGCAATTCAAGAAAGAGGCCCACAAGCCTGTTGAATAAGACCAGCTGTAGCAAGCTCAAAGGTGTTTATCACATGACTGGAACCACTGGACACTAGGCTACAACAAGGCCTTAGGCCATGTAACTAACAAAGGGACTGTTAAAAACAAAGGCTGAGCCATAGGCCTACAGTGAGGACACTTAGCTACACCATCACACTGAATTTCCAGGTCTCCAAGCCCACAGAGATATGATGGACACCTAAGCTAAGAGAAAGCCTCAGATTACTAGAAATTCCACACCACAAACATGGGTATACAAACAGAGAAGTTTGTCCAAACAGCACACTGTAACATAGATTAACAAAGAATCCATAACTCTTTCAGAACTGCTAACCTCAGCAAATTTTGAAGTCTAACCAGGTTGAACAATTCTTTCTCGAAAAAAAAAGGGGGGGGGGGGGGAGAACAGGAGAAGGAAAAAGGGGTGTTGTGGTTCAAATGTTATAGTGCGCAAAGTTCACACTTTAACATAGTTACTGTCTTGGCACAAAAAGCATTAATTCAGGTGCCTCTGACAGCTGGTGAGCAAGACATTGTTCCTTGGCTAGAGCTCCAAGGTTTGCTAATGGTGAAATTTTTGTGTAAGCGACCTTTTTTCCTCCTTTTAAGTGGCAGTTACCCTCAATAATAACCATTTGGAGAAATCAGAATCAAAAGAAACAATAAACAGTGGTAAACAATGTAAAAAAAAATATTTAAGATTCAGGTGAAAAGACATTACACTTTTATCTTCTCAGCAAGAAGTCCTCGGTTCAAACCCCAGCTTAAGCTAGACTTTTCCCCCTTCACTAGATGAAAAACAAAAACACCCCATGTCCTCTGGTAAAAAGCAATTAGCAAACAAAACCAACAACAGCAAGTGAGACGTGCCTGGCAAACTTCAGTGGACAAGAACCACTTCCATTAGGAAAAAATACACACAGCAGAGAAAGAAAATGGTGGAATCCTGCTGTAAGGAGGGATGCAGTCTACAAGATGGGGGTAAGCAGCCTGAGCTTGACATAAAGCCACCAGGTGTGGCTTTTAGCTAGGTATGTATGCTAAACAGTACAATACAATACAATACAAAGCAATACAAAAATTAATGACAATACCATCCTAATGTGGATCGGTGGTCTAGAGGTAACGCGCCTGTCTAGAAAGCGAAAAGTCCGGGTCTGAAGTGTGCGGCGGTTCGTACCCCGTTTGGACCGGAAATTTTTCCCCCATCCATTAGACCATGAGTGGTGGTCTGGGCGCTAGTCTTTCGGATGAGACGATAAACCGAGGTCCCGTGTGTTACACGTAATTATTTAGCGCACGTAAAAAAACCCACGGCAACAAGAGAGTTGTCCCTGGCAAAATTCTTAGAAAAAAGCCACTCTGATAGGGAAACAAATACAGCTGCAGAAAAAAAAAAAAAAAAAAAAGGGTGAAAGGGTGGCGCAGCGCTAAGTGGCGACGCGTTCTCCCGCTCTCCCCGGGGAGAGCAGCCCGAATTTCACGGAGAGAAATCTGCCATGACTTAAAGTGGTATGAAATAAAATCTGAGCGCTTTGATTTGTTGCTTTACAAGATTCAGCACTATATAAATTCCATACATTATTATTATTATTATTATTATTATTATTAATGTCCATTGATATACGTAGCCGCCAACCTTTGAGAATCCAGAATGTGAATGCTGGTGATGTGGGGGAGGGGGGGGGGGGGGGGTACTTCCTGAAAAAGCTGGAATCAAGGGGCACATCCCTCTGAAGCTGAAACACTTTTTAATGGTTAAAGGAGCAAACTTTTCATCTCCTAACAAGATGTCATCAGGAAAGAATACTGTGCCACACAATGTCTAAAACAAAACAGTTGTAGGTGGAAACACAAGTACAATCATCACTTATCACATCTGCTCTCATAAAATGCAAAATCAGTCCATAAAACCATTTAATCAAAAACAAACGTTGGGCACCAGCTGCATTGATTGTTGTTGCTTTTGATTTGTTTTATAGCAAAGGAAGTCCACAGTGTCAAATCTGGGCGAGACTACATCGGCACTTCAAAGACGGCAACAGCTTCACACCTGTCCACTACTACCTGCAGGTTGGTTGATACTGTTTATCCCATGCTCAGCAAAAGCACTTGTTTTGTTTGTTGGTACTTTGGTAATCTAGTCTCTCTCTGAACTCTGCTTGCATCAATCAGTACATGGCATTAAATGCACAGTTCCAGTCTTGTTGTGAACTTCAACAGACACAAATCCATCCAGCCAAGGCAATCAATACATGACTCCTTCACCTGGTGTGCCTGCACATTGCCTCCCTTAGATATTATCTGCAACTCCTCGTTCTGTCCGTGTATTTGCATGCATTTGAATCAGCATATAAACTTAATTAATTTTGTTGTTTAAGAAGTCATAACTATCAAGCAGTTGGCATAGCAGCAAAGGAAGACAGCTGAAATTGGAACTGCTACAGTAAAATTATAGTGCAGATTCTTCTCATGTGCAGTGACGTCTCATCAGCCAGGCAGGGTTCTAAAATTGTACTGGCACAGAGTGCAGCAGAAAGCATGTTTTTGGCCTTGCCAACACTGATCCATGTAGAGAAAATCCTCCTTGTATTTGACGACTAACATCTGTCATATTTTACACTTTTATTTAACATCTTGGTGACTGGTATTGGAAACAAGCATGAGCATGTGCATTATATTCATTTTACATTTTGTGTGTGTTTTTTTAATTTTAAAAACAAGAAAACTTGCTTAAAAGCTGGAATCACTCCTAATAACCAGAAAAATTCTGGGGAAAAGTAATGGTTGGCAGCTATGAATATGGAATCAAATATTCCAGAGTTCAAAGAATAGGACACACTAAAAATCTAACAGGTTAACCACATAAAAAAATATATTCCTGAGTTAAAATACGATATATTCTTAGTGAAGTTTTCAACTGATGCAGTATGGCCCTGCATGAATAAAGAATACAAACAGTGCCATGTCAAAGCAATATTTCAATATGCAACCCTCCATCACAAAGTGGGTCTGATTGCATCCGACTTACTTTTCCGCTAGGAGCGAGTTTAGGCATGTGAGGATCTTACTTTTCCGCTAGGAGCGAGTTTAGGCAGGTGAGGATCAGGTGGTTGAATTTTAGATGTGGATTGATTGTAAAAAGTGTAAGCTTTTTTTATTTTGAACTGAAGCATTATGGTGGAATTTTCTTTCTTCTTACTTTTTAAAGCCACGTTTAAAAACAGCCAACCCATCATCCTGACCATGAGTTATGATGCAAAAGATGTCTATTTCTCAGTTTGTCACTTCCCACAGAATACCAATTTAATTTGTTATAACTTTACTGAATTACTATGGTCTCGTTTTGTTTCCTCTCACTTTGAAACATTTAATAACACCCAACCCATCACCCGGACCATGTGCTATGATGCCAAATTTGTCAGTCTCTCATTTTGTCACTTGCCAGCGTCCAGCATCATAAAACTACAACAAGTTTGTTCTCTGATTGTCAAACTGATACTTTTGTTCATTTTACAAATTAATGTCCTTTGTGTCATCTGATTGTCCACAGTACTGAACATATAAGGGGGGTGAGGGTAATGGTCTTTGGGTTAGAACGTTCATCTTCTGACTTGACAGTTGAGATGGATGCTTTTTGTTCACATTGAATTCACAATAACTCTTCTTGAGTTTGTTTCTCACGAAGAAGACTATTTTTCTGCTTTACTTTTTCTGCTGTAGAGCATGTTTGTAATATCCCGATGAAGTGAGGAATGGGTAGGCCTATTACTCCTCATAGTTGCTGTGTTTGTGATATCCTGAAGTGAGGAATGTATATTGGATAGTCTACTCCTCATAGTTGCTGTGTTTGTGATATCCTGAAGTGAGGAATGGATATTGGATAGTCTACTCCTCATAGTTGCTGTGTTTGTGATATCCTGAAGTGAGGAATGGATATTGGATGGTCTACTCCTCAACTCATAGTTGCTGTGTTTGTGATATCCTGAAGTGAGGAATGGATATTGGATGGTCTACTCCTCATACTCATAGTTGCTGTGTTTGTGATATCCTGAAGTGAGGAATGGATATTGGGTGGTGTACTCCTCATAGTTGCTGTGTTTGTGATATCCCGGTGAAGTGATGGATAGTCTACTCCTCATAGTTGCTGTGTTTGTGATATCCTGTGAAGTGATCGATAGTCTACTCCTCATAGATGCTGTGGAAATAATCCAGCTTTTTCCCTCTAATATGAACAAAAGTGTTAATATTTTGTCACTAAGAACTAGGCTATTCAAGGAATATGGTTTTGGTTTTATCTCATTTTTTGTGAGGTTGATGTGGATTTTCTCACAATGCAGTGCCTGTCCCGGGTTGACCATTATGGTTGATCAGGGCGTCGATACAGGGAATGACAAAGTTGGTTTTATACCCTGTTTTAATCTGTATATAAATGCACATTTTTTAATCTGAGATTTAAAATTTTACAAGGTGACAGACCTGATATGGCCTCTGTGGTCGGTGGGGCTATGAACAGCAGGATTGGATTGGATTGGAATGGATATCTCTCTCCTTAGTTCCTGGGGATGGGGGGGGGGGGGGGAATGCTAACTCCACTCTCCCTAAAAGTCCTTCAGATGACATAAACCAAAGTCCTGTGTACAAATGCTTGCAGAACATATTGCACACACACTAAAAAACCTGTTTGCCTATCGGAAAAATAGGCCATTGTGTGCTGGTAGAAACGGATGACAGAAAAAAAACAACCACATCAGCATGTGCACAGGGGTCGTGTTTAGACACCATCCCTGAAGATGATATGAGAAGTGGTGGGGGGTGGGGGTGGGGGGTCATTTGATTTCTTCATTATTGTTGTTGCTTATCAGGAAAACAAAAGCTACCCTCCCCCCCCCCAAAAAAAAAACCCAAGAGGAAGAGAAGTAAAATAAAGTCAGCCTTGGTGTGACACACGATGGGCAGATCTGTATGTACTGGCATCTCCACCCACCCAGCTTCCTGCCCATACCTTGTTAAATGATCGTGCTCATTTTCTTGGGTATTACAAAGTTTACTCGAGGTCTTGTGGTGCTTAGGTTTTTTGTTTGTTTTTTTATTGTGCCATTTGATGGTAATTTTTACATATCAAGCTTCATACTACCTCAATATAATCTTTTTTACATTAAAAAAATTACCTCAATATAATCTTTTTGTAAATTGTGACTATTCCTTTATCTCATTTTTTTCTGATGTTCAAGGTTGTTTTTTTTTTAATTTACTAGAGTATTCATATCATTTTTATTTGAAAGCATACTTTTGGTAACAATGAAAATTGTTAATAAAATGTTTTTGTGTTGTTTTTTCTTTTAAAAAAAAGAAAAAAGAAAGGTGTTTGATTCAAGTGTATTCTTATTGTGAGACTGTTGGTGTGAAGACAAGAGTGACTGGGTTTTAATGTGTGTTGGACAGACGCCATAGCCAAGTGGCTAAGACTTCAATCCTGTGGGTCCATCAAGTTGTGGGTTCAAATCTTGGCGGCATCTGGTGAATTAAAGTTGGGAAGTTTAAAAATCTCCAAGGTCAACTTTAAGTGCAGATCTGCCAGTGCCTTGATATACTTCATGTATATAGGCTACATGCAGAGATCAAATATGCACATTAAAGATCCTGTAGTTCATTCAGCGTTTGGTGGGTTACAGAAACACGAACACACCCAACATACATCCCTGAAGTGAGAATGTGTATCTTCAGCACAAGCAAAATCTCGCCATTGGGAAACCTCAGAGCTCAAGCTGAGGAAAAAAGACAATGGAACAACAGTTCATGTGTGTTGTCTGTTAGCCCCCCAAAACAAAGAACTGTGTGGTGTGATTATACATGAGGGGGGGGGGGGGGGGGGGGTGTTTGTTTGTGTGTATGATTTAAAAGAAAATTATACACAAGTTTTTTTCTTTGTGTTTGGGGGTTTTGTTGTTGTTTTGGGGGGAGTTGCTGCTGTTTTCTTTTTCTTTTTTCTTGGTTTTTTGTTGTTGTTTTGTTGGGGTTTTTTTTTGGGGGGGGGGGGTTTTGGGGGGGGGAATGTTTTGCTTCTCTGTTGTTGTTTTTATGTGAGAAACAAAAAGCTTTTTCTGATGAACTCAATGATTTCTAAAGGTGCTTTGAGTGTGACAATTTTAAACATGACGTTGGTTGTGTTCTTTTTAACTTGAGAAAACGAAGACGTAACAGAAGAGACGAAGAACAAAAACAACAACAAAACCCAAGAAATTACCAAAGGAAAGGGGGTGAAAGGATACAGAACAGACTGGACTGATCCTCACAAAGGGGGATAATCAACATGGGATAACGGTTAGCGAAGCAGTTATCTTTCCTGCATGAAACCACATGGCCAGCATTGATCTCTCTGTCAACACATTCCTCCAATGATCTCTTGGCTGAGCACATACACTCACACACATGCCAGTGTGGGGGAGTAGGGTGATCCAACTGTTTGGGACAAACAAACAAAAACAAGAAAGGAAAGAAAAATAATGACAATAGCTTAAAAGGGATTGTGTTTTTCATGTTGACGGCTAAAGCTCGGAGGTTCACCAATGGTGAGAGTTTGTTTAATTAATAAACGACCGTTCCAGCCCACCATTACATGAATCCTACTTTGGGGATGATGACTTGTGTTAAACACACTATTGAACATGGAGGGGGGGTTAATATTATTTGTCATCCGTTCCTACCAGCATGCAATGGCCTACACTTCCAAAAGGTGGAACGGACTTTAATGTGTGCACAAGATGTTCTGTGTGCGTTCACACAAGGGACCTCTTTTTTTTTTAGTCTCATCTGTAAGACTTTCGAGGCAGTGGAGTCGGTACTGATAACTCCAGGGACCCCCCCCCCCCCCCCCCCCCCCCCACGGCGGTCTTGGTGGTGGCTGGAACTTTCAACCTTCGCCATCAGATCGTGAGCTCAATGCTCTAACCACTAGGCTATCTGCCCCCCCTCCCCTCCTCCCAATGATAGAGATTTAAAATAAAACCCACAACTATTAATTGTAACTGGCTGCATGTGAATGAGTAAGAGGAATGAAAGCGCTTTGATTTGTTTTTTGCAAGATATAGCGCTATATAAATTCCATTTATTATTATTATTATCATAAAATGTGGATTCTCTCATTCACAGTCTATCAATTCTCACACCCAAGATGTCTGCTGTGTTCACTTCAGCACAGGCCGCAATACAAGGACCAGCAGCCCAGACCTGTCCAGTCGATCAGAACTGATCTATACAATGATGGTATTAGATCTTTAGCATTTCATAACAGATAACATAGTTTGTGACAATGTTTGTGTGTGTGTTAGAGAGAGAGAGAGAGAGAGAGAGAGAGAGAGCAGCTCATGCAAGAGAAACAAAAAGACAAGTAGCAGGAATCCCAACCCGGTTCACTCCCTTTAATGTGTTTTATGGGCAGCACACACACACACACACATATATATGTATATATGTGTGTGTACGCGTGCACTACTGCAACACACAGAGTCTGAAACACACACATACAGGAGAAAAAGTGTGAACTTGTCCTTATATATGTCTAAAAAGAAGCCTCTACTTTTAAGAATTGATTAGCTATTAATAGTATTATGCAATGCGTTGCAAAATATTTGCGTTTACTGTTATCCTGTTCATTTTTGTCTGGTGAATGTACTTGTGTCATTTATATTCTGTCCATTTATTTGAGGATTGCTTTCCTTCTTTTTCTGAATCTTATTTTCAGACGTTGCTCATTTTTCTTTTCCAACAAATTATATAGATATTGGTTTTTGTTTTCTTTTGACAATTTATAGTTCATGAAACATTTTTGCTATTACCTTTTCCTTTCTTGTGAGGGCAGGCTGAACAAAATCTGTAGGCTATAAAGTGAATTTTCTACCATCAAAAAACTTTGAGAAAAATCAGTTTGACCCCCCCCCCCCCCAACACACAAAAACACTTTTGCTCACACACACACTCCATCACAGTGTTTCATACACCCACTAACATACACACATGTAGTGACATGCAAAGTAGAGACATTCAGAGGGAGAGGTAAGATCGTATGAAAACCTAACAACAATTTTTTTTTTAAAGTTTACTGGTTCTGTATTCTGGACACTGGGGCCCCTGTCACTAGTGTCATCCACCAGAGACTGAATGCAGTTCATGTTTGCCATATGTCGACATCTTCACTTATTCTGTTATTATTTTAATCCCTGTTAATACACTGGGCCCTGGTTGTCTTCTTATTTACTGAGTCAGATACCCTTTCGGGTTTTTTGACGAAAATAGGGGAGGGGGGGGCTCCTTGCTGAAGCAAATGAGTGATGTAGTCAGTTCAAGTGACTGATCCATTCCAGTTCAGGTCATTAGGGCTCACCACTGGCCTGCACTCTTCTCAGATGTCTTCTTTTTGCACCAAACTTATGGAGAACTCTCAAATTCATTCCAACTTTTCCTAGCATGGTAAAAAGCTAAAATTCTGCCTACAACTGGCAAACTATCATGCCTTTGTTCACTGACATCAAAAAAGAGACCCTGTAAACAAAGATGGCTGTGAGTGGAGGTTCAGCCAATCAGATTCGTGGATTTATTCTTGTGACTAGTTAGGTCCAATCACCAGTCTGCTAACTGCTTTCTAGTGACAGATTATGCTTGCAGTGATGACACAATATTATGAATACGAAATTAGGTCCACCAACAAAAAAGTGTTCCTTGACCTTTCAAACGTGTGGTCCTACTCCACAGTCAGTAGAAGCAAAACGATCGTTACTAGGGGCAGAAAACAGTGAATTTTGTGAATCCATTACGATTTTTTTTTAGCCCACCTACTTCATAAAAAGTATAAATATACATATTTTTAGGCAAGTTTGAAGCAAAACCTGCCCTAGAAGTGTATGTAGAGACCTTATTCTTTCAACATTTACAATAATCCCAAAACACATTTTGTAGAGATTTTTCATCAAAATCCTACACCTAGTGCCCCCTTAAAATGGGCACAGTTGCAAAGTGATCCTAGTACACACCCGCGCGCGCGCACACACACACACACTCACACACACACACACGCGCGCGCGCTCGCGCGCATTTTTTTGTTTTTTAAAGATTTTATTTCTTTATTCATTAATCTGTTTATTTTTGTACCCTGAGATGGCTGGTGTATCGTGCAGAACACCTGGCATTACAGTATTGATGGCAACATCGTACATTAAAGAATACATACAATACAATACAATACAATGATCAAACAATACAAGGATAAACAAAATACAAGGATCAAACAATACAAAGATCAGTATCAAGCAATACTGTCGTTTTATCGGCTGTATTGTAGTTTTAGTAGATAAAGGAGCATTCAGTCATGCGAATAAACAGCCTACAGAGGCCATGTGAGTTCAAGACCAAGTGATTATAACCGGAATCTCCAGGACAGAACATGCATTATGCTACATCTCCCTTTCTTTGTAGATGATAGACATTTTCAGAAAGCATTTCAAACTTGAAGAACATGTACTAGATAAAAATGATTATCTCCAGGTTTTTCCTTCCATTCTTTTCATAAACAACTTGAGTGTTCATTGTTGCTTTTCAACCAATAATAAACTAAAACAAAGCCTCCAATTTACCTATTAAAAACAACATTTTTCTGAAATGAAAAAAGAAGTAGCCTATAAACTTAGATTCTTTTTTTTTTTAACTGTGATGTTTAATTATTTAGATAAATTAGGCTACTGTGCTGTTAAATTTAAGCTCTGAAATTGTATGAATATTTAAGTTCACTTTGGCAACAGTCTTCCTTTTCTAAATGTATTTTCTGCATTCTACAAAGTCAGTTTTTGTGGGGGCTTAATGAGTCGTCCTCTTCGAGACATCTTTACATCAGGGCTGGCAGGTTCAGACTGTGGCTGAAGGAGGTCCTGGCTGGTTCTGGGTGACGGGGAAGGACTTCTGGACTGAGGTGGTGTGGTGGGATCAGGGTCAGGGACACTATCTGCTCCCAGGGATTTGGGGAAGAGGGTGGACAATTTCCTGGGGACAGGTTTGGGGCATACAGAGTTGGGATCACGGGGAATCAGATGAATTCTGTTCCTCCTCTGTTATCCTTTCGGCGTGCCCACCTTGTATGACCTATTCGGCAAAATACTGATGACTCTTCCAGGTGTCATTGCTGGCTTGACCCAGACTAGTTGACCTGATGCCAGCTCATTTGAAGGTCTGATGCGATGAGTGCGATCATAGTCTTTCTTTTGCTTCTCTTCAGTTCTGCATCTTTTGCTCTGAAATCTTCCCTGCTGCCTCCTTCAGCAAAGCATGAAGGCAGTGTGGGAATTTGGGTCTGCAGTTTTCTACCCATGAGCATTTCTGCTGGGCTGAGACCTTGTTGCAGTGGTGTTGCTCGGTAGGTTAGTAGAGCCAGGTAGGGGTCTTCAGTCTTCAACATCAGATTGTTCACTGTCTGGACAGCTCTTTCAGCAGCGCCGTTTGCTTTTGGGTAATAGGGGCTGCTGGTGACATGACTAAAATCATACGTTTTGGAAAGTTCCAGAAATTGTTTGCCGGAAAATTGTGGCCCGTTGTCTGAGACAACGATCTGCAGAATTCCATGTCGTGAGAAAATGCCTTTTGCATGATTGATGACCACTTCTGTTTTAGTGGTCTTCAGGTGCACTAGTTCTATGAAACGAGAGTAGTAGTCCACAACCAACAAGTAAGTCTCCTTTTCAAGTTCAAAGATGTCCATGCCGACTTTCTGCCAAGGGTAGGCTGGTGTGTCGGAAGGAATGAGAGGTTCTGGAGGAGTTGATCGTTCTTTGATGCACACAATTTGTACAGACAATTTGGGCCACCAGACACTTTCTCTTGCTAAAGCTGGACATTTAACAATCCCCAGGTGCCCTGTGTGACGTTTCTCCATAATGTCCTTCCTCAGTGTCTCAGGGATGATCAGTGTAAATCTGAACAGAAGTAGACCATCTTCAGCAGCAATTTCAGACCGGACTGTCCAATATGCTTTCAGGTCAGGATTTTGTGGACAGGAACTCGGCCATCCCTCTTGAACAAAGTGTAGAAGTTTCTGGCAGTTCTCATCTTTGGCTTGTTCACTTTTGATCTGATCAATGCAATTCTCTGTTGCTGGCATATTTTGTATGGTTTGTCTCACATACAGTCTATCTTCTTCTTCTGCTTTCTTGTCTCTGTTGTTGTTCGAGTCCACTGGTGTTCTAGAAAGAGCATCCGCTGTCACCAAGTTCTTTCCTCTGGTGTACTGGATGTCATTTTGGAAGCGCATCAATCTCATTTTGAATCAATGGATTCTTGGGGTCAAGTCTTCAAGATGTCTGGTTTTCAATAGAGATAGCAGAGGTTTGTGGTCCGTTTCAATGATGAGATCATGCAGACCTACAAGGTAGTCTGCAAGCTTCTCACATGCTTAAGTCACTGCCAGAGCCTCCTTCTTAATTTCGGCATATCTTTTTTCAGTAGGTGACATGCTTCTGGCAGTGTAGAACACAGGTTTGAGGTGTCCATCTGACTGTTTCTGCATCAGTACCGCCCCTAGACCAAACGAAGATGCGTCAGCTGAAACAACATTCTTTTTGTCTGGGCTGTAGTGGGCAAGTATAGGAGCTTTCATCAGTAGTTTCTTGATTTTCTGGAACGCTTCCTCTTGAATGCTGCTCCAACACCACTCTTTGTCCTTCTTGAGTAGATACCTCAATGGTTTGCTGTCTTCCGCTAATGTAGGGCCTGCAAACTTTGACACATGGTTGAGGATACCTAGCCATCTCCTGAGGTCTGAGATATTTGCTGGCCTTGGAAATCCTTGACTGTCTTCAGTTTCTCTGGGTCGATTGCGACTCCATCTTTTGAGACAGTGTGTCCCAGGAAAGTTACTTTGTCCTTGGAGAACTGGCACTTCTCTGCATTCAACGTGATGCCGGCTTGGTTTAGTGTCGACCGTACTTTCTCCAAATTACGATCATGGTCTTCCTGGCTATCCCCAAAGACAAGCAGGACATCAATGTCACTGATGACCCCCTCATGGTCTTGCTGGTTTTCCCCCAAAGACAAGCAGGTCATCAATGTCACTGATGACCTCCTCATGGTCTGAGACGAGCTGACTCATTCTTCTTTGGAAAACTTCCAGTCCCGAACTGATCCCAAAAGGAAGCCTGGTGTAGCAGTACCTCCTGAATGGGGTGATAAATGTAAGCTCCTGGCTTTTTTCATCCAAGGGCACTTGGTGAAATCCACTATTACAGTCTAACTTGGTAAAGACTGTGGCTCTGGACAGCTGTGCCAGTAACTGATCCATGGATGGCAGCGGGTTGTTTTCTCTCCGGACAGACTCATTCAGTTTGCTCAGATCCACGCACTCTCATATTGCCATTCTGCTTGGGTACAACAACAATTGATCCACACCAATCTGTTGGCTTGGTGATGCTCCGAATCACCCCTTTTTCTTCAAGTTGATCCAGTTCCGCTTTGACTTCAGTTCTCAAAGGCAGTGCTAAGCAGCGAGGTGCTGCCACTGAGTATGGAATGCAATCCTCTTTCAAATGGATCTTGTAAGAAGAATCCATCTTCCCCAGACCGGTAAACAGCTTGGGAAATTATCTTTGGTACTTGTCCAGATTGTTCAAAACAAGATCCACTTTCTCAACCAGCCTCAGCGCAACAACGGCTGGATGACCCAGCAAGGGCTCCTCCAGTGCTGGTACAACAAAGACATCTTGTCTTGGGGTTCTATCTTTCTATGGAATTTGTGCCAAAAATCTTCCTTCAACACTTATTTCTGTATGTCCTGGACCAAACAGTTTCTTTCCGGCTCTCTGTAACAGTCTTGCTCTTTGGAACCATGCTCTCAGGGATCGCGGTAACATTAGCACTGGTATCATCTTGAACTTGTTCTTGATCCCCTCCATTTCCAGCGTGACCCTCCAAGGGTGTGTAGTTACGCTCCCCACAATCATGCCCAAATACAGCTCACCTTCTTCCTCTTCCACTTCCTCCTCCACAGTGTGGACAACAGGGGAGCAACAGACAGTGGTGTAGTGGCCAATCTTGGAGGACTTTCTGCACCTAGCATTCCTAGCTGGGCAAATTTCCTTCCCATGTGGGCTTCTTCCACATCGTGTGCAGATTCTTTTTTCATGGGGCGCATACTGTTTTTGACCAGACCACCCCAGTGGTCTTTGAGGTGTGGGCTTCCTGTACTGCTGATGGCTCACTTTGTCCACTGTGGCCTCTTCTTGGATTCCGCCACCAGATATTGACTGACTTTGATTCCCTGAGGTTTCATGTGCCCTGCAAATTTCTATGGCTGCCTGCAGCGTCAAAGTTTTGTTCTGAAGGAGTTTTCTCTCATGTATCATCATGGATTCCAATCACAACTCTATCACGAATCATTCTCTCTGGATCAGGAAAGTTGCAAGATTTTGACATCTTGCGGAGAACCGCAACATAGGTATCGCTGGACTCGTGTGTTTCCTGTTTTCTGGCATGAAATTTATAGCTTTCATACACCTCATGGGTAGTGCCTAGACAAAACTCAGATAATTTGTCAATCACTATTTTGATGTCCTTGTCTTCGCCTGGCTGAAAATTCAATCCTTCATAAACTTCTTGTCCTTCGTCACCAATGCAAGTGAGAAAGACTGCACACTGGTAGGCTGGATCTTCTTTATCCAACCTTGTGGCAACCTGGTAGTTTTCCCACTGTCTCTTGAACTTTCTCCAGTTCACCTCTAGGTTTGATGAAAGATCCAACTTTGAGGGAACAGGTATGTTTGCTGTGAAGAATTTTGGGGCTTGAGCCATTTCCAGTTTACCTTTAGTACTACCAAGGACCTGCTAACAACTGTCCACTAAGCTGTTTTAGTGACCCAGCCAGTTGGTTCACCCTGTGGTTCCCCCACGTGATACTGCGTCAGACAGGAACACCTAATATACATGTATGCATACAAATGATGTACTCCTTAGAATACAGAAGTGACGTCATTGAAAGATGTTAATCCATCCTAGATAAATTTTGTAAGGAAAATTCGCCCTACTTTGTTAGAACTGAATTTCTTACTGTTGGCTTTGGATGATGACCACTTCTGACACAAATACAAGGATAAAAAGAACAACCCAAGGATCAAACAATACAAAGATCAGAATCAAACAATACAAAGATCAGGATCAAACAGTACAAGGGTCAAACAATACAAGGATCAGAATCAAACAATTCAAGGATCAAACAATACCAGAATCAGGATCAAACAATGCAAGGATCAAACAATAGAAGGATAAGGATCAAACTAAACAAGGATCAAACAATACAAGAATCAAACTATACAAGAATCAAACAATACACAGGATGGTACAAATGGTGTCATACAGGAGGTCTGTCATCGAGAGATCAAGGTTTATGCATGTGTACAGGCAAACAAACAACTCTCTTTTGCTTTTAAAGTCACACACACACACACACTGGGAAAACCAGATTGGACGAATGTGCACGTGCGCGCACATGTTTATTTATTCTTTAATTTCGAGGATAATGCAATAAGCACTCATGTGCTTTTTTTTACATCTAGTCCCCGTGCGTATGCAGTTGTGTAAATTATCATCCATTCCCACCGGCACACAATGGCCTCTTCCAAAAGTGGAACGGTTTTGGCGTATGCCCAAGATGTTCTGCGTGTGTTCGCACATGGGCCTCGGTTTAAAGTCTCGTGGGAATTACTTTTGGGGAGTGTGTGTGTGTGTGTGTTTTGTTGTTGACTTCAATTTTACGTCTGTTCATTTCTAGTGATATTAGACCCCCCCCCCCCCCCCCCCCACACACATACACACCCAAACAAAAACCCCAAAATGGGAGAGGTGGATGTGTTGTTTAAAAAATACAAAAAACCCATATGTTTAAAAACCAAACAAAATCTCGAAAAGAAACTTGGCAATGCAACAGGAATTAAAAAACAAGCAAACAAACAAAAACAAGTCATTGACGTTAATGTAACTGTAACAAATGTCCTATGGGACTGTGACAAAGACCTTTCACAATTTCAAATGCCAGTTTTAAATTAATGAATATGCTGGTGAGAGAGTTTTCAGAAAAATGAGGCATGAAAGGTTTTACACTCTGGCAGTCGAAAAGTATATGAGTATTGGTGATATTCTCACCACATATACATTTACCATTTCTTTCTGAATTTGGTTATCAATGCATTTAGTTTCATTCTATAAAATAAAGATCTAATTCTTCTTGGCGTAAAAACACTTGTACTAACTTCTGAATGGTTCACCACTGTTAAATTATCCGCATTGATTGCAGTTCTAGTTTAAAGTCTCTCATTTTGCTGATTAGTTTCAGTGTCCTTTCTCCATGATTTTTGTTCTAGTAAGCTACACCCCTCTTGTATAAGGATAAAGGCACATGCAATTCTATTGCATCCCGTCCATGTTTTGCACCTTTTTTGGCGACTCTATCCACCCACTCATTTGGAAAGCACCCAGTATGTGAAGGCACCCAACAAAAATTCACACTTATGCCCTTTAAGGTTAAGAGATGTATGACATGCTTAATCTCAAATATGATTTTCGAAGTTTTCTTGAAACATGGGGATTTTAAAGCATACAATACCGATTTAGAATCAACGCAAAGAAGAATTTGAAATATACACAACGGCAAATCAAGAATATAAGTAAGACCCATTAGTATTGCTACTAGTTCTGCTGTAAATATCGAGTGATGTTTACCAACATAATATGATTTTTCAATTTTTAACGCTGGTATAACAAAAGCAGAACCTGTTTCTTGATTATCTAGACGTGATCCGTCTGTATAAATTTGTAAATGGTCAAAATATTTATGATGGATGTGGGATCAGACATTAGAAACCATTATATTCTGGTTGTCATTCTTGTTTACATTAGACACCTCTATGTCGAAGTGTGCTTTATTCATCTCCCATGATGGGCAAGGTAAGATTGCTTCCTGTGTGTCCATGCTGTGTTGATTGACTTCACAGAGTTTTGTACCAGATCAGAAACATATGTACTTATGGGCATTAAAGAGGATATATATTTCGCTCTTTTAGGAAAATTAAATTCTGATTTTACTTCTATTTCTTCTGAAATAAAGTTTTCTGTCGTTTTGTTTCTAAGCACATATTTAGCACATGCCAGTTGACGGTAATCATCTAAAGGCAAAATGCCCACTTCGTTATATGTTCCCAGGGCTGAGGCGTGATAAGGCACACCAAGAGCAAGCCTGTATGCTTTGCAGTCTATACTTTGTAACTGTTTAAGTAAATACTTGGGAGCACTGAAAAAGACCTCTTGACCATAGATAATTTTGAACGAATAAGATATGTAGCTAAATATTTCAGATTTAATGTGTCTTGGCCCGAGAACTGTTCACTTGCCATCTTCAAAAAGTTTAAGCCTTTCTTTGCTTTAGTTAAATTTGTGTTCGATATGTGCATTCCAAGTTAGCTTAGAAGTGAGAATAACACCCAAGAACTTTACGATGTCTTTATACTCAATCATGTTGGTCCCAATTCTAAATGCTGGTAGGTCATCTGGATTACTGCTAATGTTAAAAAGCACAGTGAACGTTTTTTCTGTGGATAAAGTTAATCCATTTTCGTGTGTGAGTGCGTGCGTGCATGTGTGTGTGTTTAGGGGGGAGGGGTATGCACATAACTAATCAATCGCAATAAACAACTATTATGAAAAAGGTATAAACAAGAATTCTGAAAAAAGCAACAAAAACAAAAATCAACCCAAAAAACATCAAAAAGCTAAAATACTAACTTTCCAATTCATATAACTTGAAGCTATCCTTATATTAGAGGAGTCTGAAAATAGGAGTATGACTTAATGACAAAACAATTTCTTTCATTAATGGAATGTCTTTTAAAACTTGCTTTAAGCTACGAACTGGTGAGGCAGGGTAATATGTTTTTCAGATCTCTCTATGGTAAAAGAATGTGATCATTGGTAAGATTTTCACCACAGATACATGTTGCTTTTTTTGGGAAAATTTAGTTCTAAAAGCATTGAGCTTAAACCTGTAGGCAAGAGATACATTTCTATATTCATGTAAAATTACGATATTTGATCTTATCAAAAGATAATACATGGGTTACATCATCACTCCAGGAATAACCAGTACTTTGTAGTTTCTTTTTAAAGTGTTTCCAACATGCATTTTGTAACATGCTATAGCCCTCATGGATGAATAGAGGAACACTTATGCTGCAAGACCCATTGGTAAGCTCAGCTCCACATTTTGCTTTCTGTCATTTTTATCATTAAAGTAGATACCACAGTGCGAGGGTATCCAGCAAAAGGTAACACCAGTGCCTCGTTTCATCAGAAAATGAACTAGATGACTAATCTCAATTATGAGATCTTGTCTCACTTTTGAACTAAAGTTTCTCAGAGCAAGTAAGACTGACCTGGAATCAACACAGAAAAGCGTTTGAAATAGGTCTTTAGGAAAATCTAGAAGATAATATAAAGCCATCAAAATAGCAGACAATTCAGCTGTAAAATTGATCGATTTTTTCCTACATAAAAATTAATGATCTCTATTGTCAAGGATGGTATGACAAACGCTGCACCCGCCTCATTGTTGTTCAAAAGGGAACCATCTGTGTAGATTTTTTAATGATTTGGATATGTAGTTTGTATATATTCTTTTACTGAAGCGCCAAAAATATTTTCATCACCTTTTTTTCCTTAAAGAGGAATAATTTATGTCAAAATTAGCTCTCTGAAGTTCCCATGGGGGACAAGGCGAGGAATGAATCTTTGATTTAGTTATTTTTGTGGGAAATATATATCTGCTTGATCAAATAATTGAGAAGTAGACTATAGGTTCTAGCTGTGGTAACAGAGCAATAGAATGTGCTCTTTTTGGAAAGTTGACATCATATCTTATACTAATTTCGTTGTCCACATTGGTTTCTTGTGTTGAACAACGTAAGAGATATTTAGCCACAGCCAGTTGTCGATATTTGTCTAATGGCAAAATTCCTATCTCCTTATAGGTACCCATGAACGATGCATGAAAAGGTACCCCCAAAGCTAATCGAAAAGCTTTTCAGTCTAGTCATGAAATGAATGTGTGCGTGCGTGCGTACGTGCATGCGTGAGAGAGAGAGAGAGAGATTTCTGTCTGTTCTGCACCAGCAGTATTCACATAGTTTTACAAACCTCTGTTTTATAACTCTAGCAATGTAGCCTACAGGTTTACACAGATCTATACATACCTACATACCTACACAGATATATACGTTTTAACTGTAGCAATATACATATATAGTTTACAGAGATCTATGCATTAAAACTGTAGCAATATACATACAATGTTTACAGAGATCTATGCATTAAAACAGAGATCTATGCATTAAAACTGTAGCAATATACATATATAGTTTACACAGATCTATGCATTAAAACTGTAGCAATATACATATATAGTTTACAGAGATCTATGCATTAAAACTGTAGCAATATACATATATAGTTTACACAGATCTATGCATTAAAACTGTAGCAATAATTATACATATATAGTTTACACAGATCTATGCATTAAAACTGTAGCAATATACATATTATATAGTTTACACAGATCTATACATCATGACTGTAGCAATATACATATATAGTTTACACAGATCTATACATTATGACTGTAGCAATATACATATATAGTTTACACAGATCTATACATTATGACTGTAGCAATATACATATATAGTTTACACAGATCTATACATTATGACTGTAGCAGTATCTATAAAGTTTCACAGACTGGTACATTATAACTGTGGCTATATTGACATAGTTTTACATGTTCATATTATATATAGTTTTACAGATTTCCACATTGGTGAACCTTGGAGCTGTAACCCAGGGACAAAAAAATAGAAAGTCTTTAAGTTAACGTCTTTTCACATTACCTGATATTAGGAAAGTCTCTCTTGGCATTTCTGTGAGCTAATTTTACACACGCTCATGACATAAAAATAATCCACTGTGTCTGGATCAAACCCAAGGCTGAAGCACCAGAGGAGTATTTCAAGTTCTGTGGAGCTGTGACTAATCTACATGAAAGGTTCCTATAAAATGGAAAGGGAAAAAAGCCCACGTTTTGAACAACTTATGATGTGAACACTGTTGTGAAGGGGTTCCTTTCAAATCAAATCTGCCTATCAGCTTATGAAACATATCTAGTGTCCAACAATCAACAACAAAAACAGGAATGGCAACAATGCCAATATTGCTTGGAATGCCTGTTTTGGATGAGTTCAGTGATAGTCATTCTGTCTGCAGAATGTGTTTGCCCCCATCGCCACGCCGGGACCGTTTGGTTTTAAAATAAAGACATACAGAATTAGCCTGTGTCTTCTATATTTAGACTGAAAACACAAACAGTTGCAATGAGCAGACACCTGGGGAACTGTCAAAGTTCACGTCTGCCCTCACTGTTTGGAAGGGGAGACAGTAACCATGCAGTATCAGGGATCATTGCAGTGGAAAAGGATTCAGGTAGGAAGGCATCATTCTTGATCTGCATTGCACCTCAGTTAGAATTTCAAACAGTCTGGTGTATCATTTTTCTTTTTCACCAAACAGTTTGTGACTGTTTTCCGTTTTCACCAGTCTGGTGATCCTAGTTTTTGTTTTCACCGAACAGGTGCTGTGGATCACTATTTTTTATGAGTTTCTTTTGCAAAGAAAGACTCCCTGTAGCCTCTTGGGTGAACTGCATGATTGCCACATTTCACTGTCCTAGGCAGCCTCCTGTCCCACCTTGTTGAGTCGTGAGTCCATAAACTGCTGCACAGTTCTTGACTGGAAGGTGCTGCTTATTAAACGTTCAGAGACTCCCTGACAGTGGGACAAATCCTATTGTGTACTACACACATACATTGATTGTGTGGACACTGTTTCTCCTATGCCATCACAGCACCTCCAGCAACTGTGAGTTTAGGACCGAAAGCTAAAGCTGTCTCCCCATGACATCAGAGTACCATTCATGATCGGAAGTTCCTCTGACAGCTCTCTCCTGGTGATGTCACAGTACCATCAGTCATAGAGGGAGTTCATTTGACAGCTGCCCCCTTGTGACATCATAGTTCCATTCCTCATTGAGATCACCTAAGAAAACTTCCCCCCAAGACATCAAAGTAGGCTACTACTAATCATAGAGGAGTTCCTTTGACAACAGTCTCCCTGTGACGTCATAGTTCCTCTGACAGCGCTCTTCCTGTGACGTAACAGTATCCTTCAATTCATCATGGTTGAGTTCCTGCTGATCAAGCTTCAGCCTAATGCCCCAGCACTATTAGCCATCAGTTGACTCCTGACTATGACAGCTGTCCCCCAGGCCACTGGTACCATCTGTTTCTACATGGAGGTCCTGGGGGGAGGGTCTGGGGAGCATCGGACGTGCATATGGCTGTGATGGCCGTGAATGAGGTTGGAGGCCTGAAGGACGTCTTCCTCCTCTGTTCTGGGAGTGACCGCTGTATTCCACCCACTCTCTGATGCCTCTTCCTCGCCTGCTGCTAAAGGCAAAGAAAACAAAATGTTTTGGTCAGTAAAAGGCAAGTCATGCAGGTAACTGGTCCGAAAACTGAACTACTGATATAAGCTACTGCTCAAGAAGAGACACTGATACAATCTATTGCTCAAGAAAGAAAGACAGAAAGAAAGAAAGACAGGAAGAAAGAAAACAGAAAGAAAGGAAATCAGGTCCAGGTTAGAAACAACATACAATATTCAATCAGAAACTACACACTCTCTCTCTCATGTTAATAGGTATCTACGTGATATTTCTCATTCTCTCTCTCTCTCTCTCTCTCTCTCTCTCTCTCTCTCTCTCTCTCTCTCTCTAAAAATCATTAGGATAAAATATATCCCCAAACCACCTTGGCTCACTAAGGAACTAGAAGAAGCATGCTATCTTAGAGACCTTTTAAAAGAACATAAATATTATGAAGAGTCAAAAAAATTAAGAAATGCCATAAACTCACAAAAACGGCGAGAAAAAAAGAAATATTTCCAAGACTTACTATCTACCAAACAAAACTCAAAGACTGTGTGGCGAGCCATAAATCAAATAACTAACAAACAAGCATCTTCCAAAACAAATGTAATCAAAGACGTTACTGCTGAACAACTTAACAATCATTTCATTAATGTCTCTACTAACATTATTAAAGATGATAAATCAAAGTCCAATAAACTCAATGAACTAAAACAATACTTGAAAGGAAAGCATACCCCTTCAAAACTTCACATTCCATTTATGTCTGTTCTTGAGGTCTATGGTTATCTAACTCACCTCAAACAATCAAGAACGCATGGTCTTGATGGAATAGACAGCAGAATATTGAAGCTATCAGCTCCAGTTATCACAGACACACTAACATATATATTTAACCTTTGTCTTGAAAAAAAACATTTCCCCAATGCCTTCAAAACAGCTAAAGTAATCCCCATCTACAAATCTGGTGACACTTCAGACCCCTCAAACTATAGACCAATTTCCATCATATCCATCCTTTCCAAACCCTTGGAACAACATATAAACAAACACATAGTCCGTCATTTAGATACTACCAACTTAATTCACCCTAATCAGTCTGGATTTAGACAAAATCACTCATGTCATACTGCACTGATTAGCCTTGTAGACAACTGGCTATCAAACATTAATGACAATAACTTTTGTGGAGTACTATTTGTAGATCTCAAAAAAGCTTTTGACACAATTGACCACATACTTCTCATAAAAAAACTAAACCTGTACCATTTCTCTACAAATACCTTACAACTGCTTGCTTCCTATCTAGAAAACAGGCAACAGTGTGTCTCAATAGGCACAACTACATCCACACTACAAGCCATCAATTATGGAGTACCACAAGGATCCATACTAGGACCTATTCTCTTCTCACTATACATAAACGACCTCCCTCTCCACATCAAATCCAAATGCGAACTATTTGCTGATGACACAACTATTCATACGAGCCACAATAACCCTATCTCTCTAGCAAAAGCATTACAAAAAGTGTTGATCAGCTTATTGAATGGACCGAACTGAACCATATGTCTATACACCCACAAAAAACAAAATGCATGCTTATTACCACTAGACAAAAGCGTCAAAACTTAACCCACAAACTTACTCCCATCAAAATTAAAAAGGAATTAATTGAACAAACCCATCACCACAAGGTTTTAGGGGTAACAATTGATGAAAATCTCAGTTGGTTCTACCACATATCTCAACTATGCAAATACATGTCCCAAAGAGTATACCAACTTTCTAAAATCAAGCACTTTCTTGACTTTCATTCAAGGAAACTATTCTTCCAATCTTACATACAATCCTCAATAGAATATGCTTCTACCCTGTGGGATTCTGCTAGTGCAAACACTATGAAACCGTTACTGAGTCTGTACAAGCGTGCTCTCAAACTGGTCCTTTTAAAAAAGACAAGCTTATTAGAAGCTGACTATACTCAATTAAATATTCTCCCCTTACACCAACGACTAAAATATACCAAAGGAGTTATGATGTTCAAGATCATGACAGGAACCGTTCCATCATACTTAAAAGACAAATTCCCCCTAAACCAATCCAGAAATACTGTAAAGCCCAGTGTCCCTATACCGAGAATAGACTTATTCAAATCTAGTCTACTTTACTCAGGCCCTATGCTGTGGAACTCCCTTCCAGATTCAGTTAAACATCAATCAATAACAATCTACAAAACTCAATTATCAACTCACTTGATACATCAACAATAACAAACCACAGTCCATAGCCTTAAAAACAAAGTTGCATATCCTCCCTTACCTATGTGCCCTTTCCATCTTACCTATCTGCCCTTCCCTTTCCCTTCACCTGTCTGTATGTCAGACTGTTGTCCTCTCTCTCTCTCTCTCCTCTCTCCCCTCCCTCTCTCTCTTTCTCTCACTATGACCTTATAGATTTGGCTGGTTGTTTTGTTTTTCTTTTTCTTTCTTTCTTTTCTTCCTGTTTTTATTGTGTGAGAGTATGGGTATTGAGGTTTTTATTTATTTATATAATTATTATTATTTTATTTATTTTTTTTATTATTATTATTTTTTATCATAACATATTGTTTGTATAAGTAATCAAAATAAGTGTCGAAGGTGATCGTGTACTGTTTTGAGAATTATATATTTAGTACCATCTCTGAAACACACACACACACACACACACACACGCACGCGCACACACACTCTCTCTCTCTCTCTCTCTCTCTCTCTGTATTGTGGCCTAAGACCGATATGCAATTAATTCATTCTCTCTCTCTCTCTCTCTCTCTCTCTCTCTCTCTCTCTCTCTCTCTCTCCTTCTATTGTTATTGTGTATTCTAATAAAGGGCATATTCATACTTTCGATTTTCAATATTATTTTGGACTTGTTGACTGTACTTGAGCTCCAGTGAATCTCCTATTTTAATATCTTATTACCACGTGTAACAACTATGTGTACTATTCTACAATATGAAGGTGTTCAATTTTATGATCTATAAGTTTGGCTTACTCTCTCTCTCTCTCTCTCTCTCTCTCTCTGTTGTTATTGCTGTAGTTGTTACTTTGTTCTTGTTGGTAATTTGTTTGGGTTTTTCGCTTGTTTGTTTTTGTTTTGGTGTATGTATGTGTGTGTGTGTGTGTTATGTGTGTGTGTGTGTGAAGGGGGGAACGGTGCTTTTTTTTTTTTTTTTTTTTTAAATTTTTTTGTTTGTTTGTTTGTTGTTGTTTTTTCTTGTTTTTTGTTCGTTTATTTGGAAGGGTGTTTTGTCTGCTTTTTGTTGTTGTTGTGTCTTTTTTTCTTTTCTTTTCTTCTTTTTTTTTATTTTTTATTTTTTTGTTTGTTTGCTGCTTTTTTTTTTGCTTTTTTTTTTTTTTGGGGGGGGGGGTGGGGTTCTGGGGTATGTTTTGTCTTTGCTCGTCTGGGGTTGTTGTTTGTTTGTTGTAGTTTGTTTGTTTTTTCTTCTTCTCTCTTTTTCTTTAAAAAAAAAAGGTTTTTTTTCCTTTGCTTCTTCTGCTTGAAAGTATGAGTACTGAGTGCATTTTTAAATGTGACCCCATGGGCGGGGACTGGATGTAAAAAAGCACATGAATACTTATTCATTATCCTGGAAAAAAAGATTTTGTTTCTATTACTTACAATGTGTAGATGTTCTTTTTATGACTTTATTGGCTTTTTCCCCTCTTTATTATGTGAGTGTATGGGTATTGCACTTATTTTATTACCATGACATTCAATTTGCATGAGCATAATTAAAAAGTGTTTGTGTTGATCGTGTGCTATGTGAGTATTACATATTTAGTATTATCCCTGAAACACCCCCCCCCCACCCCACCCCCACACACACGCTCAAACAAACACAAACACACACACACACACTCACTCACTCACTCACTCACTCACTCACTCACCCACTCATATTCTCTCCCTCTACGACTGTATAGTTTTAAATTTCTTCTTGGTTTGTTTCTTGTTTTTATTGTGTGGATGTATGGGTATTAAATTTATTTCATTATCATGACATAGATTTTGAAACGAGTATAATCTAAAATGAGTGTTGATGGGATCGCATACTGTTTTGGGAATTATATATTGGATATTATCTCTGAAATACACACACACACTCTCTGTCTCTGTCTCTCACCTTTTATCGTCCTGCTTATAGTCATAGTATATCCTGATGAAGGATTCATATTTTTATATTTTCAATACTTTATTGGACTTGCCTCTGTACTTAAGTTTTAATGAGTGCCCTATTTCAATATCTTATAATTATGTGTAACAAGTATGTGTACCATTTGACAATGTGTAGATGTTTATCTTTATGACTTATTAAGTTTGGTTTGTTATTTTTCTTGGCTTTGTTGTTGTTCTTGTTCTTGTTGTTGTTGTTTGTCTGTTTTTCTCTTTTTTATCATCTTTTATTGGTTTGGTTTTTTCTTCTCTTTTGTTTGTTTGTTTGTTTTGGTTAGGGTTTTTTTGGGGGGTGAGGGTAGGGGTGGGGTATTTTTAGGATTTTCTTTTAATTGCTTGCTTTGGGGGGGGAGGGTTGTTGGGGGAGGCTGTTTTGAAAAGGGTTATTTCCCCTTGTTTTTATTGTGAGACTGTATAAGTATTGGGTTATTATTATTAAGATGTATCCCTAACGGGCGGGGACTGGATGTAAAAAAGCACATGTGTGCTTATTCATTATCCTCGAAATAAAAGAATTTGTCATTGTCATTGTCTCTCTCTCTCTCTCTCTTTGGCATCATCACAGGGTTATGTCAGTATAAATAGCCCCCAACCTTCTGGAAGCCGTGCTAAGAATTCCCTCTTTTCTAACCATCTCTTTGTTTCTGTCATGTTCCTTTTCTTCCTGTCATATCACCCCCTCCATGTCTGTTTTCTTCCTTCTTGGTCCATTCTCCTGCCTTTTTTCCAGCAAGACTTAAAAGATAACAATTCTCTCCCATGCCAAAATTGGATGCACCGGCCCTGACGTGGAAGGTGCTTAATGGCAGTGCAGTGCATTTGTGCTCACAGGACAGACAACAATAGTTGCTGTCTGAGCATTCAGGGCAGAAGGAAATGTCTCCAATTGAGCACCCTACCAGCTGCCATGGTGCAGTGGTTATCGCCTTGGATTTCGGACTGGAAGGTCGCGGGTTGAATCCCATAAGTCATAGGGATTTTTCAGACTCCAGCTGGCTCCTACCCAGAGTGAGTGTGCTGTGGGCTCAGTGGGTAGACTGGGACCACACAGTCCAGCTTCATGCACTTTACGGATGCAAGTTTGAGAGTGTTGCTCAAATTACCTGACCAACACTGCAGGTGTCTGTATCTCTCGGGCCCGGTTGACGCCAGGATATATTATGATAGTAAGCATAGAGTATCTTGTCAAGTAGTCTCAAAGCACATGCATCTATCTCCACAGCAGCATCATTACGTCATCCTCATTGTCACTGATCATCATGCACACAAAAAATGTGCCTCTGATTTGGTAGTTCCGGTTGCTGTGGTCTCATGGTGACCCCAGATTTGATTTGCCCATACACTTCTCTGCCTGTGTTGAGCTTGTGTCAAAGCCTTTCGGGTGGAGGATTCAGGGGGGCCAGTCGTACGAGGGACGTTGTGGTGGTTTCCACCTCGGGTCAGTCTGGCTCAGCTAATACTGTCGTTAGCAGGGGGCTTAGTAGGTGGTGTCCTGCGTATGTTAGCTGAGAACAGGCACCACTGAACACCACCAAAGTGAACCAGCAGCAGTGCAGGGCCCCTCTGGTTGTGGCCCCATGGCGGCCTGATATTGATGGGCTCCCTGTAGACTTCCGACCTTGGGGATGAGACATAATGAACCTGGGTATGGCAGAGGCGGGGAGATTTGAAATGAGCGGTGTGGGAACAGCAGGACGGGGTTTTCATAGAAAATGAGGCAGCAAAAAACAAACAACAAAAAAACGTTGAGCAGCCTAAGAATGTGTCAACTTCCATCAGAATAAAAATGAAACACACTCAGACTCTTCTTTAAAAGGTAACATTAAAAAACAGCCACACCAACACCTTACCTGTTGTCTGTCCCAGCCTCCCTCACATCAGACTGACCCATAGCGGCCACGGCCCTGCTGCCCTCAACGTCTGCTTCCTGTCTGACCTCTTGACCTCTACCCTGCTGACCCCAGTCATTCTCACCTTGACCTGTATCTAGGTCAGGTCTAGATCTGCATTGGATGTTTCTTCCCTTGGACTGGGACTGTCCTCGTGGTTTATTCCTGGGTTTAAAAAAAGAGACAGAAAGAAAAAAGATCCAGTGGCCTTGATCAGGTTCAGGGATGGGGGACTTAGACTTTTTTTTCTGTTTGTTCCTTGGTGAGAGCTCGGAGGTTCACCAATGATGAGATTTTTGCGTATGCGACCGTTTTGAGGGGTTTTCCCCATCATTTAGGTAGCCGCATTTCAACTACGTAGATGAAGTCTAAACATGACACCTGTGTGCATGCATTTTTTAAAAAGTGTCATCAGTTCCTACCCACACAAATGGCCGAATCTTCCAAAACAGGTTTTTAACGTGTAGGCAAGATTATCTGCATGCATTCGCACATGGAAGGGGCTTCAGTTTATAATCTCATCGAAAGGACTTTGACATTCGGTTCGATTTTCTGTCAAACTGGGAAGAATGGGCAAGGCTAGGAATCGAATCCAGAACCTCACGGTTTATTTGTTATCAGGGGAACGTCTTTACCCCCCTGCCACCTTCTTTCTTGGATGGGGACTGAGATGCACAGAGACAGACAGACAGACAGGGATGAGGGAGAGGGCAGAGACAGACATGACACCATGAGTAGAGAGAGGGCACAGGGAATAAAAGAATGAGTGGTGAAGAGAAAAACTGGAGGGGTCATTTTTTGTGTACACGTGTGTGGTTTTGTTGTTGTTGTTGTTGTTGTTCCTTGGCTACAGCTCCGAGGTTCACCAATAGGGAGATTTTACTTATGCCAAAGGTAACTGCATTCCGACTTCGGGGATGTATGTTGGGTATGTTCGTGTTTCCATAACCCATCGAATGTTGACATGAATTACGGGATCCTTAACGTGCACAGTTGATCTTCTGCATGTGCGTATACACGAAACAAAATCAAGGCACTGGCAGGTCTGCACTTTGTAGTTAACCTGGGAGATCATAAAAAAGATCCCCATCCTTAATTCACCATACACCGCCAAGATTCGAACCCACGATTTCATGGACCCATGGAATTTTAAGTCGAACGGTCTTAATCACTTATCTATGGCGGCTGTCCAGGGGAAGGGGAGGGGGGGGTTGTTTGATGGTGAAAAGAGTCTTCAAGAAGTAGTGATCTTTTAGAGAGAAGACACAGACATCTGCACATCCTCGGGCCTAATCCTGAGGCACTGAATGGGCTCAGTTCAGGGTGCCGGCCCCAGGAGGATGGGAGGTCTCTTGAAACTCTGCCCCAACCATCAGTTTAGACACGGGACACCCTTCCCCTAGGAGAGTTCCTATTATAGTAGGTGAAGTCATTTGTTTGTCCTGACGTTTTATGATTTTATGTTTTATAATTCTTAAAACATTCTTTACTTAAGTGTGTGTACGTGAGCGCGCACGCGCTCAGGTGTGTATGAGTATGTGTGTGCATGTATATGTATATGTGTGTAATTTGTATTTTCCAATGTATTATCTTATCGATTTTCCTCTTTTTACTGGTTTAAATTAATGGTAAAGGTTGCAATAATGTACTATTTCAGTATAATCATTAAGAAATTTGTTCTTAGATAGATGACTTGATGAAAAAAAGCAAATGTATTGATTATTCAATGTACCATCTGGAAATTAAAATTTGACTTGACTTGACTATGAGAGTTCTGACATGAAACATCACCCATGGAAGAGTGGTTAAGAGTGTAACAACAATAACAATAATAATAACAATAATAATAATAATAATAATTATGGACACTTTTTGAGCTTTCCTTCCCCTTTATAAGGGAAGCACACAGCACTTTACATTAAAAGAAAAATTCAAAAAGCAATACATTCAAATACAAAACACAGTGCCACTCACACACTAAGTAAAATAAACAAAATTATTTTTTAACAACGTACATAAACATCACTTCCAAAAGAACAAATGATAACAGGCACAAAACATTCATACATACCACATGAATAAAACATACATATCTATTCTCTCTCTCAATCACACACACACACTCACACACACACACACATTATAACTTTAGTACAAGTTTTTAAATAAAAAAAAATGTAACCGCTCTCAACCCAGATGTGAATGAAAAAAAGAGAAGAAGAAGAACAGAATGCTGAGGCGAAGTGTTGCAGACAGAAGCACTCGGGCCAAAAGATTCAGTAATTGGTCGAGGTATTGGGAAGAGACGTGAACCAGAGCTTGTTCTACATTCCACCCACCTGGAGTGCAGCTTGGTTATGTGGTAAATTTTCTGCAGCACATCATGCCCCATGAGTGGGTCAGAGCGGCGAGGAGGAGTTGGGGGTGGCGGCACAGGCTGTGGAACCTTTCTCCTCCTTCTGCCTGTAGGCCTGTCAGCAGGGCTGGGGGCGTGTCCCTCCTCTGCCAGCACATCCTCACTGGGCACAGGCCCAGCGCTGTCTTCCCGGTCCTTGGTCCTGGCTCCCCTGCCCGCTTCAGGGCTGGGCAGCAGCTCTTGGGGCTGGAGGGGTTTGGCAGGGTTGGGGGTGGGAAGCCAGGGCGGGTGACAACGCTCAGGCAGGGTGGGGGTTCTGCCCCCTGGGAATGACCGGGGCATCTTGCCTCCCCGGGGGTGGGGGAGCGGGTGAGGGTGAGGGGAGTCGGGGCAGCTGGAGTCCTCAGTTGTGGATTTGTCTTCAGAGTTGTGCACCTTCACCATGTGCAACCTGCACACGGCACAACCCAACACACCGCGTGAACCCGCGTAGGCAAGCACGTATGCATGCATGCATGCGCGCGCACACGCACGCAACGCTACAGGTACGCCCGCGCCCACGCACGCGTGCGCGCGCTTACACACACGCACGCACGCGCACGCACACACACACACACACACACACACGCGCGCGCGCGCACACCTGAGGGCATGAGACTTAAGAAAAGATAAACTTCTACAAAGAACCACAGACACAATTGACATCGTTTGCACTCCACAGCATCCCATCAAATCAGTCATGGGCTTGTCTGTCAGCAGTCCGCTCTGGGACTGTCAGCAACAGAAAAACCAGCCTGTCAACCAATTGACCACATACTTCAGTAATCAACCAGCCAACTGACCACATTCTTCAGTAAGCAACTGACCACATACTTCAGTAAGCAACTAACCAACTGACCACATACTTCAGTAAGCAACTGACCACATACTTCAGTAAGCAACTGACCACATACTTCAGTAAGCAACTGACCACATACTTCAGTAAGCAACTAACCAACTGACCACATACTTCAGTAAGCAACTAGCCAACTGACCACACACTTCAGTAAGCAACTGACCACATACTTCAGTAAGCAACTAACCGACCAGATACTTCAGTAAGCAACTAACCAACTGACCACATACTTCAGTAAGCAACTAGCCAACTGACCACACACTTCAGTAAGCAACTGACCACATACTTCAGTAAGCAACTAACCGACCAGATACTTCAGTAAGCAACTAACCAACTGACCACATACTTCAGTAAGCAACTAACCAACTGACCACATACTTCAGTAAGCAACCAGCCAACTGAGCAACCACTGAAGCAACGGACCAATCAACTGACCACACACTGAAGCAACGAACCAATCATCTGACCACATACTGAAGCAACGAACCAATCATCTGACCACACACTGAAGCAACAAACCAATCATCTGACCACACACTGAAGCAACGAACCAATCATCTGACCACATACTGAAGCAACGAACCAATCATCTGACCACATACTGAAGCAACGAACCAATCATCTGACCACACACTGAAGCAAGGAACCAATCATCTGAATGCACACTGAAGCAGCTAACCAATCAACTGACCACACACTCAATCAACAATTCAACCAACTGGGTATGTTCGTGTTTCCGTAACCCACTGAACGCTGACATGAACAACGGGATCTTTACTAATAATAATAATAATAATAATGTATGGAATTTATATAGCGCTGAATCTTGTAAAGCAACAAATCAATGAGCTCTTTAACGTGAATAGTTGATTTTCTACATGTGTATATACATGAGGGAATCAAAGCACTGGCAGGTCTACACTTAAAATTGACCTAGGATATCGTAAAAATCCCCTATCCTTAATCCACCATACGACCCCAGGATTCAAACCCATGACTTCATGGACCCACGGGATTGAAGTCTAACAGTCTTAACCACTCGGCTCTAGGGTCCGTCCTCTTGGGTTTATTATTTGTCTTATGCCATTCTGAAGTGTAATGATGAAAGAAAGCTGCAGTATAAAAAAAAAAATTTAAGACAGAATGTCTTTTTTTTCATTGCCTCATCTTCTGTGATGTCCCCGTCCTGCCGTTCCCACACTGCTCATCTCAATCTCCCCGCCACAGCCATACCCAGATCCGTTATGATTCATCCGCAGGATCGGAAGTCCACGGGCACCTAACAATATCAGGCCGCCGTGGGTTCACCAGGCAGAGGGGCCCTGCACTGCTGCTGGGTCACTTTGGTGGTGTTCAGTGGTGCCTGTTCTGAGCAAGCATACGCAGGACACCACCTACTAAGCCCCCTACTAAGGACAGTATTAGCTCAGTCGTGGAGCCAGACTGAGTAAGTTGCCCACCCGAGGTGGCAACCACCACAACGTCCCTCCAACGTTCGCCCCCTTAACCTCCAACCCCAAGGTATTTGACACAAACTTACCACAGGCACAGAAGCGTATGGGCAAACCAAATCTAAGGTCACCATGAGACCACAGCAACTGGGACCACTACAGAGGCTTTTTTTGTTGCATGATGATCATTGACAATGAGGATGACGTAATGCTGCTGCTGTGGAGGTGCTTGTGCTTTGAGACTTCTTGACAGGGTTGTACTCTACGCTTACTATCATAATATATCCCGGCGTCAACCAGGCCCAAGAGATACAGACATCTAAAGAGTTGGTCATGTAATTTCAGCGTCACTCTCACGCTCGCATCCGTAAAGGGGATGAAGCTCGATTGTGTGGTGCCAGTCTTCCCACTGAGCCCACAGCACACTCACTCTGGGTAGGAGCTGGCCGGAGTCTGAAAATCCCCATGACTCTTATGGGATTCGAACCCGCGACCCTCCAGTCTGAAATCCAAGGCGCTAACCATTGCACTGTGGCGGCTGGTGTGACGTGGAATGTTTAATAACATTGCCGAATTTTTTTTATTCATTTAAATAAACAAACTTGTCATGAAAACCATAGTACCATAAATCGTCCAGGTTAGAGCTTCTGTCTGAAGAGTCAGACGAACAGGGTTGGTACCTAGGCTCCGACTCAGGCTGGCGGAGACCTATCTGGGAGGTCTGCGTGCTGCTTGTCCTCTGCAAGACCTGCCCCGACCCCGGGCTGTAGAGAGAGGTCTGTGTCTGCATCTCCATCGTCTGCACCATCTTTGTCACCTGGCGTACCTGAGCATTCCCAGGCTGCCCTGCCCACACAGGCACCGACATCATCCTCACTGGGAACAGTGCCGAGAAAAATCCTAGATGGCAAGGAACCCCCTTCAGCCAAAAGATAATGATAATGATGATGATAATAATAATGATAATAATAATAATAATAATAAATAATTAATTAATGAATTATATATACCCTGAACCTGTAAAGCAACAAATCAAAGCTCTTGCATTCAAATCATTTACACGCATGCGATCACACATAAATAAGATAAACAGATATCAAATTCACACACACACACACACACCACAAATACACTGACGCGTGCACAGCCCTCTTAGGCCAGGTGACGGAGACAAGGGTGACTTAATTTTTAAAGAGTGAAATTATGAGGGGGTAGATCTTAGATAGGAAATAAGTGTTTTGAGGCTGGATCTGAAAGTATTATGTTTTTGGCAAAGGTGTAGAGGAAGAGAATTACAGTAGTCTAAACGTGAAAGAATGAGAGATGTGACAAGCTTGGAAGTTGCATCAGTGGACAGATCCTTGCGAATCGCGCTTAGGCATTTCTTTCAGGATTGTCTTTACTTCTTGTTTTAGTTGTGGGATGGAAGGAGAGGAGAGGAGTACCAGTGACCTGAGGATCCCTCCTCGCTCTGTCAGGGGTGTTTTGAGCACAAGGTGAGGGAGGTTGACCTGGAAATGCTCAAGATTACCTTCTGTGACACCGTCTGGCTGCTGCAGGGAGGGCGGGTGGCGCTTCGTGGAGGAACGTCGGGCTGACACGCTTTCGGAACGGTTGGGGCTGTGGAGGGGGGAGGAGGAGGGGGGTGTCCCTGTGGAGGGTGTGGGCTCCTGGGCTTCGCTGCAAGGGGGTCTGTGAGGGGAAGTGCCGGGTGGTTTGGACTGGTGGGGTGGGGGTGGTGGTGGGGAGTGTGTGGGGGGTGGTGATGGAGTAGAGGTGCGATTTTGCTCGTCCACTGCAACAGGAGATGAGAACGTAATGAACACACACACACACAAGTCGAAAACGAAGCCCATTTTTTGTTCGATTGTCCAATGTACTCAGATCTAAGGGATAAGTTTTTGACTAACTGTATGGATATACCATTGTCAGTTTTACTTATAACATCATATAGAGAACGTAGTCATTATCTATCCAGATATATTTTTCATTCTATCAATAGAAGGAAGAAATTGCTGTATCAAAATATCAGTTAATGATGGGTGTGTTAAGGCTTTGTATTCACATGTATGATCCAGATCCTGAATTGTAATGTTGCATTTTGACTGATACTGATTTTGATGTCTACTGTCTAAAGTATTGATGCAGTATGACATGAATGTGTATCAAATGCTAACCTTGTTCGAGATATGAGCCTCAAAGGATTGGTTGTTTTCCATGTGTGATCAAAACTTGCATACCAATATATTGGTTTTCCTCTTTCCCCCAAACTCCGTGTATTGTGGCCTAAGGCCAATGTACATATTAAAACTGTTCAGAGTTCAGAGTCTCTCTCTCTCTCTCTCTCTCTCTCTCTCTGCTTCTCTCTATCTCTCTGTCCCTTTCTATCTATCTCTGTCTCTCTTTGGGACGACGTGACAGGACAGAACTGAACGGGTGTGCTGTTAGTAAGCTGCTGCAAATTTTTGCATTTTAGCTTCAAAATGTCAGTTACTGGCCTTCCAGCAACTGTAATAACAACTTTAAACACCCTGCTGATCGACAACGTCGTATCGAGTTGGAAAGTCGCGGGGGAGAGCGGCAGCATGCGAATGAAGCCAGCTGACAAGTCAGTGTCAACAGAAATGGCGGACCCGGTGCTGAACAGTAACTCCCGAGTTCAGTACTATCGCAAAAAAAAAAAACCATGTCAAATCCGTCGCGACCTCCAAAGAAGCAGACAACACCAAGAAAGACAGGCAAGTCGCCAATGTGACAATGACAGTGTCTTGGAAGAGCCGGTCTTGTGTAACATTGACTCCCTGCTCGATGTGGAAACAGAAGAAAAACAAACCAGTGTGTACACAGAGCTGTGTGTCAGCAGTGCAGTGAATGCCTCGGCCACACCAGATTCACTTAATCTACTGTGTGATCCAGCAACAGACAGCAAGATCGGTGTGTCTTCTGAGGCGTCTGATGTGCAGGAAGAGCTGACAGCTGGCTGCACAGTGGATGACTCTGATACTGGTATTGTGAAACAGTATGTGTCTGCTCTGACAAACGTGTGCAGCCTCGATTAGGGGACAGCAAGAGAAACACACGGTTTCGAAAGGTTGTGGTACATAGTTCAGGCGATCAAAACATTGTGATGTGTGAATCAGATGACATCGCCCTGGAATACTCTTGTAATGGAGATCCTGGTGAGGAATCTAAGTGTGTGTTCTGGTACATCAAGCAAGAAGAGAAAAACATGTTGCCAGAAGAACGTGTCAGGCTTGCCAGACAGTAAAGGGAAGCAGCGTCCTAACACACAACAGCAGAGACAGTGGGGCATGCTGAGCGGGAATTACATCATCTTCGGGACCTGATCCGGTTTTACATGGGCTGACTTGGCTGGCTGCAGACTGGAAAAGGAAAGGCTATTTTGAAAATTGAGACACGGACAATAATGTATTGAATCTTGATGTACATACCACTACTGCCATGGTTTCCATGTCATTGTAATCGCGTCGCGTTCGATATCGTTTGTTACCGCGCCGCAGCGCTATATGGCTTGATTGCTAAATAGCAATAAATTTTGTCAAATTGTCAAAAATTGTCTGTCTCTCTTTGTGTCTCTGTCTGTCTGTCTCTCTTTGTGTCTCTGTCTGTCTGTCTGTCTCTCTCTCTCTCTCTCTCTCTCTCTCTCCAGTGACTGAACAGGTGTTGCATGTAGTTTTGTTGGTTCCTCGGCTAGAGTACCGTGGTTTTCCAATAGTGAGATACTACGTATGCGACCGTTTTTGCCTACCACATCGGTACCTGCACTCCGACTTCGGGGATGTGTGCTGGGTAAATTCGTGTTTCCGTAACCCACCGAACGCTGACATGAATAACAGGATCTTTAACGTGAACATTTGATTTTCTGCATGTGTGTATGCACGAAGGGGTTTAAGGCACGGGCAGGTCTGCACTTGATGTTGACCTGGGAGAAGGCAAACAAGCCCACCCTTCATTCACCAGATGCCAACGAGATTCCAACCTACGACGTCATGGACCCGTGGGATTGAAGTGGAACGTGTGGCAAAGTATGACACAGTGTACACAGAGCAGCACCTTACGGAGCTACGACTATAATCCATCCCCTCACCCAAAGACAAAGAGACACACACGCACACACAGACACGCACAGAGCAGCAGCAGCAGCACCTCACAGAGCTTTAAGTATCACCCATCCCCTCTCTGTTTCTGGTCCATCGATCTGGAATGACCTCCCTCTCTCCCTTCGCCAAAAAAGCCTACTTATGACGCTTTTAAATCCGGCCTCAAGACACATTTATTTCAAACCTAAGATTCTCCCCTCTTGTTTCGTCTCATTTTTGTCCCTGCCCTCAACAGCCGAAACCTCTATCACCTTGCCAGAGTGTACCACTTTTATGTGTGTGCGTGCTCGCGTGCGTGCGTGGGTGTGTATTCATTTCAGTTTGTAAAAACTATTAATTGTAAGTGGCTGTGTGTGAATGAGTATTTTTACTTATCTATTTATTTTATTCTGTTATTTCGAAAATAATGGAGTAACCACTCATGTGCTTTTTTTAATCCAGTCCCCGTGTGTATGCAGTTTTGTAAACTTTGTCATCCGTTCCCGCCAGCACACAATGGCCTACTCTTCCGAAAATCGGAACGGGAAGGCAGTAGGATGAATGAAAGCACTTTGATTTATTTTTTTTGCAAGCTATAGCGCTGTGTAAATTCCATGTATTATTATTGTTGTTATTATCATCATCATTATTGTTATCCCCTCACCTAAAGCAGAAGGCAGGCAGTGTGTAGCAGGCAGGGCCTGCAGCCATGAGGGGCCGTACAGCGTGCTGAGGTCTCTGACGATGTGAGAGGCCCGGGGTCTGCCCTCCGGCTGTTCACACAGAGCCCCGCGCACCACCCCCACTAGCTGGGCGTCCTGGCCACTGTCCTTCACGATGGTGAGCAGCTGCGGGAAATGGTCAGGTGGCTGTGGTGGTGGTGGTGGTGGTGGTGGTGTGGGTGGTGGTGGTGTGGGAGTGTGTGTGTGTGTGTGTGTGTGTGTGTGTGTGTGTGTGTGTGTGTGTGTTATACATATATATGTACATATACACATTATATATATATAATATATATATATATATATACACAGAGTGAGAGAGAGATATATAGATAGATAGATAGATAGATAGATAGATAGATAGATAGACAGACAGATAGATAGATAGATAGATAGATAGATAGATAGATAGATAGATAGATAGATAGATAGATAGATAGATAGATAGATAGATAGATAGATATCGCAAGAACGTGTATGTCTCGCAAACTGTTTGCTCTCTCTCTCTCTCTCTCTCTCTCTCTCACTGACGTTATTCCACAGTTGACCACGTTTTGTTTACTGGCTTTGATACAAAAACAGTTATGCTTGAATCGTAAGCTATATGTAGCTTTTATTGACTTTGAAAAAGCCTTTGACAATGTGGAAAGACATTTATTGTGGCCCATTCTTAAGAAAAATGGCATAAAAGGTAAGCTTTTTCAGTCTGTTCATAGTATGTATGTAAATGTTAGAGCTAGAGTTAGATACGGGGCAGATTTGACAGATTACATTACCTGTACTAGGGGTGTGAAACAAGGAGACGTTACCAGTCCAATTTTGTTTTCTCTTTTCATAAATGAGTTAGCATTAGATGTTATTAGAAGAGGAAGACATGGCGCTATTCTTACATATGATTTCTTTGAATTATTCATACTGTTGCTTGCTGATGACGTGGCTTTAATATCTGAAACACCAATTGGTTTGCAAACACAGCTCCATAGTTTACAACAAGCAGCTTCTTCATTACATTTTAAAAGTAAACATGAATAAAAGTAACATTGTTGTATTTAGAAAAGGGGGGGTATTTAGCAGCAAGGGAAAGATGGGTTTACAATGGATCTGTCATGCCAGTTATCAATGCATACAAATACTTGGGGATTTATTTTTCAACCACGATAAGTTTTGCTTCTGCATGTTATGATCTGAATAGTAGAGCAAAACGTGCACTGATGTGCATTCTACAAAAATTGTATAGGTTAAAAAGTAACTCAATGAAGACTTTCTTAAAATTATTTGATTCTCAAATTTGACCAATTGTTCAGTAGGGTGCAGAGTTGTGGGGATTTGATAATACTGCGTTTAATTGTGAAAAGATACATTTATTTGCATTGAAAAAATACTTGGGGGTAGAAATGTGCACTCCTAATGGTCTAGTGTATGGAGAAACAAGTAGATATCCCATTTATATAAATTCAGCTGTAAAGTGTATCAAATATTGATTAAAGGTGACAAGAATGCAGGGATTTAGATTACCATATAAAGCATATAGAACACTACTAGATTTGGATGCTCGAGGCAAAGTTAACTGGGTTACAAATATTCGTTGTAAATTGTATATGTATGGATTTGGCTGTGTGTGGTTGAATCAGGGAGTGGTCGGGTGAATGAGTTTCTTTCAGCCTTCAAAGAGAGAAAGGTTTTGTGTAGATGGCAAGAGTGAAACTCTCATCTCAATGACAGCGAGAGATTTGATATTTATAGAACTTTTTGTACTTTGCCTGACGAAAAAAACTTATTTATTGTTGAACATTGATAGACATTTCAAGCATGTAATGGCACGGTTTAGAATGGGCATATCTGAAATTACAATACATAGTTACAGATACAAACGGCACATTTAAGCTGATCTCATATGCCAATATGTAAACAAGAGATTGAAAACGAAGTTCATTTTGTCATGCGCTGCCCAATTTTCAAAGAACTGCGAGAACAGTACATACCACTAAAGTTTTATAAATTCCCGTCAGTTTCGATTTGCATTACTTATGGCCTCAAAGCATGAACAAAAGTTAGAAATGTGTCAATTTACTTATACAAGGCTTTTAAATTGCGTTCAATATTGTTGTCTTGAATTTTCAATTATTTCTATTGTTTAGTGATTGTTGTCATATGTAACTTTAATGCTATTGTGTGTTTGTTGTATACCCCCTATCATGAGGGGCAATGGCCTATACATGATTAAATTATCCGAATCCGAATCTCTCTCTGACGCAATATACTTAGGGAAAGCACTTGCGATAAGAAACACAGTGTTTAAGTGAGCAGCACTTATTGTAGTTGCATTTTATGTCATGATGTTATCATCATATTTATCCCCCTTCTACGGGGCTGTGACCTTTATGAACATACGTCAGCGTCTCTGACCCTTCACTTCTTGCAATAGTTTGTAAGTGCAACATTAACTAAACATCAATGATCGTTGACTGTTTGAAAACAACCACACTCGATATCTAAACAGTAAAAGTAACATTAAAAAGGTTGTCATTTAATGCACAAAATAGCCTTTTTATTTATTTCTTTTCTATAGGTAAATGTATCAATGTATCCATTTTGAAAAAATATTTATTCATTCATGTATTTAATTATCTATATGTATATTCATTCATTTATTTAACTTTCTTTACCAGATTACGGGGCAGCATTCACTGCTGGACTGACCTTTTGTGCGGACCCTGCCTTTCTGGCCCTGGTGTAGTTGGCGATGTGGACGGCAGTGACCCCAAAGGCCCAGATGTCCACCTGCACACACGACGCCAATGCCAACCCTTCATCAGCTCACAAGCCCACAAACTCATGTATAATATAAAAGCCATATAAAAGAACAATAAACGTAAAAGCATTGATCACACAAAGTAATGAAAATTCAATCTAAAAAAACAAATCTTTACAAATAGCCTACACACACACTTCCACACACAATTCATCATCATTAACCATTACACCCAGCGGTGTGTAAGGCAGCAAAAAAGCGCTTCCACTCCTGTCTATCCTGGGCCAACCTAGTCACTGATCCCCAAGAGTGCTGCATGGCCTTCGTCTCACTTTCTACAGTCCTCCTCCAGGTTGCTTTTGGTCTTCCTTTCTTTCTCCTTCCTTCTGGGGTCCAGTGCAATGCTGTTCTTGTGATTGACTGTGGATCTCTTCGGAGGATGTGCCCAATCCACTTCCACCGTCGTCTGGTGATGATGGTTCCCATGTCTTCCTGCCTGCATCTCCGTAGTAGGTCTTCATTGGAGATCTTCTCTGGCCAAAAGATCCGGATAATTCTTCGGAGGCATATGGTGTGAAAGGGTCGAAGTTTGGTAAGATCCGCTTCCACCATTCTCCAGCACTCAGAACCGTACAGGAGCGTAGACACAACACAGCTCTGGTATAGCTTCAGCTTGGTGTTGGTGCTGTACTGAGTTGATCTCCAGATATTGTTCATCTCCCTAAACACACTCCTGGCCTTGCCCAGTCTGTTGTGGATGTCTTCTTTTGTGCCACCCTCTGGTTTGATGATGCTGCCAAGGTATTCCACACACAATTACACACACAATTACACACACCCCCAATTCTACACACACACACACAATTCCACACACACACACACAAGTCCACACACACACACACACACAAGTCCACACACACACACACAAGTCCACACACACACACACACACACAAGTCCACACACACACACATACATACACACACTATTCCACACACACACGCACACACACACAAGTTCACACACACAAAATCCACACACACACACACACACAATTCTACACACACACACACACACACACACAATTTCACACACACACACACTATTCCACACACACACACACACACACACACAATTACACACACACAATTACACACACACACAAGTCCACACACACACACACACACACACACACATACACACACACACACACACACACAATTACACAAACACACACAAGTCCACACACACACACACAATTACACACACAATTACACAAACACACACACACACACACTATTAATAGTTAATACACTATATTTTAGAATAAAATTAAATGCATTTATAACCAAATTTTGTAAAAATGTCAGGTGCCTCTGTGGGGAACATATTTCCAACACTCACATCCTATTTGAGTGTCCAATTGTAAAACCTTTTTTACCCACATTTTGTGAGCAGTCTGTGGAAACTGCACTTAAAAATCCAAAATTAGCCTTTGTCATTGTTAAATGTCTATTGCACAGTCCAGTAGAGTATTTGTTGTTAAATGTCTATTGCACAGTCCAGTAGAGTATTTGTTGTAGTTACTTTATAGTTATTTCATGTTAACAATTTGTTGAATTTAAATTTTTGCTCATCCTTTTGATTGCATGAAAATTCCAACACACTTGTTACCTAATCAGTCTTTTCTCTGTCCATTCCTTTCTAGTTCCACTACATTTTCCACATCCCTCATCTAATATCACTGAGTGTGAACAGACGTTAAATTGAAGACAACAACACACACAAACACACACACACACACACACACACATACACAAGTCCACACACACACACACACACACACACACAAAAGTCCACACACACACAAGTCCATACACACACAAGTCCACACACAAATATACACACACACAAGTACACACATACACACACACACACACAAGTCTACACACACAAGTCCATACACACACACAAGTCCACACACACACCATACACTCACACATTCAAGTCCACACACACACACAAGTCTACACACACATACACACACACACACACAAGTCCACACACACACACATACACACACACAAGTCCACACATACACACACACAAGTCCACACACACACACACACACGCACACACACACACACACACACACACTCACCGACTGGTCATAGGCCTGGCAGGCTTTGACCTCCGGACTCTGAAACAAGCCTCCCCCAATGCGGGTCTGTGTGTTCTTCTGCCGCCCCTCCAGACGCCTGCAAAGTCAGTCAGAACGTCCTGGCTCTGTCCTGTTCCTGACCACCCCCAAGCACAGCCTGCTAGCATAGATTGCAACATAGTCAGGAAAAGATACAGGCTTTCCGTAACCCATGCGGTCGTTGGTGAGCGAGATGTCGGAGACCTCAGCTTCTCCTGAGGCCAGCATATTGAGGGCGGCGCCCATCTCCTCTCCCTCGCTGCTTCACGTTCCCTGGCCCGAAAGAGGGCAGGTACCCATTGACAGCTGGGTGAACTGGGGGACTGTACTGAAGCCAAGGCACGGAAACGGTCACCCATCCACTTGGTAACCATGCTCAATGCTGTCTAACCTTAGCTTGGTGAAAGCGAGTGCTCTGACCACTGAGCTATCCTGTCCCCACTTAAAATAGCGCATTGTACTATACTGCACTATATTGTTCTGTACTGTGCTGTGCTGGTCTTGTGGCGGAGTGCATTGTATGGACCTTGTACTGTTTGTTGTACTTTAGTGTGTTCTACCGTAGGCCTCGTCTTCTCTTTTCGTTCCTGCCCTAAGGCTAGAAATATAGTGGCACGCACTTCTAGAAGTGCGCCGCGATAAAAGACGGATAAAGACGTTCCCTCCTCTTTATTTCCTATCGCAACGCATAGTGCCACGACTAGACGCTCGGACGGAAATGGAAGTACGGACATACCACACTTCTTCAGGCTGGAAGGATGGGCCCGCCTTGCTATCGAAGCGTTCCGTTCATGCCCGCTGGGAGGAGAGGGTGGAGGGGGGAGGGAGGAGACAGCGCACAGCAAGCCAGTCTGCGTTATCACCTTTGCATCTTGTTTATAAATCTGTATTGATGTGTGTGCGTGCATGTGTGTAGATTTTGTGTGTTTGTGTGCGTGCGTTTGCGTGTTTGTGTTTGTGCATGTGTGCGTGTGTGTGTGCGCACGCATGTGTGTTAGTTTGTGTGTGTGTCTGTGTGTGTGTGTGTGTGTGTGTGTGTGTGTGTGTGAGTCTCTTTTCTAGATCGGTTTATGGGATGCACTCCAAATCTCCGAAAACGCTGTCTTTTCTGTCTTCTTCTCCACCACCACCACAACAACAAAAGTCTCTGCCGCCTGATCAGCGCCATTTTTTTTGCAAAGACGTGGGGAGACGTGCGGACCAATATAATCACCCCTTCCGACCTCGCGGCTTATCCGTTCGCGGCGCACGGCTGTCGTACGGACCACTATATTTCTAGCCTAAAGCTCCCAGGTTGACCACTGGTGAGATGTGTGCCTGACTCCTCACTGGCACAGTGAACCGTGCAGCTCTAGCTGCGGAAAACATACAGACGGACATACAGACAGACCAGACTGGAGTCCAGGTGAGCAGACTGACCAACTGACAGACAAGAAGGCAGACAGACGGACTGACAGACAAGAAGGCAGACAGACGGACTGACAGACAAGAAGGCAGACAGACGGACTGACAGACAAGAAGGCAGACAAACGGACTGACAGACAAGAAGGCAGACTGACGGACTGACAGACAAGAAGGCAGACAGACGGACTGACAGACAAGAAGGCATACAGACGGACAGACAGACAGACAGACAGACAGACAGTCAGCTGACTTGGCGGTGTGGAAGGCGCACAGCTTGAGGACACCGGTGTCAGTGACCAGGATGTTGGCCGGCTGAACAGCGCGGTGCAGCATGGGCCGATCTTCGTCACTCCTGTCGTGAAGGTACTGACACACACACACACACAAACACACACACACAGACACACACACACACAAACACACATACACACACACACACACACATACACACACACACACACACACACACACACAGATATAGATATATATGTGTGTGTGTGTATGTACGTATGTATGTACGTACGTACTTATGTATGTATGTACGTACGTATGTACATACATATACACAGACATGTATATTCCTGTCTATTATCACTTTTTAATGGATAGGCGTTGAAACGAACACACACATACACACACACACACACACACACGCACACACACACATACACACACACACACACACACACCTGGATCTAGCCTACAGGCCACACCGGCCAACGCCCAGCCACAGCAGGTCCCTGGCCTACCTCCAGTGCTGCAGCCAGGTGAAACAGCCAGCGCGGATACAGGTCGGCGCTGGGCCTGCCCTGTGTCGCACCCCCCTCCTCCGCCATGAGACGCAGGCAGACGGAGAGGAAGAGGCGTGCGTTGTCGCACAGCACGTGCTGCACCTCGCGGCACTGCCAGGCGTCGCGGTAGCCCAGGACGTAGGGGTGGTGCAGCTGGCTGAGCATGGCCAGGTCCTTCTGCCAGTCCCCCACCGTCTGTGTCCGCAGCAGCAGGAACTGCAGGCCAGGAGATGGGTTCAGTGCGAGTACAGACGTGGTGGTGGTGGTTGTTGTCGTTGTTGTTGTTGTTGCTGTTTGTGTGTGTTTTTTCATTTCTTCCTTTGTTTCGAGGAGAATT
>CM054142.1:5732656-5877656 GCA_028751875.1 Rapana venosa
AAAAACCTAGGAACTTGTCTAGGGGCACACAATTCTACTGTTCAAAACAAAAAAACAAAAATACGCCCCCCAAATAATAAGCCTTTTTTGGGGGTTTTTCTTTCTTTTTTTCCCATTTTTTCTAAGGTCGCGCAAAAATTTACAAATAAAAAAAAAAAACAAAAACTTAACAACCCAAACAAAAATAATAATTCAAGGAGGAAAAAATTTTTTTCTTCCTTTTCTTGGTTGGGGGGGGGGGGTGGGGGGGGGGGGGGGGGGGGAGAAGGAGGTTTGGGGGGGGGGGGAGGTTTAAAGTGAGAAAAAAAAATGGATACAGTAAACGCGCGCACACACCAACACCACACACACACACCACACACACCCACACACACACACACCACCAAAACACACCACACACACACACACACACACAAACGCCACACACACACCCTCACCCACCATCCCCCGCACGCACACACCACAAACCAAAACCCCCAACGAAAACGCCCACACCACACTCACACAACCACACTACATACACACCCTTTTGTCTATCTTTCAAAAGGAAGGATCAACGACATAAAAATGCACTTTCTATTCAGGGGGTTTGAGCAGGAACCTTTTTTTTTTTAAACTTAGAGAGGAAAAAAAAAAGAAAGGGGGAAAAGGGTATGAGTTGGGTGGAAGGGAAAAAAGGGATGGGGGGGTGGGGGGTAAGGGGGGCGGGGGAGGGGGAAGGTTTACAAAGGGGGGCAAAGTCAAAGTAAAGGGGAAGCAACGAAAACAGAAACAGAAAAGACAGCGCCCAATGAAAAACAAAAAAAGAAAACAAAAACACGATCGACGGGAAAAAGAATGGGGTAAAAAAAGAAAAAGAAAAAAAAAAACCCCCCTGGACGAACAGACCTAGAAAAATGGTTCTAAAACTGACAAAAACACACAACAACGGCAGAAAGCAGACAACAAAAAGACAAACAGTCAGGGATAGATGACGCAGATTTATACATAAAAAGACAGAAGATAAAGCAGACAGACGGGGTAGACAACCCGAGGGGTGAAGGGTAGGCATACAAACAGATTGAAAATAAACAGCAGACAACAGTCAGACAAGACAAAGAAAAACGACAAAAGATTGATACATAAACAGACATCAGACAGACAGGGGGACAAGCAGACAGAGAGACAAAAATTGATACATAAACAGACAGATAGACAAAAAGATTGATAGACAGACAGAAGACATTGACTTGAGAGATCAAACGGACACTGATAATTAATTTTATTTTTTATTTTATCGAGGGTGCTGGACATCTTCCAGATTTAGCAGCTTTTGAACAAAAAAAGGAAAAAAAAACAACAACAACAACAACTCTCAACAACAACAACAAAAACAACAAAAACAACAACAAAACAACAACAAAAAAACAACAGTCAATTTTTCTCCACGCGCACTGGCTGGTTATCTCCTGCGTGTGTGTACGAATACAACACTTCACACACCACTCACACACAAAAAACTCACACACACAAACACAACACAACACCACACCCACTCACACACCACATACCACACATACAACACACATATACACCCAAAACACACACTAACAAACACCCACACCACATCACACACACAACACCACACACTACACCAACAACATTCACCACCCCACACAACACAACACACACACCACACACCACACACCACACACAACAACCCCAAACACAAAACACACACATGCCCCCTTTCGGGGATAAGGAATGTAGAAAAATATCTCAAATGGGTTGTAGAAAAAACATATTTGACCTCCTGTCTTTTTTGCTAAATGGGGCATGTCCAAAAACCAGACATTGCTAGTCAAAAAGCTTCAGCCTTAGATCGCTTTTGTTCTCCTGCATAGCCCCAAGTGTGAGTGGCAACATATAATGACACCCTTGGCAGGATCACCTCCCTATTATCACAATTTTTTGTGAAAACAACTTTCTTGACACCAAAAAGACAAAATCCTCAAATTTAATAAAAAAAAAAGTGTTTTGGCAGAATTTTGAAGACACCCTTTTTGCATTTTTACAACCTGACCTTTGACACGCAACATTGACCATTTTTATTCCAGTTTTACTGACCCCATTTTTTAATGCTGTACTTTATCATCCCAAAATAAATAGGGTAAAAATAAAAAAACTCAGGAAAATTATTGGTGGACACCACATGTGAGGAAGCATTTAAAAAATAAACGCTCAAGTATAAAATTTTATCTAAAAAAAAAAACATCACAAAATAATGAAAACAAAAAAACAAGCAAAATTCATTGTAACCTTGTTGTACTCAGGTAAGAGACATTTTTTTTGGACTTCTTTTTGTACCCCCCGAAATTTCAAATCAAAAGGGCCCTTTAAAAAAGGTGGGAAAAATTTCTGAAATGAAACAGGCGTTGCTTCCCAACTTGCCATGAGACGGAAAAAAAAATTTCCCCATCAAATTTAAAAAAGGCAGAGGCTTTTTGCAGATATGTTTAAAAACGAGCTTTCTTGAAGGAGTCACTTAATGTGGGAAACTATGAACAGAAGGGAAAATAAAACAGGTAAAATGACCCCATCTCTGAAAACTTCTGCTTAAATTGCTCCAATTTTCAGTGGTAAGTTAGAGAGCTTTACTGTTTCTTTTCACTAAAAAAACATCGTCGGTTTAGATGCAGTTTCAAATGACTTTGCTAAAAACACTCCAGCAAATTTTTTTTTTCTCTGAAAACTTTCAAAAAATTTTGGGGTTTTAAGGTGTTTGCCAGTGGATTGGAATCAATTATTGTCATTCCATTCATAAACAGGGAAAACCCGAACAACAAAACTAGTACAGCCATTGCTTTGACCCACACACGGCAAGCAAAGGAGAAAAATTTTTCTTAAAAGGCGATGTTTTTCTGTGATAAGAATAAAATAATCCCCGCAATAAAGGGGTTTTTTCAAAAAGAAGACTCCAAGAAACTTGGTTAGCTTCAAGATATAAAAATTCATTTTGCAAGAAGAAAAACGTTTCTTGCAACTTTTTTTGTATAAAAAGGGCGTATGATAATTTTGGCTGCTAAGTTGCTGTGTAAATAAAGGATCGGGTTTTTCTGGCATTTTATATTTATATTAAAAGTTTTTTGAAATAGAAGTATAAGGTTAAGTACAATCAATTTATTTTAGACCTTCAATGGGATTTCCCAAGGTTCGAAATATCGCCTCTCTTATTTAATATTTTGCTGCATGATCTTCCATGAAATTGTCGAAAAATATCTAGTACAATATGCAATGAAATGTTGGGAGAATGTTTCATGAAACGAAAAAACCCCCAAAAAAAAAGGGGTTTAAAATACATAAAAGGTAACCCGAATCAGCTAAATAACATCGATAATTATAGCTCGAAAAGGGTTTACTTTACCCCAGAAAAAAAGTACACTGTGCTTTTTTTCAATGGAAGTAATCCAGATGACCCACCAGCATTTAGAATTGGGACCAAAATGATTGATATAAAAACACCGAAAGTTCTTGGGGTTATTCCACTTTTAAACTAATTGGAATGCAAATCGAAAAATTTAACTAAAGCAAAGAAAGGCTTAAACTTTTGAAAAGGGGAGTAAACGTTCTGGGCCAAGCCATTAAATAGAAATTTTAGCTACATCCCCCTTATTCGTTTAAAATTTTTGTATGGTCAAAAAGGTCTTTTTCAGTGCCTAAGTATTTATTAAAAATTGCAAAGTATAGACTGCAAAGCATACAGGCTGGCTCTTGGTGTGCCTTATCACCCTCGCCCTGGAAAATAACGAAATGGGATGTTGCCTTTAGATATTTCCGTCAACGCAGTGAAAAAAAATTTGCTTAAAACAAAACGACGAAAACTTTTTTTTTCAGAAGAAAAAGAATAAATCAAAATTTTTAATTTCCTAAAAGGCGAAATATAACCTCTTTAAAGCCCCTCTACATAGGTCTGATCTGGGACAAAAAATCTGAAGTCAATCAAAAGCTAGCACACAGAAGCATTCTTACCCTTTGCCCAATGGGGGGATGAATAAAGCACACTTTGATTAAGGTGTCTAATGAAAACAAAATGAAACCAGAATATAAAGGTTTCTGATGTCCCCCTCCCACACCATCATAAATATTTTGACCATTTTACAAATTTATAAGACGGGTCACGTTAGAAATCAAGAAAAAAGGGTTTTCTTTTTTTTTATAAACCGCATTAAAAATTTTTAAAAATCATTTAGTTGGCAAAAATCATCGATATTTACAGCAAACTTTAGCAATACTAAAGGGGTTTTCTTTATTTTTGTTTGCCGTTTTTGTATATTTCAAATTTTTCTTTTCGTTGTTCTAAATGGCATTGTATGCTTTAAAATCACCTGTTACAAGAAAACTTCGAAAATCATATTAGAATTAAGCAGTAAAAATCTCTTAACCTTAAAGGGGTAATTTTGAAATTTTTTTTGGTCCTTCACACACGGGTTCTTTCCAAAAGAGTGGGCGGAAAGCTCCAAAAAGGGGGGCAAAAAATGGACGGGATGCAATAGAATTGCAGGCCTTTACCTTACAAGAAGGGATAGCTTTCAAAAACAAAAATCATGGAGAAAAATACTGAAGTAACCAAAATAAGAGACTTTTAAAAGAACCAATAATACGATAATTTAACGTGGGGAACATTCAGAAGTTAGTACAAAATGTTTTTTACTAAGGAGAATTAATACTTTATTTTTAGAATGAAACTAAATGCATTGTAACCAAATTTCCAAAAAAGGTAAATGCCTTTGGTGAGAATATCACCAATACTCATAACTTTTTTACTGCCAGATGTAAAAAACCTTTCATGCCCCATTTTTCTGAAAACTCCTCACTAGCATATTCAGTAATCTAAAACTGGCATTTGAAATGTGAAAGGTCTTTGTCACAGTCCCATAGGACATTTTGTTATAGTTTACATTACGTTAATGACTTTGTTTTTGTTGTTGTTGTTGTGTATGAGTATTTTTTTTTTAAATTCCTGTTGCTTGTACAAGTTTTCTTTTCTAGATTTTTTGTTTAAAACAAAACATCCACATTCTTACCGGTTGGGTTTTTTTTTTTTTGGTTTTTTTTTATTTTGGTTTGTTGTTGTTTTTTTTTTTGGGGGGGGTGGTTGGGGGCGGTCTAATTTCACTAAAGTGAACAGACGTAAAATTCGAAGTAAACAACAACACACAACACACACACACACACACACACTCACACCACAACACACACACACAACACACACACACACACTCACACCACACACACAACACACACACCTAACAACAAGGGCCGGCAACCGACATGCGCAAAAACAAAAACAACACAAAACCCTAGCAGAAAGAAGGAAAAAACTTGATTAAACTAAACAAAACAAAAACACAACACACACACACGCGCGCGCGCGCACCAACTCACACACCACACACACACACACACACACACACACACACAACACACACACACACACACACTCACACACACACACACACACACACAAAAAGAACAAAGAGATGACAGATAGTCGAATCTAACGATAAAAAACGATGGAAGGGAAAGGAATATGATAATGAGTATTAATAATAATAATTAGTAATAATAATAATATTAATAATAATAATTTAAGAAGAAGAAGAGAAGAGAAGAAGATAGTAATGGAAACAAGTTGAAGAGAATAGAGAGGGACAGACAAATAAGTATCTTTAAGAGACAGCCCAGGGGGGGGGGGGAGGGGGGGATGGGTGAGGAGGGGGGGGGAAATAGGAAGGAAAGGAGAGGGGTTGGGGGAGGTTGGGGGGGGGGGGGGGAGCGTAGAAGGACAAACTCAGCTGAATGAATCATATGGAAAAGAAACATGCGGCACGCACATACAACGCAACGCACCCGCACACAAAAACGAAGAATTTTTATGAAAAAAAAACCCGACAACACAACAAAAATCCACGAAAACGAAACAGCAAACAACAACAACAAAACCACAACACCCACACACACCCACACACACACACACACACACACACACACACACAAACCACTCACACACACACACACACACAACACGCACACACACACACACACACATACAAACACCCACACCATACTCACACACACAGAACGGACACACAAACACACACACTACACACACACACACCACACACACAGACGGACACACAAACACACATACTAACACACACACACTCACAACACACACACACACACACACACACACACACAGGAACTCAACTAATTGACGTCAACGTTGTTAGTGAAGGCGCCATTATGGGAAGGGGGGGGGGGGGCGAAGCAAGGGGGCATAAGGGGGATAATTTTCTCCCTTTGTTGGTGGTGGTTGTTTTTTGTTTGTTCGTGTTGTTTTGATGCGTTTCGCAAACATGTCCGTCTGGACTGTGCATATTTTTGTGTTTGTGTGTGTGTGTGTTGGTGTGTGTGTGTGTGTAGTAGCGCGCGCGCTTCCTATCTGTCTGCCTGTCGTCTTTCTGTTTGTGTCAATCTCTCTATGGGTCCTCCCCATCTCCTCTGTCTCTGTCTCCGTCTCCTCTGCGCTGTGTGTGTGTGTGTGTGTGTGTGTGTGTGTGTGTGTGTGTGTGTGTGTGTGTGTGTGTGTGTGTGTGTGTGTGTGTGTGTGTGTGTGTGTGTGTGTGTGAGAGCCATTCTGTGCTGGTGGGAACTGATGACAAAACGGCATGCACATAGTGACTGGAGTTTTTTTAAAAAGCACATAGGTACTAATTCTTTTATCTTCGAAACTTAAAAGAAAACAAACCCTGACCCAACACAACATGATGAACAGCCTGGAAGCAATATACTGTTGCATTATTGATGTATATCATAGCGATTAATAAAAAAACTAGAAACAACTAGAAGAAGACCGAGAAAAAGGAAAGAAGAAAAAAAGTGAAGCCGAGAGACACGGAAGAAGAACGAGCTTCTCACAGGTGTTTGGATTCCTCCACAGGATGATATGTTTTCGTTGTTGTTGCTGTTGTTGTCGCCGTCGTCATTTGTTGTTGTCGTTGTTGTTGTTGTGTGCGTTCCCCAGCTTAACACTCTAGGGGTTGTCACCCAGAAGTGCACTCTGACTCCCTCACCATCCCCACCTGGGACATTGAAATTGCACACTGAATGGGAAGTTTGCGTGTATGACTGCTTTTAAGTACCTCGCCATATAGGCAGCCACACTCCGACTTCAGAGGAGATGATAATATCAAGTACAATATTATATACTGAAAAGATATCTTTGTAACTATATCATATCGCAGCTCTTCTGGATCAAAAATTTGTAAGGAGCATTTTCTTTTCTTCCTGTCACCTCCTTCTTGTCTATTCTCTGCCTTCTTGGTCCATTCTCCTGCCAGTTTTCTTTTCCAGAAAGACTTAAAAGATAACTATTTTCTCTTATGCCGAAGTGGGATGCGCTGGGCCTGATTTGTCAGGTACTTAACGGCAGGGTGACGCATTTTCGTTCATACAACAGACAACAATAGTTGCTGTCTGTTACTATTTTGTAGTGTACCATAATTATACTACCTTCAGTCACAGAGGATTTCTGTGCGTGAAACTCGGGGAGAGCGCGTCGCCACAGGAGCAGCGCCACCCATTGCATGAAAATGATTCTGATCTGCTTGTGTGTTTGTTTCCTGACAGAAAGGCCTATTTTCTACATCATTTTGTCCGGAACAACTCTCCTGTTGTCAAGGGTTCTTTAACATGCATAGAATGCGTGTTGAAAACAGGACCTCCCTTTATCGCCTCACTCGAAAGACTAGCACCCAGGCCAGCACTCAAGGTCTGGTGGATAGCAGACAGGTTTGGGCACAAACAGGGATCGAACCGAGACTTCTGGCTGTGTAGGCTGGTGCGTTACCTCAAAACCACCGTCCCCGTGACTTCTTTTTCTTCTTCTTCTTCTTTTCTTTTTCTTCCCCTTCTTCTTCTTCTTTTCTCTTTTTTCTTCTTTTCTTCTTCCTTCTTCTTTTCTTCTTTTTCTTCGCATTTTTCCTTTTTCTTCGCATTCTTCTTCTTTTTCTTCTCTTCTTCTTTTCTTTTTTTCTCTTCTCCTTCTTTTTCTTCCTTTTCTTCTTCTTTTCGCATTTTTTCTTCTTCGCATTCCTTTTTTCGCATTCTTTTCCATTCTTCTTCGCTTCTTCTTCGCATTTTTCTTCTTCTTCTTCTTCTTTTTCTTCCCTTTTTCTTCTTCTTCTTCTTCTTCTTCTTCTTCTTCGCATTCTTTTTTCGCATTCTCTTTGCATTCCTTTTTCCATTTTTCTTCTTCTTTACATTCTTCTTTTTCTTTTTCTTTTTCTTCTTTTTCTTTTTCTTTTTTCTTCTTCTCTTCTTCTTTTTTCTTCTTCTTCTTTTTTGCATTCCTTTTTTTTTCTTCTTTGCATTCTTCTTCTTTGCATTCTTTTCTTCCCTTTTTTTGCATTCTTCTTCTTCTTCTTTTTCTTCTTCTTTTTCTTCTTTTCTTTTTCCTTCTTTCTTTTTCTCTTCTTCCTTCTTCTTCTTCTTCTTTTTTGCATTCTTTTTCTTCTTTGCATTCTTCTTCTTCTTCTTTTGTTTTTTTTTTTGCATTCTTCTTCGCATTCTTCTTCTTTTTTGCATTCTTCTTTTCATTTTTCTCTTCTTGCATTTTTCTTTGCATTTTTCTTTTTTTGCATTTTCTTTCTTCTTCTTTTTTCTTTCTTCTTTTTCTTCTTTTGCATTCTTCTTCTTCTTTTGCATTTTTCTTCTTTTTTGCATTCTTTTTCTTCTTTCATTCTTCTCTTCTTTCATTCTTTTTCTTCTTCTTTGCTTCTTCGCATTCTTCGATTTTTCGCATTCTCTTCTTCGCATTTTTCTTCTTCTTTGCTTCTTCTTCTTTTTTGCATTCTTTTTCCCTTCTTCTTCTTTTCTTTTTATTCTTCTTCGCATTCTTCTTCGATTCTTCTTCGCATTCTTCGCATTCTTTTTCTTCGCTTCTTTTTCTCTTTGCATTCTCTTCTTCTTCGCATTCTTCTTCTTTTTCTTTTGCATTCTTCTTCGCATTCTTCTTCGCATTCTTCTTCGCATTCTTTTTCTTCTTCGATTCTTCTTCGCATTCTTCTTCGCTTTTTTCGCATTCTTTTTCTTCTTCTTCTTCTTTGCATTCTTCTTCTTTTTATTCTTTTCTTTCATTCTCTTTCATTCTTCTTCTTCTTTTTCTTTTTCATCTTCTTTTTCTTGGGATTCTTCTTCCCTTTTTTCTTTTTCTTTTTCTTCTTCTTCTTCTTTTTCTTCTTCTTTCTTTGCATTCTTCGCATTTCGCATTTTTTCCATTTTTCCCTTTTTCTCATTCTTTGCATTTTCGCATTCTTTTCATTCTTCCATTCTTTTGCATTTTTTCGCATTTTTCCGCATTCTTTTTCTTTTTTACATTTTTCTTCTTCTTCTTTTTCTTCTTTGCATTTTTTCTTCTTCTCCTTTTTCATTCTTTTCTTTTTCTTTGCATTTTTCTTCGCAATTTTCTTCTTCTTTGCATTCTTTCTTCTTTTTCTTCTTCTTTCTTCTCTTCTTTCTTTTCTTCTTTTTCTCTTCTCTTCTTCTTCTTCTCTTTTTTCTTCTTTTTCTTTCTTTTTCCTTTTTTGCATTCTTCTTCGCATTCTTCTTCGCATTCTTCTTTGCATTCTTCTTTTTTTCTTCTTCTTCTTCTTTTTCTTCTTTTTCTTCTTCTTTTTCTTTTTCTTCTTCTTCTCTTCTTTTCTTTTTCTTCTTCGCATTCTTCTTTTTCTTTGCATTCTTCTTCGCATTCTTCTTCGCATTCTTCTCGCTTTTCTTCTTCTTCTTCGCATTCTTCTTCGCATTCTTCTTCTTCCGCTTTCTTCTTTTTCTTCTTCTTCTTCTTCTTCTTCTTCTTCTTCTTCTTCTTTCTTCTTTCTCTTCTTCTTTTCTTCTTCTTCTTTTTCTTTCTTCTTTGCATTCTTCTTCTTTTGCATTTCTTCTTCTTGCATTCTTCTTCTACGCATTTCTTCTTCTTCTTCTTCTTCTTCTTCTTTGCATCTTCTTCTTTCTTCTTCTTCCTTTGCATTTTTCTTTTTCTTTCTTCTTTTGCATTCTTCTTCTCTTCTTCTTCTTTTCTTCTTCTTCTTCTTCTTCTTCTTCTTCTTCTTCTTCTTCTTCTTCTTCTTCTTTGATTCTTCTTTGCATTCTCTTTGCATTCTTCTTCTTCTTCTTCTTTGCATTCTTCTTCTTTTTCTTTTTTGCATTCTTCTTCTTGCATTTTTCTTCTTTCTTCTTCTTCTTCTTTTTTCTTCTTCTTCTTCTTTCTCTTCTTTCTTCTCCTCTTCTTGCTTTCTTCTTCTTCTTTCTTCTTCTTCTTCCTTCTTTTCTTCTTTCTTCCCTTTTCCTTCTCTTCTCTTTTTCTTCTCTTTTCTCTTCTTCTTTCTTCTTCTTCTTCTTCTTTGCATTCTTCTTCTTCTTTGCATTCTTCTTCTTTGCATTCTTCTTCTTTGCTTTCCCTTCTTCTTCTTCTTCTTCTTCTTCTTCTTCTTCTTTCTTCTTCTTTTTCCTTCTTCTTCTTCTTCTTCTTCTTCTTCTTCTTTTTGCATTCTTCTTCCTTCTTTGCATTCTTCTTCTTCTTTGCATTCTTCTTTTTATTTTCTTTGCATTCTTCTTCTTTGCATTCTTCTTCTTTGCATCTTCTTTCTTCTTCGCATTCTTCTTCTTTGCAGTCTTCTTCGCAGTCTTCTTCGCATTCTTCGCATTCTTCTTTGCATTCTTCTCTCGTCGGCTTTACACCGCCAGATATGTCTTTGAAAAAACAATGGCAAGTCCTCACCAGCTCCTCTCGTGGGCCGTACAGCCTGGTGTGCAGGGTTATCTCCGTCAGCCACACCACCTTCCTCAGGTCGCTGCTGTATAGCGTGCTGCACCTCTGAAGGATGTGTTCGCCAGTCTGGTCAAATCCACACTGAGTTCTAGACGAATGACTGTTATCGGAAGATGATTATACAATAATAGACGGGACTGTGCCACCATAACAACAAAATGACAATCAATATCACTGTCTACAACTCCATTCTGAGCTGCAGGCAAGGTGATGTGATTCTATTTGTGTCCATTATTTTTCGTCATTGCAAAACGTTTTATTGCAGAGACCAGTTTCTCTGCTTTTTGTGATAGTGAAGTACAGTGGGTGTGTGTGTTTATTTTATTTTTATTTTTATTTTATGTTATTCTTTTATATCGAGGATAATGGAATAAGCACTTATGTGCTTTTTTTTACATCCAGTCCCCGTGCTTCTCTGTCTGTGTGTGTGTGTTTGTGAAAGTCAGACAAAGTCAAAGTTTTGTTTCCGGATGATACATTGAATAAGCGATACAGTTGTTCTTTTCCATCAAGCCATCTTTGAGTGGTGTGTGTGTGTGTGTGTTTGCGTGCGTGCGCGCGCGCGCGCGCGCGCGCGTGTGTGTGGTGTGTGTGCATGTATGTGTGTGTTTGTGTGTGTGTGTGTGTGTGTGGTGTGTGTGCGTGTGGTGTGTGTGTGTGTTTGTGAATATGTGTGTGTAGTCTTTAGTTTTAACATCTTTCCTTTTTAAGTGATACCAGGTGCGTGCGTGCGTGCGTGCGTGCGTGCATGCGTGTGTGTGTATGTGCATGCGTGTGTGCGCGCGCGCGTGCGCGCGCGCGCGTGTGTGTGTGTGTAAAGCCAACTGAAGAGATAAAGTTGAACAAAACGAAAGAAGTGGGCAGTATAATTTGATGGTGTGCAAAACAGTTTTCCAGATTTTGGTACATAGCAAAACACACACACACACAACACACACACACACAACACACCACACACACACACACACACACCACACACACAACACACACACACACACACACACACACACACACACACACATACACACACACATACACACACACATACACACACACACACGCATACACACACACACACACACACACACACTCAAAGAGAGAGGGGGGGGTGGAGGGGGAGAGAGACAGAGACAAAGAGAGAGAGAGGGCGGAGGGGAGAGAGACAGACACAAAGAGAGAGAGAAGGGGGAGGGGGAGAGAGACAAAGAGAGAGAGGGGGAGAGAGACAAACAAGCTAACGCCCTGCTAACTTTGTTTTGAGATGGGAGCTGCCAGGAATCTAACGCTGCTTCTCTTGTCACATAAACTTTACACACTCTCTCTTTGTCTTCACCCCTCTTCTTCACCCCCCCCCCCCCCCCCTCCCACCACCAGTCCCTTTCATCCTCCCTTTAGTAATCTCTCCTCCTTCCTCCTCCCTTCCTCCTCCTTATCTTTCTTCCTCCCCCCCCCCCCCCCCCCCATCCCCACTCACATTTCTCCAAAAGAACAGATTTCAACCCCCCCCCCCCCCCCCCCAGAGCCCAAGCTTTGCAAACCGAAAGATGTTTGGTATTTCTCTTTTCCATCCCATCAACTACTCCCCCCCCCCCCCTCCCCCTCCTCCCTTCGTCGTCCTTTTCTGTCCCTCCGTCCTTATTTCTTCTCTTCGCCTTCTCCTCCTCCTCCTCCTCCCTCTTTACTTCCTTCCCTGCTTCCTACCTCCCGTATGGCTGTGCAGTTTCACATTTCACAAAAGCAGCAGAGATGGTCAAGCAGCTAGCTAGTGTTGTCTTTCTTGCTTTGGTTTGCTCTTTTCTTTTATATTTGTTGGGATGTGTGTGTGTGTGTGTGTGTGTGTTGTGTTGTTGTTTGTTTTAGTTTGTCTGTCTCTGTCTGTCTCTCCATCTATCTCTGTCTGTCTCTCCATCTATTTCTGTCTCTGTCTTTCTGTCTGTCTGTCTCTCTCTGTCTCTGTCTCTGTCTCTGTCTCTGTCTCTGTCTCTCCTCTCTCTCTTCTCTCTCTCTCTCTCTCTCTCTCCTCTCTCTCTCTCTCTCTCTCTCTCTCTCTCTCTTCCGTTTCCTTCATTCTCCTCCAATAGCCTCCCCTCCTCCTGTTCTCTCTCCCCTCCCTCTATCCCCACCCTTCTTTCCCCTCCCCTCCCCTGCCCTCTCCTCTGTGGTATTCACAGGATTTATATAATATATATATATATATATATATATATATATATATATATATATAGAGAGAGAGAGAGAGAGAGAGAGAGAGAGAGAGGGGGATAGAAAGATAGATAGATAGATAGATAGAGATATATAGAGATATATATAACACTACATTTTCTGCTGCCAACATGGTGGCCAAAACCTCCCCCTCTCTCTTTCTCTGTCTCTGTCTGTCTGTCTCTGTCTCTCTCTCTCTGTCTCTCTCTGTCTTTCTGTTTCCGTCTGCCTGTGTGTTTGTTAGTCTATCTGTCTCTCTCTGTCACTGTCTGTCTGTCTGTCTGTCTCTGTCTGTCACTGTCTGTTTGTCTGCCTCTGTCTCTCTCTGGCTCTCTCTCCCTCTCTCTTTCTCCTCTGTCTCTGTCTGTATGTCTGTCTGTCTGTCACTCTCTCTCTCTCTCTCACTCCTCACAGTATGTCTCTATCTCCCTATCTCTCTCCCACTCTGTCCCTGTCTCTTTGTCTCTGTCTCTCTCTCTCTTTCTTTCTCTCTGTCTGTCTATCTCTCTCTCTCTCTTTCTCTATGTCTGTCTGTCTGTCTCTCTCTCTTTCTCTCTCTCTGTCTGTCTGTCTGTCTGTCTGTCTGTCTGTCTCTCTCTCTCTCTCTCTCTCTCTCTCTCTCTCTCTCTCTCTATCTGGTATTGACAGGATCAATTTGCTCTTGGAGCTTAACCAGGTCATCAGTAACAGCATGAGAACATGGCTACATTGGCTCTGTCTGTCTCTGTCTTTGTCTGTCTTTCTGTCTGCCTGTCTGTCTCTGTCTGTCTCTGTCTTTGTCTGTCTTTCTGTCTGCCTGTCTTTCTGTCTGCCTGTCTGTCTGTCTGTCGCTCTCTGTCTTTGTCTGTCTGCCGCTCTCTGTCTTTGTCTGTCTGCCTGTCTGTCTGTCTCTCTGTCTTTGTCTGTTTGTCTGTCTGTCTATGTCTTTCTGTGTTTCTGTCTGTCTATCTCTCTCTCTGTCTTTGTCTGTCTGTCTGTCTGTCTCTCTGTCTGTCTCTCTGTCTGTCTGTCTCTCTTTCTCTCTCTCTCTCTCTCTCTCTCTCTCTCTCTCTCGCTCTCTCTCTCCTCTGAGTCTGTCTCTGCCTCTGTCTCCCTATCTCTCTCCCACCGTGTTTCTGTCTCTGCCTCTCTGTCTCTGTGTCTCTGTTTCTGTCTGTCTGTGTCTGTCTGCCTGTCTGTCTATCTATCTGTCTCTCTGTCTGTCTACCCTCCCTCTCTCTCTCTTTCTCTCTCTCTGACCCCCCACCCCACCCCCCCACCCCGTCTCTCTGTGTGTTTTTTTGCGTGTGTCAAAACATTTTTTTAGAATTAATTATTTAAAAAAGGATAAAAGATAACTCAAGACAGTATGACATGGTTATCTTCCGTGGAGACAGACGCCTTGCTGCGAGAAACCGGAGACAGAGCAGAGTGAAGGGGGGGGGTGGGGGTGTGGGGGGGGGGGGGTGGGGGGAGGATATAAGAGACCAGAGCTTAAGAACTGAGACAGACAGACAGACAGACACTGGAGACACACAGGGTCTCTCTCCTTTTAGAGGAGAGATCTATGCTCTGGTGGGAGGAGGGAGAGGAAGAGGGTGGGGGGAGAAGTGGGGTGGGGGGAAGGGGGGGGGGGGGGGTAAATAAGAGATTGGGAAGAGGGGGAGGGGGGAGTTGGTGGGGTGGGGGGAGGACGAAAGTGACATTATACCACGAATAGTTTCCCTCGAAGCAATTTATTTTAGCGCCCTGATTTCGAGACAGCAAATCTGATTATATCTGAGAGCCCAGAGAGCGAGAGCGAGAGAGAGAGAGAGAGAGAGAGAGGAGAGAGAGAGAGAGAGAGAGAGGAGAGAGAGAGAATGATGCTGATGCTGATGATGATGCTGATGCTGATGCTGATGATAACGACGTTAGAGTCCAAGGGGCACAGAGAAGAAATTGCACGGGCTTTTTTATTTGTTAAATTATTATTTTTTTCTATTTTTTTGGTCCTTGTGCGCGCGCGAAAACAAGCATGAAAAAAAAACCCGCATAATTATGTAGAGAAACATGAACAGATCAGGAGCCAAGATCTATCACCTCTGTGGGATTCAAGCAAGAACACCCTTCCCAGTTTTTTGTGTTTATATTTCTTTGTTTTGTTTTTGTCTTACTTTTGATTTTGTTTTGGTGAGGTGACACGGAACCCTCATGGGAGAAGAGACAAGCCATGGTTTCACTTCATCGTGCTGGTTTTTTCATTGTTACTTTTATTTGGAACAATTCGAAGAAACGAAACAAAGCTGCTTCCCGTGAGAGCTGTACTCTGCAAACAGCAATTCTGTAGGACAACAAGATCAATGAGTGGACAGACAGATCGGTATACAACGCAGACGGACGGACAGACAGATAGGTATGTAGACATAGAACGATTACTGATTGATGGCAAGCAAATACACCTTAGACATAGTTTGTTCAAATCTTATACTGCTTTTCGACACTGTTACACTCCCCCCCCCCCCCCCCCCCCCCCCCCCCCCCACCCCATCAGTCCCTCCTCTTTACTGACCAAAAGCCCCCCTCCCCAACCTATAAATATTTCCCCTCTTGTCCCCTATTCTATCAGTATTTCTTAATCCTAACCCTGCCCCGTATCATCATCCCTCTCTTAACCCTGCCCCCTTTCCATCAGTATCCCTCTCTTAACCCTGCCCCCTTTCCATCAGTATCCCTCTCTTAACCCTGCCCCTTTCCATCAGTATCCCTCTCTTAACCCTGCCCCCTTTCCATCAGTATCCCTCTCTTAACCCTGCCCCCTTTCCATCAGTATCCCTCTCTTAACCCTGCCCCCTTTCCATCAGTATCCCTCTCTTAACCCTGCCCCCCTTCCCATCAATATCTCGGCTCTGCCTATCAGAATTCATTTCAGAGGAACTAGCAACAGTCACGGTCTGATCTCTAAAAAAAAGAAGAAGAATCACTAGCCATGCACAAATAAAAATGATACAAAATTGATAAACACTTAGGATTTTTGAACGCGGGAATGAGGTAAATGATTGCTGATTGCATAGCTCTGTTCAGATTTTTTTCCGGGGGGGGGGGGGGGGGGGGGGGGGGGGAAAAAGGTTTGACACTTTCTCGGCTAGGAAACAAGAGTAAATCCTAATAATCGTGTTTCGTTTTAAAAAAATCAGAACAAATTGAGAGCCTACGACGACAACAACAACAATAACAACTACTACTACTGCTACTACTACTACTACTGCTGCTGCTGCTACTTCTATTACTACCACTACTAATATTCCTACTACTGTCACTGCTGCTGCCGCTGCTACTGATGTGATGCCATCTCCAGAAGTTCACAATGATAAAGTGTTCACATTGTCTCCGCATGCCACCTGATCCTATTTCTCAGCATCAACCTCTCTGACCCCACCCCCACCCCCTCCTCAGCCCCCCCCCTTTTTACATACCCTCCTCCCCCCACCCATACTAACCCCCATCCCCCTCTGGCTTCTGTTGTCAGTCTTCTTGCTTGCTGCACTAGTTGGTCATGCGATGCCAGGATCTATGGGTTTTTTTAAAAGTGTTTTTTATCAGCTCATGGTCTTTTCCCTACAATCCCAAACTCTCTCTCTCTCTCTCTCTCCCTCTCTCTCTCTCTCTCTGTCTCTCTCTGTCTCTCTCTGTCTCTGTCTGTCTCTCCCTCTCTGTCTATCTGTCTGTCTGTCTGTTGTCTCTCTCTCTCTCTCTCTCTCTCTCTCTCTCTCTCTTCTCTCTCTCTCTCTCTCGTCTGTCTCTGTCTGTCTCTCCCTCTCTGTCTATCTGTCTGTCTGTCTGTTGTCTGTCTGTCTCTCTCTCTCTCTCTCTCTCTCTCTCTCTTTCTCCCCTCTCTCTCCTGTCTCTTGTTTTCTTTGTTTGTTCCCCCTTTATTTTTTAAAGTGATATTTCCCCTGACAGTTTCATTCCGCCGGTGTGCATACAGTTATTCTGACAGTGTCTCATGTAGGAGTTCTTCTTCTCCTTCTCCTTCTTTTTCTCCTTCTCTTCTTCTTCTCCTTCTCCTTCTTCTCTTCCTCTGCTCCTCCTCCTCCTCCGCATTCTTCTTCTTCTTCGCATTCTTCTTCTTCTTTTGCATCTTTCTTCTTTGCATTCTACTTCGCATTCTTCTTCGCATTCTTCTTCTTTTTAAAAAAAAAGAATTCTGTAATCAGTTATATGTATTCATTTAATTAAGTCTTGTGTATTGGTTTCTTTGCGAGTTTTTCGTTTCTTTTTTTTCCTTTTATGACACAAACTCTATCTTTAGCTGCATTTATCTGTTCATCTACCATCTATTAACTTGACTTTGGTGTGTTTGTCTCCTGTATGACTTTTTCATGAAAACAAATCGTCTCCCCCTCCCCCCTTCCCGTTCCTCTAAAGGGTGAGATTTTGCGTATGCGACCATTTTTGCCCACCAATAAGGTAGCCAAATTCCGACTTCGGGGATAATGTCTTAACAAGGAATGAAGGAATGGCAGAAAGACAGAATGACAAAATAAGGGAGTAACAGAATGACCAAATTGGTAGGACGAAGAAATGATAGCATATAGGAAAGATAGAATGAAAAAAATATGAAAGAATGAAGAAATACCACAGTGAAGGAACGAAAAGAATGAAGACATAACAGAATTAAGGAACTTTTGACATCATTTTTTTAAAAGATCAAGGAATGACAGAGTAAAGACACGGCGGAGCAATAGAAAAAAGACAGAATGTGGGAACAAAAGAAATGAATAGAAAGGAAAGACAATACTTGAAGGGCAGAATAAACGAAGCAATAAGACCGGAATGATGTAGAAAAGAGAAGAAACACCGACAGCTTTCTCCGTGGCAAATGAAAAGATGAATTGAAGGCAACTAGGGAAAAAAAATAATATTTTATTTTTGAACCTAATTCTGTTCCTTCCAATCGACGTCTCATGCTCTTGCGTCTGCTTGTTCTACCCCTCCCCCGCCCCCCCCCCCCCCCCCCCCCCCCCCCCCAAACCTTCACCCCACCCCACCCCACCCCACTTGCCCATTACACTTCCTTTTCTCCTCTGATTTTATGTTTGTCGTGGTGATCATGTCGCTTGTCTGGGAGTTGTTATATATATATATCTATCTATCTATATATCTTTATATATGACCAGATCTGAGAGATCCCCCCCCCCACCCCCACCCAACCTCCCCCTTTTCTTCATTCTATATTTCTTCTTTATGTTGCGTTTATTTGGCGCGTTCATCTCTGTCTTTTTTTTTTTCCTTTTTCTGTCTGTGTTTATCCCTTCGGCGATCTGTCTGTCTGTCTTTGTTTGTCTGTATCTGTCTGTCCGTTTTCTGTCTGTGTCTTTGTCTGTCTGTCTGTCTGTCTCTCTGTCTCTGTCTCTGTCTCTCTCTCTCTCTGTGCTTGCGTGTGTGTGTATGTTTTATTTTATTTATTTATTTATTTATTTATTCTTTTATATCGAGGATAATGGAATAAGCACTCATGTGCTTTTTTACATCCAGTCCCCGTGTGTATGCGGTTTTTTGTAAATTTTGTCATCTGTTTCCACCGGCACACAATGGCCTACTCTTCTAAAAGCGGAACAGGATTTAACGTGTGCGCAAGATGTTCTGCATGCGTTCGAACACGGGGCCTCGGTTTATAGTCTCATCCGGAGGACTTTGACATTCAGTTCGATTTTTTTGTCTAACTGGGAAGAAAGGGTGAGGCTGGGAATCGAACCCACAACGTCACGGTTTACTTGTTGGCAGGCAAACATCTTAACCATCCTGCCACCTTCCTTCCTATATGTGGTGTGTGTGTGTGTGTGTGTGTGTGTGTGTGTGTGTGTGTGTGGTGTGTGTGTGTGTTTTGTATGTGTAGTGTGTGTGTGTGTGTATGTGTGTGTATGTGTGTGTGTATGTGTGTGTATGTGTGTGTATGCGTGTGTGTGTTTGTGTGTGTGTTTTGTAAGTAAGTCTTCAATTTTAACGTCTTTCCACTTTAAGTGATACCAGACGGCCCTAAGATAGGAGACTGAATGAAAGAGATAGATGGATGGATAGATATAGATAGACAGATCTACTCTGTGTGGGGGCGTGCATGTGTGTGTGTTTTGTGTGTGTGTGTGTATGTTGTGTGTGTGTGTGGCTGACTTTGATGTGAAGTTATCTTGGAAAGTTTAAAGAAAATCCATCATATCTTTTCTTCGTGCTTCCCCCCCTGTCTTTTAGATTATCATTCTTATCAGTGTATGTGTCTGTTAGTGTTAGACCTGCCCTTCATGGGATGATTCAAGTACTTTGACTTACACTTTGATCTCTCTCTTTCTCTCTCTCTCTCTCTCTCTCTCTCTCTCTCTCTCTCTTCTCTCTCTCTCTCTCTCTCTCTCTCTCTCTCTCTCTCTCTCTCTTTCTCTCTCTCTCTCTCTTCTCTCCTCGTCGCTCTCTCTCTCTCTCACTCTTTCACGAGTCTTTCACACACACACACACACACACACACACACACCACACACACACACACACAACACACACACACACACACACACACACACACACCACACACACACACAACCACACACACACACACACACACACCGTGAGAGAGAGAGAGAGAGATCAAGTCATACACACAATATCATAGACAGTTGGTATATTCTACGGTTTTTGTTTGTTTGTTTTGTTTTTGGGGGGGAAGTACTGGGTAAAATTGTGACAAATCTTGTCAATGTTACTGATCTTCAGGAGGGTGTGGCATGAGACAGACGCAGACCTGCTCTGTATCCTGAGACTGGAGACTGCGCGGGTCATGATTGCCAGACATACACACAGACCATCCCCCAGCCAGCAGCCCGTCGCCTACCAGCTTCCTCCCGTTTCCTTGGCGACCCAGGTTGTGTGAGTTGAGGACTGGGCCTTCTTGCCTGCTGTCAGTGGTGAGCCGGCCGCCTGACCAGCAGGGGCAGTTTGCCGACAGGATGGAGAGAAAGGACCACTGTCCGCGCTGCGCCCTCTCCTGTGCTCTCCTGCTCTGCCTGCTGGGGGCTGTGTCCACGCAGGGAGCGCCACAGCCAAAGCCGGGGGAGAGCTTCTCTATCGATCTGACCCACTTCACTGGACCACCCCAAACCCCCTTCCACCCACGTGACCTCCTTTTCCGACCACGTGACTGGCGAAGCGAGAAACGTGCGGAGGCAGCGAGAAGGGGAGGTCAGTTAACCAAGGGAGACAACCAAGGGAGACAAGAGAGAGGGAGACAAGGTTTCTCAGCCCTCGCCATGAAGTTGTTGAATTTGTCTTCTTCCGATTGGAAAAGCGCCGGATATGACGCAGTAATGGCGGCTGAAGTGTCCGACAGGGAACTCTTTTCTCTCAAACCAAGCGAGCACGGAGAAAAGAAGATGGAGGAGCTCTTTGCCGGAAAGAGAACTCCAACTGTTTTTCTCTCACACGCGCCTGTGAGCAGGAAAGAAGTTATCGACCGTAAGGAATCAGGAACGGGGACAAGGAGGGAGGGGGGCCAGAGAGGCCGTGTTCACACTGGGCCCTGGCTGCCTCCCCTCAACAGCCATCGATCTGGCAACACGTCCTTTACCCCCAACCACGCCAATTCTCAACTTGCCCTTCGTCCTCGCGCTTTTCCGGAAGATTCAAATACTGGGAGGAAATCGGCAGTATTTCGCCGCAGAGTGGGTTCCCTCCCCCTTTCCCTGCCTAACAAGCGCCGATCGATTATTTCCTGGCTGGAAGAGAGCAATGCTCTGTCCCTCTTGAACCAGAGAGGTTTTGAGCACGATGCCCAGAATAAACCACCACAGAGAAATCAACAGTTGCCGACGAATATTGGAAGGGAGTTTCCAGCAGTGCGTGATTCAAGTCTCGCTAAGCCCACAATTTCTCGTGCTGATAGAACAACATCTGATTCCTCCACCACTGCGATGCCCTCTACAAGTAATATCCGCTGGTCAGAACTTCTTTCTGCTTTTTCCTCCCGTCCCGAACCATCTTCACCCCTTTCTGGGAAAAGAGTTAAACCTCAGAACAATAGAATGATCTTGGGGGGCGAGTCCATTACTGGTGCCATAGGGGTGCATGAAGTTCCCTGGGTGATAAGCAGGAAAAGATTATACTCAGAGAGAGGGCAAGGAGAGAGGGAGGGTGCACACCCACCTCCTCTTCCCTTTGGCCATCCCCCAGCACGTGCTCCCCTCCTGGGCGTGGCCACGAAGAGCAGGACTCTGACAGAAAGGGCACACTTCCTTGACCTGAAGGTGGAAGGGGGAGGAGGGACTGGACAGGGAGGGAGGGTGAGGAGGGACGTTGGAACTGGCAGTGGTGTGAATGGGAGCACTGTTCACACTACTTCTGGTGCTGTTGTGAACCGTGCTGTTGACACTGACGCAATGACTGACCCTCATGACAGCACTACTACAGAAACTGTCAGCATGACGTCACCTTTGTCTTCCGTCACCCCTGCTGTAAGTCACGCTTCCTCATCGCAAACAGTTGTGACAGTGACAATGTCGCACGTTTCTTCCTTGCAAGATCCTGTGACATCAGACGTTGATTTTGTTGGCAGTACTTCAATGTCGACGACAACGATGACAGCGAGAAATCTGGGAGTGCAGCAATCATCATCATCATCATCATCATCATCGTCGTCGTCGTCGTCGTCGCCATTATCACCAACACCATCATCATCATCGCCATCATCATCATCATCATCATCATCATCATCATCATCATCATCATCATCATCATCGCCATCATCACCAACACCATCATCGTCATCATTGCCATCATCACCAACACCATCATCATCACCATTGCCATCCTCATCATCCTCATCATTGCCATCATCGTCACCAGTGACATCACAAAAGACCACCAAAGCAGCAGAATTATCGTCGTCATCGAGGGTGTCCTCTGTTGACATCGAATCATCCACAACTTCGTTGAGATCAGTGTCCTCATCCCCATCAGTCACCAATGGATCTCAAACCAGAGAGCAATCCCCGACCATCTCTCCATCACCCACCCATGTTTCCACCACAACGAAAGCACCAGCTACGTCGACAATCTCGGACGTGACACCCACACCCTCTGTGACCTCAAAAGTAACGTCAGGGAGAAACTCCAACGAAGCTCAGACGGTTCCTGCAGAAAAGAGCAGAACTCCGCTGTTGTCCAAGGTCGAATCTTTCTCAACCCTAGCAGAGAACGCGGTATCTCCCACGGTTTTAACCCACACAGGAAAAACACCCAGATAAACCCCAGCCCCTTCCCCCGGGCGCCCTTCATCACACCCTCCCGGTTCCAGCGAAAAAAAAGCAGCAAGTGCTCCCAGGGTTGCCCCTTCTCCCTCCTTGTCCCAACGGGGGTCTGCCCTCCGCGTCCTAAAACAAGAGCAACTCTCAGTCCTTGACCTGCTGATTTCCTCACTGCAGAATCTCCCCAACCCTCACCACCCCACCCGCCGCTGCTGCGTCCCCCCTCCCCCTCCCCCCAAAGGGAGGGATCCCCCCGGCCCCCAAAATTGACCCAAAAGGATGGGTTGGGGGATCCCCTGACCCCTCACCCCTGCCCCCAAACCCGAGGGGGAAACCCCTTCCCCGGGAACCCGGGCAGGGGAGCCCCGGGAAAGGGGGTGGGTGGTGGGGTGAAAAAAGGGGGGAAGGAGGGGGGGGGGGAGGGGGAAACCCTACTCTAACCGGGGCCCCTTGACTGGATCAACGCCGGTGAGTGGTTTCTGTAGGGGGGGGTGGGGGTTTGGGGGTTTTCCTGGGGGGGGGGTTGGTGGGGGGTGGTGGGGGTGGTGGTTGGTTTGAAGGGGGAGGTGGGGGAAAGGTTTTTGGGGGGTTTTGGGGGTGAAGGAGGGTGGGGGTGTGTGAAGTGGAGGGGGGGGGTGGTGGTGGTGTGGGGGATGGGGGTGGGGAAATTGTGGGGGGAGTGGTTTAATGATGTTTGTAAAAAAGGGTGGTGGGGTGGTGGTGGGGGTGTGTGATGGGGAAAGGTTGGGTTGTGTGTGGGGGGGTGAGGGTAGTGGGGTTTGTAGTGAGGGGGGTGGGGTGTGAGGGGGGTGATGGGGGTTTTGGGGGTGTTGAGTGGGGGGGGGTTTGGTTTGAGGGGGGTTTTGAGTGGTGGTAGGGGTTTTTTTGTAGTGAGGGTGGGGGGTTGGTGAGGGGGGTGAGTGGTTTGTATGGGTTTTTGGAGGGAGGGTGGGGTGTGTAAAGGGGGGTGAGGGGTAGGGTTTTGTTTGTAGTGGGGTGGTGGTGTTTTAATTTGGTAGGGGGTTTTGGGGTTTGAGTGAGGGTGGGGGTGTGAAATTTGTGGGGGAGGGGTTTATTTGGGGGTTTTTTTGGGAGGGGGGTGGGGTGAAAATTTGTGGTGAGTGGTATGGGGGGTTTGGGAGTGAGAGTGGTGGTTTGAAATTTTTGGGAAAAGGGGGGGTAGTGTGTTTGTAGTGAGGGTGTGGTGTGAAATTTTGGGAGGGGTTTGGGAGTGGCGAGGGTTTTTTAAATGGCGGGGGTTTGGTGGTGGCGGTTTGCATTGTTTGTGCTTGCGCACTTCCCGGGTGGTTGTGTACTTTCTGGCGCGCTAAGCGAAAAATGTTTGTGTGATTAATTTTTAAATGGCTGATAAAATTTACGATTCACTCACCCTTTTTCCGTTAAGTACATGTCTTTTTAAAATTTTTCACAAAAACTGAGGGGGTCCCCCCCAATTTTTTTTTTTCCCCCCTTTAACTTTTTTCCCTCCACTCACTCCCCTCCCCCACTCAACTAAGGGACAGGGGGGGGGGGGGGCCTAGTGGTTAGAACATTGCGCTCGCAATTGGGGGGGGGGTTTTTTTTAAAAATTTTTTCCCCTTTTTTTTTGGGAAAATTTTTTTCCCCCCCCCCCCAAAAAATCCTTTTCCCCCGGGGGGGGGTTTTTTCCCCCGGGGGGAAAAAAAAATTTTTTGGGGGGGGGTTTTTTTTTGGGGGTTTGTGGTTTTTTTTCCCAAAAAAAAAGGGGGGGGGGTTTTTTTTGGGGGGAAAAAAAGGGGGGTTTTTTTTTGGGGGGGGGGTTTTTTTTTTTTTTTAAAAAAAAAATTTTTTTTAAAAAATCCCCAAAAACCCCCCTTTTCCCGGTTGGGTTTTGGGGGGCCCCCCCCCCCTTTTTTTTCCCCCCCCAAAAACCAAATTTTTTAAAAACCCCCCCAACCCCCCTCCCCCCCTAAAAAAAAAAAAAAAATTTTTCCCCCCCCCCCCCCCCAAAAAAAAAATTTTTTCAAAAACCCCCCAAAAAAAACCCCCCCTTTCCCCCCCCAAAAAAAAAAAAAAACCCCCCCCTTTTTAAAAAAAAAAAAAAAATTTTTTTTTTTTAAACCCCTTTAAAAACCCCAAAAAATTAAAAACCCCCCCAAAACCCCCCCGGTCCCCCCACCCCCCCCCCCCCCCCCCCCCCCCAAAAACCCCCCCCAAAAAAACCCCCCCCCCCCAAAACCCCCCCCTTTTTCCCAAAACCCCCCCTTTTCCCCCCCCCCCCCCCCCCAAAAAGGGAACCCCCCCCCCCCCAACCCCCCCCCCCCAAAACCCCCCCCCCCCCCCCCCCCCCCCCCCTCCCCCCCCCCCCAAACTTTCCCCCCCAATCCCCCTCCCAAAAATTTTTCCCCCCCCCCCCCCTCCCCTCCCCTCCCCCCCGAAATCCCCCCCCCCCTTTTCCCCCCCCCTCCCCCCCCCCCCCCCCCCCCCCCCCCCTTTTTCCCCCCCCCCCCCCCCCCAACCCAAACCCCCCCCCCCCAACCCCAAAAACCCCCCCCCCCCCCAAACCCCCCCCCCCCCCCCCCCCCCACCCCCCCCCCCACCCCCCCCCCCAAAAACCCCCCCTTAAAAACCCCCCCCCCCCCCCCCCCTCCCCCCCCCCCCTCCCCCCCCCCCTCCCAAAAACCCCCCCAAACCCCCCCTTCCCCCCCCCCCTTTTCCCCCCCCCCCCCCCCCCCAAACCCCCCCCCCCCAAAAAACCCCCCCCCCCCCCCCCCCCCCCCCCCCCCCCCCCCCCCCCCCCCCCCCCCAAAAACCCCCCCCCCCCCCCCCCTCCCCCCCCCCCCCCCCAAAAACCCCCCCCCCTCCCAAAACCCCCCACCCCCCCCCCCCCCCCCCCCCCAAAACCCCCCCCCCCCCACCCCCCCAAACCCCCCCTCCCCCCCCCCCCCCCCTCCCCCCCCCTCCCCCCCCCCCCCCCCCCCCCCCCCCCCCAAAAAAACCCCCCAAACCCCCCCCCCCCAACCTTTTCCCCCCCCCCCTTTCCCCCCCCCTTTTTCCCCCCCCCCCCTTCCCCCCCCCCCAAAAAAAAAAATTTTCCCCCTTTTCCCCCCCCTCCCCTCCCTTTCCCCCCCCCCCCCCCCCCACCCCCCCCCCCACCCCCCCCCAAAAAACCCCCCCAAAAAAAACCCCCCCCCCCCCCCCCCCCCCCCCCCCCCCCCCCCCCTTTCCCCCCCCCTCCCAAAACCCCTTTTAGGGTTTTTTTGGGGGCCCAAAAGGGGGGGGCTCGGGAACCCAACCCAACCCCGTCCCTGCTCCCCCCCTCCCCACCCCCCCCCCCCCCCCACCCTCCAAAAAACCCCCCCCCTCCCTCCAAACCGGGTGATTGGGGGTTGTGGGTGTGTTCGGGCAGGTTTGGGGCCGGGGCGGGAAAAGGGGCCACCTTCCTTTCCGCCTGCCTTTTTTATTCCCGGGGGCCTTCCCCCTCCGCCTGGTTGTCCGTGTGGGCCCTGTTCCAGGCCCCTGCGTTCCGCCCCCACCTTTCGAAGGGGGGAAAAAGGGGTGGGGGGGGGTCTTGGGGGGGGGGTTTGGGTGGGGGTTTTCAATGGGGGCCCCCCCAAGCGGGGGGGGGAATTTTTATTTTCCCCTTTCCCCCTGTGGTTGGGGGGTGGTGGAAAGGGTTTGGAAGAAGGGGGGAGAGGGGGGAAAGGGGGGGGGGGGTTGGGGGGTGGGGGGGTTGGGGGGGGTTTTGGGGTGGGGGGGGGAGGGGGGTTGGGGGGGGTTGGGGGGGGGAGGGGGGGGGGGAAAGTGAGAGGGGGGGGGGGGAGAAGGGGGGGGGAAAGAGGGGGGGGGAAATGGGGGGGGGAGGGGGAGGAGAGGGGGGGGGAAAGGGGAGGGGGGATGGGGGGAAAAGGTGGGGAGGGGGAAGAAAAGGGGGGGGGGGGGGGTGGGGGGGAAGGGGGGGGGGAGGGAGGGGAGAGAGGAGGGGGGGGGGAGGGGGGGAGGGGGGGGGGAGGAGAGAGGGGGGGAAGAGGGGGGGGGGGGGGGGGGGGGAGGGAGAGAAGAGGGGGGAGAAGGGAGGGGGAAAAAGTGGGGGGGGGAGGGGGGAGGGGGGGGAGGGGGAAAGGGGGGGAAAAGAGAGAGGGGGAGGGAGAGAGGGGAGGGGGGGGAGAGGAGAGGGAGGAGAGAGAAAAAGGAGAGGGGAGGGGAGAGGGGGTTGGGGAGGAAAAGGGGAGAGAGGGGGAGGAGGAGTAATGACAATGACTAAACAGTGATTTGGACAGGGTTTTTTTTGGGATAACCCAAGATCCCCAATTTTAAAAAAGGGTTTTACAGTGGGGGGGGGGGGCTGGGCACAAAAAAATAATATCATGTACGGGAAAACCCTTTAATTAAATGTACCCCAAAAATAGTCTTTTCCATGGCAGGGGATTTTTTAAACGGGGTACAGGGAAAATTCAGTTTTTCAATTTTTTTTTTCATGAATAAGTTTTTGGTTCCCCCTTTAAACAAGGGGAAATTTGTCAGTGGGGGGGGGGGGGCGACGGGGAAGAAAACAGAAAAATCTCGAAAAAACTCAAACCTCGAAAGATTTATTCACAAAAAGGCCATTGGCCCTTTCATGAAGGGGGGTTCCCAAAACTCCCCGTTTTTTATTTTGAAAACAATAATTTAAAACACCCCACACACACAAAAAAAAACCAAAGTTTTAAATTTTGTATCCCCCAAATCCCACAATAAAAAAAATTTTTTAAAAAATATGATTTTAAAAAACCCAAGTTTTTCCCCTTTTTTCTAAAGGTTTTTAAAAAATATAAAGAAAAAGGCCTTGGCACAAAATCTCAGGGGGACTAGATCCCACGATTTGCCCAGAATCTAAAAAAAATTGGGCCCTGTTTATATATTTTCCCGGAAATTTTGTAGTTCTGTCTTACACCCTTTAATATTGGAAGCCCAGACAAAAAAAAATGAATTTTCTTTCCACTTTTTTGTTAATAAGGGGCCCCTTAGGAAAACCTGGGGCATTTTCTTTATGTTCTATAATCTAAATTTTTAAAAAATTTATGTTGATACACCAAGTCAAAAATTTTGACATAATTTTTTTTTTTAAAAGGGTTTTTTCCAAATTTAAAGTTTTTAGATAAGGTTTTGACATCTTTTTGGGGGGAACCCTAAAAAATTGTCTTTTACTTTTAAAATTTTTCACTGTTTTGTATTTGACCTTTTCCACCTCCCAACCCTTTCAGTCAATCAGTCTTTCCCCGGGAAAACCTTGTTTAAAATCTTTTTAAATTTTCCGACCCCTTGATTGAGCCAAAAAAACCCCAAACCCAAAGTTCACAAAAACAGGTACGTATTTGGGGGAAGCCAGGTGTTTTCCCCTTGCTTTTGATCTTTAAAGCATCTTGTAAATTTTTTTAAAAGGTAAATGCATCATCCAATGCAAAAAATCTTAACCCAAATTATTCATGCATCACACCCAGCTTTTAATTTGAGGGGATATTATTGGTTTCCCCTAAAAACCCAAGATTGTTAGGGTTTTTACGTCAAATCAAACCCAAAAAACCCTTTGTTTTTAAAGAAAAAAAGGGTTTTTGTACTGATTCACAATGGGTTACAGCTGTTTCCAGCCCAAAAAATTTTTCCGTGCCATAAAACCAGGGGGTTTGGGTATTTGTGCATCAAATATCTTAATTAACAAGCCAAAACCCCATGATTATTTTAATCAAAAATTTTTTTCAAAATAATTAACAAGCTTCTTTTGTCGACTTCCCAGATTTTTTCTTTGAAAGTTGTGAAACAAAAGTTTTGTGGGAAAAATACGGGTTCCCTTTGATTTTATTTACATTAATCACGGGGCATGATTTTTCCCAATTGTACACCCATTTTTTAATGAGCGGGTTAAATAACCACCTTTTAATAAAAAAATATTACTTTTATCCAGAAAAATTCCCCTTTAAAGGATCAAGTGCTGTTGAAAGCATGTTTAAAGTATTCAGCTGCTTTTTGTAACCCTAAAACCAGTTTCGTTTGCTGGTTGAATCATCAGCAAGCAGAAGAAAAAAACAATTTTGTAAAATCTTGGGGAAAGTGGGCCCCTTTTTTACCCTTATTAATGATTTTCCTTGGAAAAACCTCTTAATGAAAACAGAAATCAAAGAGGGTTCCTCATCCCCCTGTTTGATTTTCCGGGGTTTTTGCAGTATATTAGGGGTCTGTCGGCTTAGATTTCACCTTTTCTTTTTTTTTGCTTTTTCCCAATTCCCCCTTTTTACATAGCTCTCAAAAAAAACGTAATAATTTCCCCTTCACACCATTTTTCGGGGGGGGGGATAGGCCAATAAAAAAGTTTCTATTAAAAGAATCAAATGCCCTTTTTCAAAGCCCTAAATGCTAATAGAGCTTACGGTTTTGGGGAAAAAATGTTTTGGTACGGGGGCATGTAAAGTAAACTTATCATCTATGGGCAAATTTCCCTTTTTTTAAAAACCCGTTGGGTTTTCCCCTGAAATGTTGTTTTTTTCCCCCATTCCTGTAACCTATTTTTAATGTGCTATGTACATTTTTATATTTTTTATCACTAAGAGGTTTCCCCTGTAGTTATTAGGGTTGTCAACATCCCCTTTTTTTTTGTGTAATTTTTTAGAATGAAAAGATTAGCCCATTTATCGGGGAAAAAGACCATTATCAAAGAAAATTTTTTTGAATTTTTTTTAGCAAAAAAAAGCACAAAAATTTTTCCCCCACTATTTTTTTTTGTAATTTTTCCAATGATTTGTCGGGCCAGTGCCCTTTTTCATGTTTTAGGTTTTTTAAGTGCCAAAAATATTTCATCTTTAGATTTGGGGAAAGATCAAAAAACTTTTCCTTTAGTTTTTTTCATAGTCACCATCAGAGTTCATTTGGGTTGTCGCTGGGTCTTTCTCTAGGGGGGTTTTTTAAAGTGCTGTAACCCCCTTTTTGGCGAACAGAAAAATTTTTTTTATTTTTTTTGGCTGACTCTTTCTAAATGAAAACCTTTTTAATTTTTTCCTGAAAATTTAACTTGGAGGTGATGGGGGACATCATATCTGGGAAATTATTTCTTTTTTATACTCTTTCTTTTTCCTTACAAAACATGTATTTATTTCCCTTTTGTGATAAAAGTACAAGTTTTTTTTTTTTTTTCTTTCTTTAACGTTTTACGGGTTTTAAAACTTCAAAAATTTTTGAACCCTTTTTTTCTTTTTTACCCTTTTAATTATAAACCTATATTTGAAAAAACTTTTTTTTGATATGGAAACCTGTTTTTCATAACACAGCATTTGGGTTTTTTTGAGATCTTAAAAAAAATCCAGAGCTTCATCAATGTTCTCAACAAAACATCTGGGGGGGCATTTAGAAATTGTTCACCCCATTTCTCTTCACAGAGATTTTCTTTTTTAAAAAAGAGAGTTTGTTTTCATCCCCCCAAAAAAACTGTTCCACAAAAGCTGGTTCCTTTGTTTTAAACCCCCACAAGTATCATATATGGAAATTTAAAAATTTTTAATTCAACAGGGGGGTGCGGGGAATCGAACGCTCAGCAACAAAAAAAAACGACATGAGTCAAAAAATTTTTGAGAGAAAAACATTACAAACTAAAAAAAAATTTATCAAAACTGCACCTCCATCAGAAATGAAAAATTTTTGCTTTCCCAGCTGGTCACCATTTTTCATAACCAAATTTTTTAATTTTGTAACCCAAGAGCAGTGCACATATTCAAAAATAATTTATAAAAATTATTGATACCAGAATCTTCAGAATTAAAGTTACTACTGAGGAAAATGAAATTTTCTAGGGGGAAAATTTAAAAAAAATTTATTTTTTACATGATAAGGGAAGGGAAAATTTGTTTTCCTGCTGGGTTTTAAGTCTCCACACAGTTTTTATATTTTTATCATTAGTCACCCCACAATTGCCCAAAAATTCTTTTCCCGCTAGCAATTCCAAATTTCATTGGGGGAAAATTTATAAAAATGGTGAACCCTTTAGGGGTTGGGATTTACACACATGCAAGTTAATTAAATTCCCTTTAAGTAACAACAAAAAATTTTTCAAAGATAAAACACAAAATGTTAGAAAAGGAACATCCAAAAAATCTCACAAGGGTAAACTAACTCATACTTTATTAAACAAAATAACCCCCCGGATCATTCCCCTTTAGGGCAACTTTTTTGGGGATTTTCAAAAAGGGCCCTTTTGGCCCCCTAAAAACATTTGGCGGGGTTTTTCCAGGGGGAAAAGTTTCTGTCCCGACATATAAAATCGAAAACTAGGCAAAATTTAAGATACAAATCCCTGGGCGTGAGTTTAGAAAGCAACCCATTTTTGGGTTTAAGATATAAAAAAAAAAAAAAAAAAAAACCTTTTTTTTTTTTTTTTTTTATTTTCTTCATTTTCATTGGTTTTTATTCAATGTGGGCTAATCATCTAAACTGACACTTCACTATTTTTATTGATGGGACCCAGAAAAACCCAAATTAAAGGGTATCATCGTCTGCCATCATCATTTATTAAAAACGGGTTTTTATTTTGGGGGGAAACCCCCAACCCGACAAATTTTTTGGGGGATAGGTTTAGTCCTAAGCCTTTTTTTCACCCGGGGCAGACCCGTTTTTTGTCTTGTTCTTAAAAGGGCCCGGTGTGGTCTGTCTTTCTCCACAGCACAAAGGGCCCCATTTTCCTCAGGCAGGCCCACAAAACACAAAAAAGGGGGATTGCCTGGTTTTGATTGAAGGAGGGCAGACAAAAGACAGGGGAGAGGGGGGGGACGAAAGACAGGGGCAGAGGGAGAGAGACAGAGACAAAGAGAGAGAGAAGGAGAGAGACAGAGAGAGAGAGAGGGCGCGCGCGCGAGCAAAGCAACGCAAGGGAAAGAATCGAAATCAGCCAGAATATATTGTGCTGTAGTAAGTGCTGTCCCTTGAATCCTAAGCCGACACCGCCTCACACCAGCTCCTAGAACAACACCCCACCCCCCCCCACCCCCCCCCCCCCTCCCCTCACACAGATTTTTGTTATCCAAATTTGTTTGTTTTTTCTCTCATTGGTTGCATTAAAGGTATTGTATAGTTCATGTCGTTAACTAAATGAAGTTGTTTTTGTTCTAAGATCGATGGCTTGATGATCCCCCCTCCCCCCCCCCCCCAAAAAAAAAAGAAGAAGTATAAATTCATTGTTTATTCAGTGTCAACTCAACCCAACAGCTCAACTGTCTCCATCGCTGCTGTCGTCGGTAGGAGCTCCACGCAATGCTGCCACCAGGGCTCGCCATCTTTCTCTGTCTCTGCTGAGCTCTACGATCTCTAATACCTCTCCCAGACCAATGGTCACCACAAGGCTATCCTGCTGCCCTCCTCCACAGTTTGGTCTTTTAAATAAAAAATTGAGTTTCGTTCTGTCTGTGTTCACATTATTTTCCGTGTCTGATTAGCGTCATGCCCATACTTTTTTTCCTGAATCTTTTTTTTTTCGAGGGCTGAATGTAAAAAAAAAAACCCCAAAAAACCCCTCATAACACCATGTGATGCTTAAATCTATTCCCCTCTAAAGAAAAACAACAACAACAACTTATTTCTTTTTCTTTCTTTTTTTTTAAAGATCAGATTTAAGTTTTTCCTTGTAAGCAACCACGAAGTGTTATTTCTTTTTTCCTGGATTTAAAACTTTTTTGTTTAATTGATTGATTGATTGATTTTAATTTTTTTTTCTCCCCGCTATAGATGAGTCTCCTGGTGACGATGATCGTCTTCCATTTCGTCATCTCTTTGGTGACTGACGTCATCGTGGGGATGTACGCGGGGATGGAGATCATGCTGTTCGTCCGCCAGCTCTTCTTCATTCTGTGGGGGCTCTTCCTCTTCTTCGGCTACGCCTACATCTTCCGGCGCCTTTCCCTCCACCCGTTAAAGCGAAAAAAAAAGGGAACGTGTGGTGCAGCGCACCCAGTCACAAGAGCGCAGCAGAGTCTAACGGCGTAGCGCGAAAAACATGAGAGCTTTTCCCAGTGGCTGGGTTTTTAAACCCCAAGCCCAAGTTACCTTATCTGTAGTGTGAAGGTGAGGAGGAATGGAAGAGTTGGGGGGGAAAAGGGGGGGGAGGGTGGGGGTTTTGAGGGTGAGGGGAGGGGGGAATTTTGGGGGGGGTGGGGGGGGAGGGGTGGGGGGGGGGGGGGGTGATAGGAGAGGGGGGGGTGGTGATGGGGGTGGTGGGGTGGTGGTGGTGGTGGTAATGATGTGGTTGCGTGGAATGGTCGTCTGTTTTTTGAAAATAGATAGGATGAGGAGGGGGTGGTGATGGTGGTGGGGGGTGGTGGTGGAAATGATGTGGTTGCGGGTAATGGTGTCGTGTTTTGATAATGGTGGTGGTGGAAGAAGTAGTGTGGCATTTGCGGTGGTGGTTGTGATGATGGTGGTAGTGATGGGTTGGGGGTTGTTGATGGGTAGTGGTGGTGTGTGTTCTGTGTGGTGTGTGCGAGGGGCAGGTTGTGTAAAAATGGACAAAGGAGAAAGGAGTTTTGTGGGGGGGGGGTCGCTGAGGGGGGATGAGTGGGTACGTGTGAAAAAAACAAGGACACAGACAGAAAAACAACCCAACACACAGAAAACCCCACCAACCACACACGCCACCCCACACAAAACACCACACACAAAACACACCACACACACCACACACCCACCACACCACACACACAACACACACACACACCACACACACACACAACCACACAACAGACCCACACCACACACACACAGACAAAAACCAAAACTCACACCAACACCGGGACACACAACCCCCCACACACACCACCAGACACACACACACCACCCACAACACACACACACACACACCACACACAACACACACACACACCCCCACCAGACGCCCCCCCCCCCCCCCCCACACCAACACAAAAACAAAAACCCCCCCCACCCCCCCCCAAACAAAACCCCGCACTGTTGTTTTTTCCTTTACCTAACCATCATCTCCTCCACTCCTGAGGGAAAATCCTCCCTCCACCCCTTGCAGGTCGGGTTCGCCCCCCGCTCGGCTCGGTTTGTGTCTTGGGAAAAAGACACTTTACTTATTTTCCTATCCCCCCACCCGGTGTCAAGTGGTCCCAGTCTGGGGGGAAGTATCTGGCGAAGACTGAGCGTCCTGAAGGGGTGGTGAAAAAACCATCAGTTTCGTTAACGCTACAGAAACCGGGATAAGCCCCGGCTTATGGGCCTTTGGCTCGAAGAATTTTACTGTACTTTACTTTACCCTTGCAGGTGCCCTTCTCCAGGGCCCAGTGGGGCTGGTGAGGTGGGGGGGAGGTGTAGGGGGGTGTTCGGGGTGTACCGAAACTTCTCTGCTCGCGGCCGGGCCCCGGGCCGGGGTACCTGTACCACACGGCCCCGCGCCTGGGGGAGTTCCCCATGTGCGCCCCCATGAGTAGTGGCCTCTCAGCCCTTTTAGGTCGGGAGCCTCCATCCCCCCTCGCTGTCTCTGTCGTCTCTGTGTTTTTGGGGGTGTGTGTGTCTCTCGTCTTTTGTCTTGTGTGTGTGTTTCTCTCTGTCTCTGTCTGTCTCTGTGTGGTGTTCCCCTTTTCTGTCGGTGTCTTTCTCTCTGTTGTGTCTTTCTCTCTCTCTCTCTTCTCTGTCTGTCTGTTTCTTCTCTTCTCTCTCTTCTCTCTCTCTCTCTCTCTTGTCTTCTCTCTCTTCTGTCTGTGTCTTTGTCTCTCTCCGGTCTCTCTTGTTCTGTCTTTTTTTCTCTGTGTCTCTGTCTCTCTTTCTCTCTCTCTTCTCTCTCTCTCTTCTCTCTCTCTCTCTTTGTCTCTCTCTGTGTGTCTTCTCTCTCTCTCTCCCTTTTTCTCTTCGTCTGTTGTCTGTCTCTCCCGGGCTCTGTTCTCTCTTTTCTTGTTTTGTTCTCTCTCTCTCTGTGTTTCTCTCTTTTTGTGTCTTTTCTGTCTCTCTCTCTGTCTTCTCTGTTCTCTCTGTCTGTTCTCTCTGGGGCTTTCTTGTCTCTGTTGTCTGTTGTCTATCCTCTCTCTCTCTCTTCTCTCTCTCTGGTCTCTCTGTTCTGTTTTCTCTCTCCCCTATTTTTTCTATTGGGGGCTCTCTTTCTCCCTTTTGTCTCTCTGTCTTGTTCTCTCTCTCTTCTGTCTCTTTTCTATCTGGGTCTCTTTTCTTCTCTCTGTCTCTTCTTTGTCTCTCTTGTCTCTTTCTCTGTCTCTCTTTTCTATCTATTTTTCTCTCTCTTGTCCTTCATGTTTAAAATTTACAAAACTGCATACTCACAGGGATGGGTGAAAACCCCCCCCCATGAGGTTTTTTTCATTATCCCCGAAATAAAAAGGGTCTTCTCTCTTCTCCTCTCTCTCTCTCTCTCTCTCTCTCTCTCTCTCTCTCTCTCTCTCTCTCGGATGGCAAATTGACAAAAATGTACCCGGGGATGGTGAAAAACCCACTGAGTGTTATTCCCTTTTCCTCGAAATAAAATAAACTCTCTCTCTCTCTCTCTCTCTCTCTCTCTCTTCTCTCTTCTCTCTCTCTCTCTCGGGTGGGAAAAGAAAAAAATGCAACCACGGGGACTGGATGAAAAAACCCCCTGAGTGCTATTCCATTTTCCTCGAATAAAATAATCTCTCTCTCTCTCTCTCTCTCTCTCTCTCTTTCCTCTCTCCTCTCTCTCTTCTTGGCAAAAAAGACAAAACTGCATCCACGGGGATGGGGTGAAAACCCCCCAAAGAGTGCTTATTCCATTATCCCTCGAAATAAAAAAACTCTCTCTCTCTCTCTCTCTCCCCTCTTCTCCTCTCTCTCTCTTCTCTCTCTCTTCTTCTCTTGTTGTGGGGTGTGTGTGTGTGTGTGGTGTGTGTGTGCGCGCGCGTGTGTTTTGTGTGTGTGTGCGCGTGCGTTTGTGTGTGTTGTGTGGTGCGTGCTTGTGGTTGTGTGTGTTTGTGTATGCGTGGTGTGTGTCTGGTGTGTGTACGTGCGCGCGCGCGGGTGTGTGTGTGTGTGTGTGTTTTTGCGTGGTTTGTGTGTATCATCGACGACAATGTGATAATGATGTGTCTCCTCCGTTCTCTCCTCCACATCAGACGCGTTGCTGCCCCTGTGATAAAGGGTGTGATGACGACGATGCGATGATGGGGATGATGATAATGACGACGATGATAAAGATGACGTGATGTAATGATGCGGGTGATAAACATGACGAGGTGTTTAAAGGGAATGTGATAACGAGATGATGATGTGATAATGACGCGATGAAATGATGACGATGATGTACTGATGACATGTAATGCGCCCATGTGACGCTGACGCTGTGTCTGCAGATCCGCAAAGGCCGGCGACGTGCTGCTGCTGCCGGTGCTGGTGCTCCCTGTGGGGGGATTGCTGTGCGGCGCTGGGCGTCAACCGCTCTGACGTGCAGGCCGCCCCGGGCGGAATGGCCAGCAGCAGTTCGGCCCCGTGGACCGGGGTCCGGGTCAGCAGGTGGATGTGGAGCGGGTCGCGGGGCGGCAAGGGTCGCGGGAAGCAGGCGCGGGCCGCGGGGAAGGGCAGCGCGAGCTCCCGTCACCGCCAAAGCCAGGATCTACTTCAGCGCCCGGGACGTCAGACCCACGTGACGTCGCAGCCCGGTCCAGGGGGACCTCGGAGACCTCAGAGACGCTTTGGGGAGCAGGCGGTGGCACCGGGGGGTCGGTGGGGCGGCGAGGGGTTCTGGGGCGGCACCCCCCCAAAAAGCCGCCCCCCAGTTCCGCCCCCCCGCACCCCCCCCCTCCTTTTTCTCCACCCCCACCACCGCGGGAAGGGGGGGTCAAAAAGGCTCACGCCCACCCCGGGGACCCCCGCCACAGTCGCCCCTGGAGTTCAAAATCCCGCCAGGCAGCATGGCCGCAGCAGCGAGTTTACCGGCGCCCCCTCCCCCTCCCTGGCCGCGCATGGCCTCGGAGCTGGACAAGGCCTTCCGTCCATGCAGACAGCACCCCCCCCAGGTCAGCCTGACCCCCTCAGTGGCAGTCCCCGGACCCGGGTGGAGTACAGCGACACCCAAAATCTGGCCCGACCTTCACCCTTTACCTTTACCTTCCCTTTACCAGGCGGCCTTGCACGGCTTCCCTTTACCCCATCCAGTGAAACCTCAAAGTCACTCCCCTGCGACGGTCGCACTCCGCATTCGGCCGCAGCCATTTTTATGATTCTGACCATCCTCAAAAGAGGAAGGAGGAGGAGGAGGAGGAAGCCAGAGGAAGAGGAGGAGGAGGAGGAAGAGGAAGAGGAATGCTGGATCCAGGCGCTGCGTGGCATCAGAAACTGTTTCGGTCTCGCAGCGACACCCTGGGCGGGGTGCGGACCAAGGACGTGGCCAAAGCCACCTACATGTCGCTGCTGGACATTGAGCAGCGCACCCTGCAACAGGAGGCCTCACCCCCCTCCCCCCTCCTCCTCCCCCCCTCCTCCCCTGCCCGCCCGCTGACCGCACCGCCTCACAGGGGCAGGGCAGGGCTCCACCCGACCCCCCAGCCACCCCCACCCTCGCAGAGCCCTCTCCACAGGGCGGGGCCACAAGCAGCCAGGAGCGCTGCACACCGCCGCTTTCCCTCTCTGACCCTGTGGGCGCCAGCTCCGGGGACAGTCAGGACACACCCGGCCGCCAGCGCGACCCCCCCTCCCCTCCCCCCGTGCCGCATGACGTCACTGGAGGGAGGAGGTCAGCAGCGGGGCCGTACTGCACGGTGATCTGTGTGGGAGGGGCGGGGAGCGGGGCCAGAGACAGTGACAGCACATGGGACCCGGGATCTGACCTGGCCCCTCCCTCCCTCTCCTCTTACTCCTCCCCCTCCCCCTTCAGCCCTCCTCCTTTCTCCGGGTCTCCCAGTCTCTTCAGATCCGGACTGACGTCATCGCCTCACGGGCTGATGGGATACGGCAGCCCTTTAGATGACGAAGAAGATGACATCGAAGTGTGATGACGTCAAGCGCACCTTGGCTTTAAACAGGAGGAGTTCCACAGGAACTATGAGGTTGTTGTGAAGGATATCTCTCCATGTTAGGACGCTGTCATTTTCTCTTTTTACCACCTTTTTTTTTTCTTAAATGGTAAATGTTATTATATACAGGTATTTTGTAAAACGCAAATGTGAATGTATATTATCTTCCTTTTATACTCTGCGCGCACACACACACACACACACACACACACACACACACACACACACACACACACACACACACACACACCACAACTCACACAAAACACACACACACCACAACACAACCACAACACAACACACATACACGCACACACAAACACACGCACACATACACAAAACCAGTGTGACTGACATGTTAAATTTCTGACGTAGAATGGAGAACATAAATGCGTTCTGACGAAATGATGCCATCATGAACACGTCATCACGATCAACAATGACGAAACCGTGTAAAAGTGGAATGTGGAGTGAAATAACGTCTGTGCTGCCAGCCCGAATTCCTTTCCAAACAGCACAGAAAGAAAGGAAGACAGAAAAAGAAAGGAAGACAGACAGAAAGAAAGACAGAAAGAAAGGAAGACAGACAGACAGAAAGGAAGACAGACAGAAAGAAAGACAGAAAGAAAGGAAGACAGAAAGAAAGAAAGACAGGAAAGAAGGAAGACAGACAGAAAGAAAGGAAGACAGACAGACAGACAGAAAGACAGACAGAAAGGAAGACAGCCAGAAAGAAAGGAAGACAGACAGACAGACAGAAAGACAGACAGACAGAAAGAAAGAAAGACAGAAAGAAAGGAAGACAGACAGAAAGAAAGGAAGACAGACAGAAATGAAAGGAAGACAGACAGACAGACAGAAAGACAGAAAGAAAGAAAGACAGAAAGAAAGGAAGACAGACAGAAAGAAGGAAGACAGACAGACAGACAGAAAGACAGACAGAAAGAAAGGAAGACAGACAGAAAGAAAGACAGACAGACAGAAAGAAAGGAAGACAGACAGAAAAGAAAGGAAGACAGACAGAAAGAAAGACAGACAGCCAGACAGAAAGAAGACAGACAGACAGAAAGAAAGAAGGACAGACAGAAAGAAAGAAAGACAGAAAGAAAGGAAGACAGACAGACAGAAAGGAAGACAGACAGACAGAAAGACAGAAAGAAAGGAAGACAGACAGAAAGAAAGGAAGACAGACAGAAAGAAAGGAAGCCAGACAGACAGAAAGAAAGACAGACAGAAAGAAAGAAAGCCAGCATATTTCGGCCAAACACCAGATCTTGCAGATCTCTGTAAATCGCCTGTGGCTTTTATCAGGAGTGAAATTGAAAATGAATGAAAGATTTCATGACACTACCCAACCTCTGTGTGTGTGTATATATGTATGTGTGCGTGCGTGCGTGCGTGCGTGCGTGCGTGCGTGCGTGCGTGCGTGTGTGTGTGTGTGTGTGTGTGTGTGTGTGTGTGTGTGTGTGTGTGTGTGCTATTCTCTTTTATTTATTTGCATTTATTTATTTTTTTATAATGAGGACAATGAAATAAGCACTCATGTGCTTTTTTACATTTTTAAAAATTATCTTTTAAAAATGTTATATCGAGGATAATGAAATAAGCACTTATGTGCTTTTTTACATCCAGTCCCCGTGTGTATGCGGTTTTGTAAATTCTGTCATCTGTTCCCACCGGCACACAATAGCCTACTCTTACGAAAAGCGAAACAGGATTTAACATGAGCGCAAGATGTTTTGCGTGCATTCGCACACGGGGCCTCGGTTTATAGTCTCATCCGAAAGACTTTTGGGGAGAGTGGAGTCTGCACTGATGTTAACTCCAGGGGGAAATACCCCTTGAACGAGATTCGAACCTGGGTTGTCAGAATGCAAGCGCAATGCTCTAACCACTAGGCTATCCCGTTCCCTGTGTGTGTGTTTTATTTTTATTTTATTCTTTTGTTTCAGGAGTGTGTGTGTATGTGTGTGTGTTGTGTGTGCGTTTGATGCATGCACTGTATTTGTGTGTGCACATATTAGCCTCTCTCTCTCTCTCTCTCTCTCTCTCTCTCTCTCTCTCTCTCTCTCTCTCTCCCTCTCTCTCTCTCTTCTCTCTCTCTCTCTCTCTCTCTCTCTCTCTCTCTCTCTCTCTCTCTCTCTCTCTCTCTCTCCATTTTTGCCCCAAAAGTTTTGGTCCCTCTTACTTCCCCCTCCCCCAGCTGGTATCTCTCCATTCTTTTGGTTGGTTTTTTTTTAAAATATTATTCCTCCGCTAGAGCTCCCACCTTCACCAACGGGGAGATTTTGTGCACGCGACCGTTTACCCCCCTTTAAGATAACCGTATTCCATCTTCGGGATGATGTCTAAACACAACGCCAGTGTTCGTGCGTTTTTGTTGCTTTTTTAAATTTTGTCTTCCGTTTCTATCATCACGCAATGACCTACTCTTCCGAAAATCGGAACAGGTTTTAATGTGTGCGCAAGATGTTCTGCGTGCGTTGGCACACGAGACTTACCGGTTTATAGTCTCTATCGAAGGACTTTCGGGGTGGGAAGGGGAGTGAAGTCGGTACTGATGTTAACTCCAGAGGAAAAATCCTAATCCAACAGGTGGGGACTCGAACCCGGGCCGTCAGATCGCGAGCTGAAGGCTCTAACAACTAGGCAGTCCTGTCCCCCCCCACTCACCCCCATTCCCCCCTGCCCCTTGCCCCGCCCATTGACATCCTCCTCCTTATCCTCATCCTCATCTGTGACTGCCTGACTTCCCCTAAAGCTCCTGGAGGAGTTGTGGGGACACTGCACTGGAGTGTTCAGGATTCCCTCGCCAGTGTCACCATCCTGTTCAATCCATCCAATCCCGTCTGACCCAATCCGGCCCAATCCAATCCAATCCGGCCCAATCCAGTCCAATCCGAGAGAGAGAAACCCACACAAACAGACAAATCGGAAAACTGACAAACTGACATAATGAGGTGACGGTTGTCAATATCAAGTAAGGCGGATAATGAAAGTGGGGGGGGGGGGGGGGGGGGGGGGGGGGGGGGGGGGGAACCCACCAAGAAATCAAACAAAAATACAAAACCAAAACAATACCAACACAACAAGACATCAATTATCTTGCTTTCCTGGCAGAGAGAGAGGGGTGTCCTGAGAACAAAGCCGGTGCAAGAGACGCCACACGGCAGCCACCACATGCTTGTTCAATTACCAGTCGTTGAGGACGGGACAGCTCAGTGGTCGGAGCACTCACTTTCCCCCAGCCAAGGTTAAGCAGCATCGAGCGTGGTTACCACATGGATGGGTGACCGTTTGTGCACCTTGGCTTCAGTACAGTCCCCCACTTCACACAGCTGTAAATTGTTACCTGCCCTCTTTAAGGTCAGGGAAGGTAAAGCAGCGAGGGAGAGGAGATGGGCGCCGCCCTCAATATGCTGGCCCCTTGAGAAGTGAGGTCTCTGACGCTTTGCTACCCTACGACCTTATAGGTTATGGGACACCTTTACTTTTACCTTCTTTTTTTTTTTAACCAGTCATTACTAATGCATGGAGTAGAGCCGGCCTCGAGTTTCATGCCAAAAAGACAACAGTGCTGCATGTTGCCAGAACCAGCTGCCAAACAGAGCCTGACATTCTTCTTCTTCTTCTTCGTGGAACGCTCTGCAACTGTTGTCGTCTGTCATATGACCGAACATGCCTTGCGCTGCCGTTAAGCCCCTGACAAGTCAAGCCCAGCGCATCCGACTTCCACGTGGGAGAGATGAAATAAAGATCAATAAAAACTTCATTACAAAATGTCAAAGACTGTCACTATTCAGGCTCCGTCAAAACAATGGCGGATCATGTACCAAAGACAGACACAAAAGGTAAAGTGTCCCATAACCTATGTGGTCACACGGGAGGGAGGCGTCAGAGACCTCACTTCTCTAGGGGCCAGCATATTGAGGACGGCGCCCATCTCCTCTCCCTCACTGCTCTACCTTCCCTGACCTTAAAGAGGCAGATACCCATTTACCGCTGGGTGAACTGGGGGACTGTACTGAAGCCAAGGCGCGCAAACAGTCACCCATGCAAGTGGTAACCTTGCTCGACGCTGCTTAACCTTAGCTGGGGGAAATGGAGTGCTCTGACCACTGAGCTATCCCCTGTGTGTGTGATCTATCTATCTATCTATCTATCTATCTATCTATCTATCTATCTATCTATCTATCTATCTATCTATCTATCTATCTATCTATCTATCTATCTGTCCCGTAGTCTGACGACCGTGGGGGCACCCTCAAAGACTCAAAAACCAGTTCCCTCCATTCCTCTCTCTGTTCTGCCTTTCTCAGGGTTTTGTTGAGTTCTAGGCCTGTCCATTCGCTGATGTTATCCTCCCAGCTCTTCCTTGGTCTGCCTCTTCTTCTTCCTCCTTGGACAGTGCCTTGTAAAACTGTCTTTGCAAGTCCTTTGGATCTTGTGACATGCCCTTACCATTTAAGTTTACACTTTTTCACGATTGTTAGAAGGTTCTCATAGGGTCCAATGGTTTGCTGGATTCTGTTATGCATGCTTTCGTTGCTTATGTGGTCTTTGTAGGAGATGCCAAGGAGTCTCCGAAAGCATCTCATCTCCACCGCCTGTATTCTTCTCTCCAAATCTGCAGTCAGGGTCCATGATTCACAGGCATACAGAAATATGGATATGACAAGGGAGCGCATTAGTCTGATCTTGGAGATAAGTGAGATATTTTTCTCTCCAGATGGTGTTTAGTTTTGACAGTGCTGTTATTGTCTGTGCAGTCCTGCATACTACTTCTGGCTTGGATCCCTGGTCGGATACAATGGCTCCCAGGTACTTGAAGCTTTGAACTGTTTCCAGCTTCTGGTCATTAACCTTGATATCAGTGCTAATGCCGTTGGTGTTATTAGTCATCAGTTTGGTCTTCTCTGCACTGATTTCCATGCCGTATGTTTTGGAGGTCTTATTCAGGTGTTCTGTTAGGCTGGCAAGCTCTTTTTCTGATCCTGCTATTCCATCAATGTCATCTGCGAAGCGGAGGTTTGTGATCGTTCTACTACCAATGCTGACTGATCCTTCATGCATTGGAACATCATGAAGGTGTGTGTGATGCTCAAATAGCAGTTCATTATAATCAATACACAGGATGAATTGACGTCTTTATACTCAATGGATTGATATGTTCAATTTTTTTTTTTGGGGGGAGGGGGGGGGGGGGGGGGGGAGGGGGGAGTAGCGAAGGAAGGGGAGGGGGTAGAAGGGTGTTTGTTTGATTGAGGTTTCTTTTTGTTTATTTCTTTCCTTTTTCCTGTATTGGTTTTTCATTCCCTGACTAGAGTTCTGATGCTCATCAATGGTGAGCTTTTGCCTATGCAACCGTTTGCCTACCATTAAGGTAGCCGCATTCCGAATTCGTGGAGTTTCCTTTCATAATTAACGTTCCCCCTTTTTTATTCAGTAAATCACTCCTTTTTGAACTTTGGTCTGACCTGGTCTTAGACCACACTGCACAACTAACCAGCCTTCAAAGCTCACTACTTTTCCATCTGCTGAAAGCCAACGTGGGGCCCTGTCAGGTTGTCAGGGTCAGACACTGGGAAGACGAATGCCAGCAAGTGGTGTTTTTCATGGATGACAGGTCAACCCTACAAGCCCTGTCAGCTGACACAGAAACAGAACTCCAGCAGAAACTACAGCTCCTTACACAGAACAAACGTGTAATGCTGAAATAGTTCCCTGCCCACTGTGGTATTCCTGGCAACAAACAGACTGATGAACTTGCGAAACAGGGAGCACACTTTCTTTCAACAGTGCGATAGCAGCCTTACCATCCACGAAAAGAAGACAATAATCACATCAATGGCCTGACCCAGAGAAGAGAATGACGACTACCACCATCTCAAAAGAGAAGAACAAGTCATAATTCTAAGACTCCATCCGCACTGGGCACAATAGGCTAAATCACCACATGTCTACAAAGCTGAAATTGTTCCTTCTCCCCTGTGTGCCTGTGGTAAAGAAAACCAGACTGGCGAGCACATCCTACAGAGGTGCACCCTATATTTCTGAAACAACTCAACAGCTATTTTCATTCAAATAGTCTCCTTCCCGCGTTTCAGTCTGCCTGTGGCGTCAACCACAGCAGGGAAACCACCCTAGTCCACATCTTAAACACGCTTCTACACCCTTCTGACTCAGAAAATATCTCCCTTCTCACTCTTCTCGACTTATCTGCAGCATTTGACACTACGGATCACTATATCCATCTCTTTCGTCTCCAAAAGACGTTTGGTATCAAAGGTGCAGCCCTTACCTGGTTTAATTCATATCTCACTGACCGATTCCAGACAGTCAGAGTAAACAAGACTCAATCAATTCTTGCCAAACTGGAATGTGGAGTCTCACAGGGATCAGTTCTGGGCCATGTTCTGTTCACTCTTTACACTGTTCCACTCTCATATATGATAAACCATCACCAGATCAACCATCATTTCTACGCTGATGACTCTCAGATTCAAAGCAGTGACACTCCTAAAAATCTGCCTTCTCTCTTGACAAATATGTTACTCTGCCTTCAAGACATTCAAACTGGATGATAAAAAACAATCTACAGCTAAATGCAGATAATACCGAAGCCATGATTGTAGGGACCAAACACAAACTCTCTTCCATCACAAAAGCTTCAATAGAATTTGGCAATACATCAGTTCCGCTATCCACTGCCATAAAGTGTCTAGGTGTTGTTATCAACAACACACTCTCTATGCAAAAATTCTTCACCCAGACCTGTCATTTCTGCTACTATCAATTACGGCGTGTAAGTGCAATCCGAAAGTACCTGTCCACTAATGCAACATCCAAGCTTGTCACATCTCATTCTTTCATGTCTGGACTATTGTAATTTTCTTTTGGCTGGTCTGTCAGGATCATCTATCCACTTCCTTCAACGTATACAAAACTCTGCAGATCGACTTGTCCTCAAAAAGAAAAAAAATCTGAGCATAGTACTCCCCTACTACGATCTCTCCACTGGTTGCCTGTGCCACAGAGAGTAAAGTACAAGATCTGTACCCTCTGTTACAAATGTATGCACAAAACAGCACCCTCCTATCTCTGTGAATGTCTTCACCTGTACGCTCCTTCTCGTTCCCTCTGCTCTACTGCAGATACCCTGTGCTTACGAATACCTAGATTCAACCAATCCACTGTTGGCCGTCACTCTTTCTCTGTTTCTGGTCCATCAATCTGGAATGACCTCCCTCTCTCCCTTCGTGAAAAGCCTACTTATGACAGCTTCAAATCCAGCCTCAAAACATACCTATTTCAAACCTAAGATTTCCCCCTCCTGTTTCATCTCATATCTGTCTCTGCCTTTAACAGCCAAAATTCCATCACCCTGCTGAAGTGTATAACCTCTGTGTGTGTGTGTGTTTGTGTGTGTACATTTGAATTTGTTAAAATATTGTTAATCATTGTTGGTTGCATGTGTAAGAGCGGGTTGAATGCAAGCACTCTGCTTTGAATTTGCAAGATATAGCGCTATACAAATTCCATTTATTATAATTATTATTACTTACTTTTACTTACGTACTTTACTTTTGTCTTCCGCTTCTACTCGGAGGTGTCGCGGGGAGATATAGCTGTCTGTCGGCAGCGAGGCGTGTAGCCTGGAGGAGGGATTTGCCTGGGCTTTTAGGGTGTCGGCCACGGATTCATTCCATCTTCTTCTTGGTCGTCCTTTGGCTTTCCATCCTGAGTGCCGGGTGTTGTAGGCCCGAAGAGCTGGCTGGTTGTGAGGCATCCGTGTCAGGTGTCCGAACCACTTGATCCTCTGCTGGTCGATGTGTTGTAGGACTGGTGTTGCACCTACCATGTCTCTGATGACTTCGTTTGTGATTTTGTCTCTTCGGGTCTTGTTGACTGCTCTTCTTAGGCATTTCATTTCACACTTGACTAGTTTACGTCTGAGGGCCTTTGTGAGGGGCCATGTCTGACACTGGTACGTGAGCGTTGGCAGGAAGATGGTGTTAATCAGTTTTGCCTTTGTGTCCATGGGGATGCTGGGATGTTTCAGGAAAGGGGCGAGCTGGTAACTGACCGCATTAGCCTTCTGACATCTTGTTTCAATTTCACGGTCTAATCTTCCGTTCTCTGCAAATACACTGCCCAGATATTTAAATTCGCTGACTTGATTTAACTGGGATCCATTGATATTGATGTCCAAAGTGTGTGGTCTCCTGCTGACTGTCATGACCTCGGTCTTACTGACACTGATTTTCATGTCATAGGCCTGGCAGGTGCTGTTGAGTTGATCTGTGTGCTCCTGGAGCTGTGCCTTCTTGCTATGTATTATTGCCTGGTCATCAGCAAACATGAGTTCGTTTGAGTGCCTCAGGATCTGGGTTGGCCTCCTTTGCAATCTGGTCCATGTAAATGACAAAGAGCAGAGGGGAGAGGCAACAGCCCTGTCTCACCCCGGATGTAACTGGGAACCAGTCAGATGTTCCACTGGTCGTGCGGACTGCGCTCTTGCTGCTGGCATAGATAGCTCGGATGTTGTCCAGCAGCTGCCCCTTCACGCCATACTGCTCCAGCACCTTCCACAACTTGTCTCTGTTTAAAGGAGGTAAAGGTAAAGGAGTCCCATAACCTATAAGGTCGTAGGGGAGCGAGGCGTCAGAGACCTCACTTCTCTAGGGCCAGCATATTGAGGGCGGCGCCCATCTCCTCTCCCTCGCTGCTTTACCTTCCCTGACCCTAAAGAGGGCAGGTACCCATTTACAGCTGGGTGAACTGGGGGAACTGTACTGAAGCCAAGGCACGCAAACGGTCACCCATCCAACTGGTAACCACGCTCGACGCTGCTTAACTTGGCTGGGGGAAAGCGAGTGCTCCGACCACTGAGCTATCCCGTCCCCAGTCTCTGTTTACTCGGTCAAAAGCCTTCTCTTGATCTACAAAGATAAGGTGGAGATCTCGGTTGTGTTCGATCGCCTTCTCACACAGCTGTCTGAGAGCAAAGATTGCATCTGTGCACCCTCTTCCTTTCCTGAATCCAAACTGAGCATCACTAAGGAGATGTTCCGTTTTTGTTCTAGTGCGCTGGTCTAGGATCTTTGCATACATTTTCCCTACATGGCTGAGGAGTGATATGCCTCTGTAGTTACTGCAGTCTTTCTTGCTGCCCTTCTTCTTCCAAATTGGCACTACTATTGCATTCTGCTAGTCCTCTGGTACTTTCCTCTCCTCCCAAGCTTTTTTGAAGATGGTGGTGAGCTACATTATACCTGTTTCCCCACATGCATGGATGGCTTCGGTTGTTATGCCATCGTCACCTGCTGCTTTCCCTGTAGGGCTGGTCTTCACTGCTCTTCTGACTTCACTCTCCAAGATGGTAGGTTCTGAGTGGTCTGGGTAGTTGGGGGTGAACTGGAACTGGGTGTTCTGTGCCTGTTGTCCTGCAGGGTTGAGCAGTTTCTTGAAGTACTCTTTCCATCTTTTCAATATCTCTTCTTCCTCGTTCAGGCCTTGTCCTTTTGCATCGTTGATTACAGCGGTGGGGTCAAAGGGTTCGTCTCGCATTCTCATTGCTTTCACACTCTTGTAGAACTCTCTTGTGGAGGTTTTGCACTTTTCACTTAGCTCTTCTCCATATTTTCTCCATGAATTTTCCTTTGCTGTTCTGACTATTTTCTTGGTGTGTCTTCGTGCAATTCTGTACCTGATGTAGTCCTCTTCTTTCTTTGATTTAATCCAGGTCTTGTAAAGACTCTTCTTCTCTCTGATTGCTTCTTTCACTTCTTTGTTCCACCAAGCTGTTGCCTTTCGGTATTTTCCTCTAGTCTTCTTCACACCACATGCTTCTTTCAGAGAGTCCTGCACAGCGGTTTTAAAAGTGTGCCAGGTTTGCTCTGCATCCAGTGATGTGGTGTCAACAGAGTCCAACTTCTCTCTTACAGTGTGCTCTATCTGAAACTTGACCTCCTCGTTCTGCAGCTTGTGCATATTCAGTCTTTCAGGCTGCTTTTTTCTGTTGGTGGTCCTCCTCTTTTTCTTGGTGGTTAGCGTTGTGATGACTGGCCTGTGGTCTGTGTCCAGGCCAGCGTTTGGGATAGCTCTCGAATCTGCAACTTTGTTCCGTATGCTGGATCTTGTTAACACAAAGTCGATTTGGGACGAGACGTTTATGTCATTCCATTTGTACCAGGTATAAATCTGAGTAGCTCCATGTTGGAAGAAGGTGTTGGTGATTATCAGGTCATGCTCCGCGCATAGTTCCAGTACCAGGTTGCCGTTGTAGTTGCATGGTGTTCTGCGGTCACTGTGTGGACCAAGATGTTTTGTCCATGGAGCTCTTCTCTCCCCAATCCGGCCGTTGAAGTCTCCCATGACATATAGATCTTCTTTGTCAGGGATACCGTTGATAACATCAGAGAGCTTTTCGAAGAACGAGTCCTTAACCTCATCTGAGTAGGAGTCATTGCAAGGTGCATAAACCTGTATGTAGTTAATAATTCTGTCGCCCTCTCTAATGCTGATTTTAGTGATTCTTTCTGAAACATGCTCCGTACTCACTAGGCTCTTTGCTATATCTGGGTGTATGATGAAACCTACACCATGTGTTGCTCTCTGCTCTTTGCTCACTCCACTCCAAACCAGAACGAAGTTTGAGTGTATTTCCTTTGTACCTGTTCCTTTCAGTCTAGTGTCAGTGTATACCCAGGATAGAGATCTTACGCTGGGTCATAAAGTCCACAAGCTCAGGTTCTTTGTTTGTCAAACCACAGATGTTCCAAGTCCCTATCTTGTCACAATTCCTTACTCGTTGTCCGTTTTTCTCGCCAAGTTGTTTACCGTTGAAATCAGTCCGTTTATATCTCCTTTTTCTTTCTTGAGCGGTTTATGAAATCCACTGCCGGCTTGCTAGGCCCGTCGCAGCTTCACCGGAGCCCCGTTTGCCAGCATAGCTGTTACCATCTCCCACGACGAGGACGAGGGGTTGGACTTTATTTTATTAATATTACTAATATTATTATTATTATAGCGACCTGAGGAAGATGGTGTGGCCAACAGAGATAACCCTACAAATCAAGCTGTAGGACCCATGAGAGGAGCTGGAAAAGACATGTCATTGTTTGTTTCCCAGACACATCTGACTGTAAAGGGAATGGAGAGGAGAAGTGTTGTGTCAAAGCAGCCCAGCTCTTCATAACCCAGGCACTGAACAGGGAGATAGCAGCCCTGCCTTGCTGTCCTCATTGAATGAACCTGATACAGAAAGGTAAAGAGAGTTAGGTACAAAGTACCTGTGGTGTGGAATCTTCAATGTAAAGGAAGGGGTAGAGGGAGAGGGGAAGGGGGTGGGGGAGAAGATATGCTAGTAGCAGGTGGTGGTGGTGGTGGTGGGTGGAAGGTGGCAGGCGTTGAGTCTCTCAGTAGCTGTTGTGGTAAAGTGGACAGGGTCAAGGGAGATAAGAACCCCTGCCCTGGTCTGGACACTTGCTGTGGAATGCTGCCTACTGTACTTGGTAAGGGAGTTCTTGGTATACCTTGGCAGCCTCGACTGAATTTCTTATCATTTATTTAATATCTTCTTATTGCCTTTATTTTGGGTTTTGTTTTTATCTGTATTGATGTAAAGCAATGTATTTGCTAAGCAGTTTGAAAACAAAACTTCCAGCTACTATTAGGACAGGTTCGCGCAGTTGAACGTCTTAATCCAGTTAGGGACAAAGAGACCAGGTAAGGACAACATAAGTATAATGCCAGGGCATGGTAGGGGTAGTGAGTGAGAAGGGGGCAGAGAGTAGAAAGGGGAGAAAACAGGATCCTGCTGACTGACTGACCTGTTGTGCAGTGCCAGGGGAACTGAGCTGACAGACCAAGGCAGCAGGATGTGTTAAGATTAATGTTGATACCTGTATGTGACTGTAGCAGAACAGAAAGTCCATGCTTGTCTTATTGAATGTGTGTGTGTGTGTGTGTGTGTGTGTGTGTGTGTGTGTGTGTGCACGTTTCTGTTGTTGCTTTTTAGGGGGAGGGGGGGGGCTGCTGATTATTTCTATTGTTGACAATTTTGAAGTGCTTTTTGTCACTTGTTTTTTTAGATAACTGAATTTAGTAGGATAGCTGGCCACCTCAACACAGAATAGCCTGGGGAGGGGGGGGGGGTAGCTTGGATGTTAGAGCGTTTGGCATTGGGCTTGTGATCTGCTGACCCGGGTTCAAATCCCGTTTAAGGGGATATTTTCCCCTGGAGTTAACATCAGGGCCGACTCCACTTTTCCCCAAAGTCCTTTTATGACACTTAAATCCGAGGCCCCTATGCAAATGCACGCAGAACATCTTGGGCACACGTGAAATCCTGTTCCGTTTTTCATAAGAGTAGACCATTGTATGCCGGTGGGAACACCGATCACAAAATTTACAAAACGGCATACACACGAGGACTTGATGTAAAAAAAAAAGGCATATGAGTGCTTTTTCCATTATCCTCGATATAAAAGAATAAACAAAAAACAAACAAATAAATAAATAAGCATCTGACCCAGCACTGCTCATATTTATTTATTTATTCATTTATACCACTTAAAGTCACGAGATTTCTCGGCGTGAAATTCAGGCTGCTCTCCCCGGGGAGAGCACGTCACCACAAGAGCAGCGCCACCTTTTTTTTTTTTTTTTGGTCTGCAACTGTATTTCTTTCCCTATCAGAGTGGCTTTTTTTCTAAGAATTTTGCCAGGGACAACTCTCTTGTTGCCGTGGGTTCTTTTACATGCGCTGCATAATTTTCTGTAACACACGGGACCTCGGTTTATCGTCTCATCCGAAAGACTAGCGCTCAGACCACCACTCATGATCTAATGGATGGGGGAAAAGTTTCGGGCCCAGACGGGATACGAACCACGCACACTTCCGACCCGGACTTTTCGCTTTCTAGACAGGCGCGTTACCTCTAGACCACCGATCACAGTCTTCTCAGCACAGACTGGCTGGCCCAGCCATCTCAGCCTGACATCAGGATCTGTCCCATGTTGCAGGAGGGGGGGGGGGGGGGGGGGGGGGGGGGGGCTGTACAACCTGCTTGATGTTAACCTCTCTACTCTTTACCTCCCTTTCACCCCTTGTGTGATTTTCCAAAAAACAACAACAAACAAGACAGTAAAAGCAAATTTGTCTCTAAGTTACAGAGTGGATGAAGAGAATAGTTTAAAGTTTTCAAGTCCTTGTGTGTGTGTGTGCGTGTGTGTGTGAGTGTGTGTGTTTCTTGTATTGTATATTGTATAGAATGTATACCACTTCAAAATCTCTCTTTTCCCTCACATCCACTCTTCTTAGATCTGCAAAGGCTAGTTCTCTGCCATCTATTCACGACCACTCTGAACTTCCTTGTATATTTTCTGCATTCCTCTCTGACAAAGTCCGCAACATTCGCTCTAGTTTGGATCAGACTCCTTTCCAGCCAGCAACTTCTGATCCCCAATTACCTGGCACTCCTCTCCTTTCCTTCCATCCAGCAAGCGAGAACGAAATTGAGATAATTCTGAAAGGAATGACTATCTGAAAGGAATGACTATAAAATCATGTGATCTTGACCCCATACCTGCTTCTCTTTTCGCACAGTGCCTGCCACAAGCACCTAAGCTGTTGGTGCGGCTATCAGGTGACAGAGGTGTGTACGGCACCCACCGCCGCCTTGTTTCGGCCAGTTACCTGACTTTCCTGTGATCGCCTTGACCACCCCTGCTCCAGCAGCGCCTACCGCTACAGTCTGACTCAAGGTGAGACCTACTGCTCCGGCTGACTGCAGCCCTGCTATGGCCCCCGCGCCATAACCTGTGGCCCAGGCTGCAGACATGGCTTTGGCAGCCAGGGACCCTGCTGCAATCCCTCCAGCGCCAAAGCCGGCCGCCGTCAGAGCGAAGGGGGCTGCTACCACTGCCACCGTCCCGCCCACCACAGGGGCCACCAAGTCTGCCAGAGGAAGGAAGAAGAACCGTCAAGCTCAGCAGTTCTCTCTCTCTCTCTCTCTCTCTCTCTCTCTCTCTCTCTCTCTCTCTCTCATTGGTCATTGGAAGGTCTACATTCAAAAAAAGCTTCATAGCATATAAGTATACATTTTCAACCATATGGCTTTTTTCAAAAGCCCATATTTCAGCTCCATACAGCATTACAGGGGACGGGATAGCTCAGTGGTCGGAGCACTCGCTTTCCCCCAGCCAAGTTAAGCAGCGTTGAGCGTGGTTACCAGTTGGATGGGTGACCGTTTGCGCGCCTTGGCTTCAGTACAGTTCCCCCAGTTCACCCAGCTGTAAATGGGTACCTGCCCTCTTTAGGGTCAGGGAAGGTAAAGCAGCGAGGGAGAGGAGATGGGCGCCGCCCTCAATATGCTGGCCCTAGAGAAGTGAGGTCTCTGACGCCTCGCTCCCCTACGACCTTATAGGTTATGGGACTCCTTTACCTCCTTTTACAGCATTACTGGCTGAACTTGAGTTTCAAATAATTTATAAAAAAAGAGAAAAATTACAGCAGTCCAATTAATACAGCACACGAAAAATGGCAAAAACTGCTTTCTTAGCTCTGCTTACTAGGTCTTGACATGCAAAGCCAAAACTAAGTCTAGTTGAAAACCATAGACCAAGGTATTTATATACATTCACTACTTTCACCTTTACATTGCCATATGTCCATTTTTCCTGTCCTGCTAAATACCCACCCTTACGTAAAAAAACTATATTTGTTTTGCTCATATTTACCTTTAACTCTAACCTAGATGTAGCCGTACACAAGTTATCAAGTTGTCTTTGTAAACCAGTCACTGTTGTCGATAGTAAAATAATATCGTCAGCAAATAACAATATAAATAATTCAATCAGATCAAAAGTCACACCATGTTTACCATTCTCGACGATTTTCAGAGCTAGCTCATTAATGAAGACTGAAAACAATACTGGACTACAAACATCCCCCTGTTTACTCCATGGGTGCAGTTTAAAATTCTGAAAAATTTGCTTCCGATCTTACTTACTCTTGTTTCATTTCTTGGTACATACTTTCAAACAGCAATGTGATTTACCTGTAATTTCATTGTTTAACAAAATAGGCCATAATACTTTTCTAAAAACAGAATTGAGTGCCTTTTTCAAAATCAACAAAGGCTGCATATAATTTTTGATTATTTGTGAATTGTTTCTGGATTGCAGCTAACAAGGTAAACATTTGATCTACCGTACTATAACCTTTGTTGAACCCAGCTTGGTGTTCTCCAGTAATATCATTTTGATTTATCCATTCTTGTAATCTTTTGTTAATGACAAAGCTGTTACATAATGATATTCCTCTATATTTGTTGACATGATTAACATCCCTTTTTAACTAATGGCAAAATAACAGACACTTTCCAATTTTCAGGATAAATACCAGAGTCAAGTAAATAATTGAAGAACTTAACTAAAAACTGAACAATGGCTCCATTTGAGATCTTAAAAAATTCTCCAATAAGACCATCAGGGCCTGCAGATTTATTTGTTTTTCAATTTTCTAATAGCTAGTAACACTTCTTCTTTTGAAATTGGCCTATTTAACACTTCATCACCTTCCTTTGTTAAATCATCATTCTGTATAGTATTTTCTTCAACGTCTTTTTCCAGTACACTTTTAAAATGTTGATGCCAATCAGAGACAGAAATGTCATTCTGAGGCTGCGACTTCCTATTTGGATATTTTACGCACTTGTGTATGGAGAGCTTGGGAGATTTCCCATATATATCAATTCATAGTAAAATGTATAAAATACCAGTTAACACTGACTCTATGGATGAATGCCGAAACCCTTTAAAAGGATATAGAGTTTGTACAATTTAGACAGAAATGGTAAGAAAACTTAGGTTACAGTGTTCGTGAATGCTTAAATTAGTATGGATTTTCTTTTGTATGGAATAATCAAGGGGTACATGGTATCTCAGCCTTCTTAAAAAGTTTCAAACAAAGGCTTATAGATTGCAGATTGAAAAACTGGAATGAACATATGTATAACAGTGAAAGATTTGCTCAATATAGGCTGTTTAAAACATCTTGTTTCAAAGATATGTATATTGACATTAAAATAAATTGTAATGTTCAAAATGCTCTTACTAAATTTAGGTTTGGGGTTTCAGGTATTGCATGTCACCCCAATAGAAGATGAAATTCATTCCTTGTTTTGTTGTCCAGCCTTACCATCTTAGGATGCAATTCATTGGACCAAAATATTATAAGGAGCCTTGTAACTTTAGGGTAAATGTTCTTCTGTCAAGGAAACGTGAGACGACTTTAACAAATCTTGCCATGTATGTTTATCATACATTGAAAAGGGTAAATACTGCGTAACATAAGAAAAGCATACTTATTTGTTGCAGCTTCCCAATGACTGTGGATAGCTGGGAAATATATTGTGGTTCTTGTTATTCATGATTATGTGTAACCCCCCTTCAGAAAAGGGCTATGTCCTAAAATCTGAATAAACTATTTGCATTAGCATTTGCCTGTACACACACTCTCTCTCTCTCTCTCTCTCTGTGGCTGGCTTGCACACACTGGGCTCTTGTGGGCCACAGAGCAAGCATGGACTCTCTGTTCTGTGACAGTCACATACACCTATCTTTATTTAATAACACATCCTGCTGCCCTGGTCTGTCAGTTCAGTTTCCTTTGCACTGCACAGCGAGGTCAGTCAGTCAGCAGGATCCTGTTTTCTCCCCTTTCTACTCTCTGCCCCCTTCTCACTCACTACCCCTACCATGCCCTGGCATTATACTTATGTTGTCCTTACCTGGTCTCTTTGTCCCTAACTGGATTAAGACGTTCAACTGCACGAACCTGGCCTAATAGTAGCTGGAAGTTTTGTTTTCAAACTGCTTAGCAAATACATTGCTTTATATCAATACAGATGAAAGCAAAACTTAAAATAAAGGCAATAGAAAGATATTAAATAAATTACAAAAAGCTCAGTCGAGGCTGCGAGAACTCGTTACCAAGTTTAGTACGCAACTTTCCACAGCAAGTGTCCAGACCAGGACAGGAGTTCTTATCTCCCTTGACCCTGTCTACTTTACCACAACAGCTACTGAGAGACTCAACGCCTGCCCCCACCCACCATCCATCCACCCCTTTCCACCCACCATCCATCCACCCCTTTCCACCCACGGCGGCCACCACCACCTGCTCCTAGCACATCTCCTCACCCCCCTTCCCCTCTACCCCTTTCTTTACATTGAAGACTCCACACTACAGTACAGTACCTTGCACCCTAACTCTCTTTATCTCTCTGTATCAGGTTCATTCAATGAGGACAGCAAGGCAGGGCTGCTATCTCCCTGTTCAGTGCCTGCCTGGGTTATGAAGTGCTGGGCTGCTTTGAATTTGACACAACCCTGACAAGGCCCCTATCTGCTTTCAGCAAAGTGAAAAGTAGGAAACTTTGATATCTTAGTCCAGCAGGTGGACAAAAAACACAGACTTAGGTTCAATTCCACCCCAACACACACACACTCTCTCTCTCATATATATCCGTAAGTGCGGGGTCTGGATGTAAAAAAGCACATGGGTGCTTATTCATTATCCTCGACATAAAATAATTTGTCATTATCATTGTCATCTGGTTAGTTGTGCAGTATGGTCAAAAGTCAGGTCAGGCCATAGGCAAAAATGGAACAGAACAAAATAAGACAAACAAGGTAAACAGCGAGTTATTAAAGAAAATTCATTGAAGTTGGAACGTGGCTACCTTATTGGTGGGCAAAGGGTCGCAGACCAAACTCTCACCATTGATGAAGTTGGGAACTCCAGCTGAAGAACCCGCACACATGAACAGGGAAAAGAAAAGTAAACAAACAAAGACAAACAAACCTAATTAAATCAAACAAACACCCCTCTGCTACCTCCCCGCTCTTCCCCCCACCCCAAGTCCCCACTCCCTGCCAAAAATATCAACTGTTAATAAATGAAGAAGAAAAACGTCACCCTACCCCTGTGTAACAATTTCTAATGTTTTCCTCTTCCTGGACTACAGCTCTGAGGTTTACCAATGGTCAGACTTTTTGTCTAAATTACCACTGGGTATGTCACCAGTTTTTTAACCCCCACCATTGATGTAGCTGCATTCCGACTTCAGGGCTAAAATTTCAAACACACACACACACTACACGAGTTTGATAGAGAAAAAGCAAATACATTACTTACTTACTGTACCAAGTGGACATTTAATTGTTAAACAGTGACAGTGACTTTGCCAGTGTGTGTGGCTCACCTGACCACTTCCAGGCAGTAGCGCTATTTGCTGTCAGCAGCAGAACACACACCATCACAACCTGCAAAACAAAACAGTCCAACTATAATAACAACAATAATAACCATAAAACAGAATCAGTCAGCAACTACAAATGTCATACAAGATAACTGCATGAACATGAAACAAATCAAATCAGCAGCCCCATATGTTTATGTAATATGTAATGACCATAGGAAGCAGCAGCAACAACAACTACAGCAGCAGAGGAAGAAGTGATGACAAGGAAGGAGACAGTGAGAACAAAGAGGATGAGGACAAAACAAAAACTCACAGTGAAGAGACCAGGAGGACGACAATCATGATGATGATGATGATGATGAGGATGAGGAGGAGGAGGATCAACAATAAGAAGATCATGACAGTGATAAGTCAATGAAGGAGATAATGCTGATGATGACAATGATGATAATGGCTAAGAAGAAGAAAAAGAAGACATACCTGAGATGATGACGCCATGTTCACTCAGCGACAGAACGAGCTACAGCCAAGGGCAGATAGGCAGACAGGGAAGAAGGCAGGAGAGAGAGGTTTGCTTGCTGCTGTTCCTTCTTGCCCAATGCCTGTCCCACCCCACTGTGGGCTTTACATAGCCTCCGGTGGCTGACTCATGGTCACATGTACAGAAGACACGTCAACAAGTTTCTTGCTGTTTCCCCTGTTCTCTGAAAACCTTAGTTTCAGTTCAGGAACCAGATTTACCCAGTTACTGGCCTTGACAAAACAAAAGTAGGAGGGTGGGGTGATGCAAAACACACAGTCACACTCACACACACTCTCTCTCTATCTGTCAATACTTATTTTAGTTTTGGGATTTTATTGAATTATTTTGGGACATAGCCTTTTTGTGCTTTTGATGATGTATATTAATCTCATGCATTGCACCAAAATAAATGTTACAATTTATGCGGTTTTTTTTTAAACAACAGTTTAAGTGTGAACTTGTGCCCTGTTTATTTTGCTTCTTTTATCAGTCGTGTATTATGTATTGCAATGATATCTGAGTTATTATCGTAGAATTCAATACATTGACCTGTGTATCCCTCTCTCGCTATCTTTCTGTCTGTATCTCTGTCTACCTGTCCGTCTTTCTCTTCACTTGCTTTGTACCAAAATGACTGTTACAATGCATGTACATTAATTTTTTTTTTATCACTACCTTATGTGTAATTGTACCTTGTGATGATGCCTTACATTGTTGTTGAGCACCTGATAAGACCCAATGGATCCCATTTGGGGGTAAATCATTATATGATTTCCATACTAATGATCATTAATTTGATACGCCTGTATATTCAACTTTGTTTATTTTGTTTCTATTCCATGTGATTGTTGTTGGTGAATATTGACATTTGCATATGGTTTAGTATTTATATTGTAGATTTTGCTGGGTTTTTAAACTTGTTTTTTTGTTATTTACATTTCTTTGTTGTTACTGGGTTTTTTTTTATATGTGTTGTTCTTGAAACTCAATTTGCATATGCTTGTGAAACTTTTTAGCATGAGTGTATGTATGTGTGTGTGTGTGTGTGTGTGTGTGTGCATGCGTGCACGTGTTTTGAATAACTGGTTTTGACTATCCCAACTGTTATTTCATAGATTTGGCCTGCAGAGTACCATGTTTGTAATATATGTTTTTGACAATTTTCACTGTATTTGGTTTTATTAATACTCTCTCTCTCTCTCACCTCTCTTTTAATGCAATGCTTTAAATTCATTTTTCCAAGGTATGAATTTTTTAATAATTGATGTCAGCGCCTCCCCCCCTCACTCGATTTTGATACCAGATTAAGAATGGAAGGGGTTTTTGTTGGTTTTTTCTTACTTTTTAATTATATTAATTTTTTTTCCTTTCTTTTACATATCTCTGACAACTGTTTATTATTGTGTACTTGTGTCTTGCATATTTTGCTTGTTTTTTTCATAGCTATGTATTATGTATTGTCATGATATTTAAGCAATTATTGTAGAATTATGTATATTGACCTGCGTATCTGTCTCTATCTTTCTGTCTGCCTATCTACCTGTCTGTCTTTCTCTCCACCTCTTTGTTTTTAATAACGGATTGACTTTTGTCGCATCTTTTGTCATGGATTTTCTAGTGCTTTGTATAGAAGGGATTCTTCTCTCTCTCTCTCTCTCTCTCTTATATGAAATATTGAGATTAAAAACATCTTTCTTTTCAGTTATCATTGTTCTCTAAATTTTTATTTTACGTTTACTTGAAACTATTAGCTGTTATTATTAAGGCCAGTCCCTTATCAGGGCAAGGGCCGGACGAAGAACAGTATGTCAATACTGTCTTACCTGTACCCCTTGGGCATAAAAATTATCAGCTCTCTCTTTCTCTCTCTCTGGCAAAAGGCAGGAGAATGGACCAAGAAGACAGTAAATAGATAAGAAGGAGGTGACAGGAAGAAAAGGAACAAGGCAGAAACAAAGAGAGGGACAGTCCCTAGCGCAGATTTTCCAGAAGGTGGAGTTGCTATGATAAAAAAAAATCCATACTACACACACGTTTGATTTACTGTAGGCCTAAAAGATATTTTGTGAGTGTATTTATCGAACTCAGAGAGAAAGAGGGAGAGCGAGAGAGAGAGAGAGAGAGAGAGAGAGAGAGAGAGAGAGTGCATGTATGTGTGTGTGCGCGTTTGCGTGTTTATTTTACTTCAATGTGGGTGTTTTACCTGTGTGCGTGAGTGTGTGCGTGTCTGTCTGTCTGTGTGTTTAGTTTACCTCTTCCCGACAAAAAACAAAAACCTATCCAAAAAAAACAAAAAAATTCTTCTGGGCCCAACCATTTGTAGACCTGTCTCTCTCACATCTCTATTAAAAAAAAAAGATCGTGCCACCTCTTCATTCTTTCCGTTACAGAGAAAGATCTCGACCCTCTAGCCTACAATCAGCGCACAGGACTGGAAGGGGTGTGGAAGATGCCATGCCAAACTGTTTATTCTGTACAAGTCGTACAGTCACTGGGAAACTCTCGATTCTCGTGCCAGAATATTGTTGGCTGGCTTTGTGCTTTCTCTCACCTCTCTTGTACATTCTATAGACAGAGCATTGTAATAGTCACTATGAACATTCATCTACTGTGAAATTTGCGAACGACAGCGCTTGTTTGTCTCATTTATCTGGATCAGTCCAAGACCATGGTCCAGCCCTCACCCAGTTCGTCCATTGGTGTGATGAGGCGTTTTCTGGGAAATAAATGTTGGTGAAAAGAAAAATCTCCATCTTGATTTCAGAAGAGCACAGCATACTTATGAGAATATCATTATTCATAATCAAGAAGATGAACAAGTATCAAATAATAAGTATCTGGGAAATAAATGTTTCTGATCACACTGGGGCACCAACACTGATGCTATTGCCAAAAAGGGACAATGGCGTGTGTATTTTCTTTGGAAGCTTAACTCATTACATTTTTTGTTGTTGATAAAAAGATTCTTTGCTTCTTTGTTTTATAAGTCTTATATATAGAGAGCGTTCAGAGCTTTGCTTTCATTTGTTTATATAACAGCCTCAGTTTTTTAATTTTTAAAAAAAAAAAGGTCTTCAGCGAATCTGCTATAAAACAAAATGAAGAAGAAAATGATGGTTGCCCAGAAAGCTGCAGTCATTGTAAATCAACAGCTTGTACACAAGGCCACTGCCATCTTAGCCAATCCTTCCCATGCTATGTTTTCTGAATTTCAACTGTTGCATTCAGGACACCGCTTTCAGTGTCAACAGACAAACAAACAGAAAAAGAAATTCCTTTGTGCCAGTAATCATTTTGATGGATGCTATAGCCAAGTGACTAAGACCATTCCACTTCAATCCTACAGTCCAACAAAGTCGTAGGTTCAAATCTTGGTGGCGTCCGTTAACTGTCATGACACTTTCCACTAGACTAGTGGTGTCAGATTCTGTCAAGGCAGTGTTATCTGTCATGACACTTTCCACTAGACTAGTGGTGTCAGATTCTGTCAAGGCAGTGTTAACTGTCATTGACACTTTCCACTAGACTAGTGGTGTCAGATTCTGTCAAGGCAGTGTTAACTGTCATTGACACTTTCCACTAGACTAGTGGTGTCAGATTCTGTCAAGGCAGTGTTATCTGTCATTGACACTTTCCACTAGACTAGTGGTGTCAGATTCTGTCAAGGCAGTGTTAACTGTCATAGCACTTTCCACTAGACTAGTGGTGTCAGATTCTGTCAAGGCAGTGTTAACTGTCATTGACACTTTCCACTAGACTAGTGGTGTCAGATTCTGTCAAGGCAGTGTTATCTGTCATTGACACTTTCCACTAGACTAGTGGTGTCAGATTCTGTCAAGGAAGTGTTATCTGTCATTGACACTTTCCACTAGACTAGTGGTGTCAGATTCTGTCAAGGCAGTGTTATCTGTCATTGACACTTTCCACTAGACTAGTGGTGTCAGATTCTGTCAAGGAAGTGTTATCTGTCATTGACACTTTCCACTAGACTAGTGGTGTCAGATTCTGTCAAGGCAGTGTTATCTGTCATTGACACTTTCACCCTCCTAAAGTATATGACCTATGAGTGTGTGTGTGTGTGTGTGTGTGTGTGTGCTTTTGAAAAACATATGACTATTGACATTTTTATTTCATAGATTTGGTCTGCAGCGTACCATGTTTGTAATATGTTTGTTTAAACTATTGATTGTCATTGGTTGCATGTCTGTGTAAAATTAGGTTGAATGCATGCGCTTTGATTTGTCTTTGCAAGATATAGCGCTATACAAGTTCCATTTATAATAATAATAATAATAATGTATGGAATTTATATAGCGCTGAATCTTGTAAAGCAACAAATTAAAGCGCTCAGATAACTTTTTTTTTGGATCGAGGATAATGGAATAAGCACTCATGTGTTTTGTGCTAACTGTCATAGCAGTTTCCACTAGACTAGTGTTGTCAGATTCTGTCAAGGCAGTGTTATCTGTCATTGACACTTTCCACTAGACTAGTGGTGTCAGATTCTGTCAAGGCAGTGTTATCCGTCACAATACTTTCCACTTTACTTCTGGGAAGTGTGTCAGTAACCACATGTGGGTACATGTCATTTCCACCAGTCCAAGTTCCATCACCAGGCTGCATTTTTTTAAAGTTTTAAATGACTGAACTGATGACAAACCTTTGGCTTAATCTGGGGACTTTTGAGCCTCTGCTTTGGGACGTTCTGGTCTTTCTTTGAGCCCAAGACATTCAGCAGTGAGTCATCATTGCCATTTTCATGTCGAAAATTTTTGATGGAGAAAGAGAAAGAGAGAGAGAGAGAGAAAGAGAGAGCAAGAGAGAGAAAGAGAGAGCAAGAGAGAGAGAACTCGAACTCGAACTCGAACTCGAACTCGAAAGATTTATTCACAAAAAAGGCCATTGGCCCATACATGAAGGGGGGTTGCCAAACTGCTTAGTATTTTACTATTTTTAGTGAGAAAAATAACACACACAAAAACCAAAATGTTATTGTATACCCACAACCAGCACAATAAAAATCAGTTCCACAAAATATGACTTAAGAAACTGAGATATCTCTTATTCTAAAGGATTTACACAAATATAAAGCAAGATTTCGCACAATCTCAGGGTGACTAGATGCCACGAGTAGACAGAATCTAAATAAATTAGGCTGTCTACTATACTTTACCGGAATGTAATTCTGTCTTACATCTTCTAATACTGGACAGCACAGCACAAAATGAACTTCATCCTCTACTGTTTGCTTACATAATGGCATAAGCAACCTGAGGTCATCAACATCATGTTCTATATATCTACATTTATGAACATTTATGTCTGATACACCAAGTCTAAACACACAAAGAGAGAGAGAGAGAGAGAGAGAGAGAGAGAGAGAGAGAGAGAGAGAGAAGAGAGAGAGAGAGAGAGAGAGAGAGAGAGAATGAATGAATCTTTTTTTGAATGAATAAATCTTTGTTTTTCAAGGGTAACAGAATAAGCTTAGGCATAATATTTTTCATCCGGCCCTTGCCCTGATTAGGGACTATCAACAATACAAGGGGAAAACCCTATAGCCTACTACATCAACGACAACATGATTTTAAAAAGATAAGTGTATATTTAGCAATACATAATCCGTAACTGACCCGAACATTAATGTCAAGAGATACATAGATTATAATTTTTTTGAGAAAAGAGATATGCGTTAATTAACACATAATTCTCAAATGAATTGAACATTAACATGAAAACTGATACACTGATAATAATTAAGTAATATGGATAAAGTAAAAGAGCGAGCGAGCGAGAGAGAGAGAGAGAGAGAGAGAGAGAGAGAGAGAGAGAGAGGGGCATTTTCAGGTTACATCAACATACAAATAAACCAGATATCAGATTATGACAAGGCACCCTCACTAAAACCTTTTTAATTTTTTACAAATAAAACATACTATGAATAAAAATATCAAGTTAAGTTGCAAAATGCCAAAGAGCCTGATATAAAACAGTTTTAACAGCCCCGCCAACAACAGCATCAATACAACAATTGGAAGAGGAACATCAGTTTAAACTCAATACATTTCCAAGAGGCATGGTAAATTGATTGAAGAAGGCGAATAATATTGTATGCATTTTGGACGACTATAAAATAAAGCACTATACAATGTATAAACCAAACATTTATATAAAATAATTCATTTCATACATAAGAGGAATGAATACCGAAAGGAGAGAGAGAGAGAGAGAGAGAGAGAGAGAGAGAGAGAGAGAGAGAGAGAGAGAGTACATCTCCAGGTTGTATGATCATCTAGATAAATGGTATGTAACAAAACACCCCCACAAACCTCTCTCACCTTAAGATACAGTTATTAATCATAAACAAATCAAGATATAGTCTGCAAAGAACATCGCATACAAAAAATATGTCAAGCAATTAAGTGAAAAGAAATTTAACAATTTCCAAATTGTGTAGAATACATACATACATACATACATACATACATACAGAGAGAGAGAGAGAGAGAGAGAGAGAGAGAGAGAGAGAGAGAGAGAGAGAGAGAGAGAGAACTCGAACTCGAACGATTTATTCACAAAAAGGCCATTGGCCCATACATGAAGGGGGTTGCCGAACTGCTTAGTATTTTAGTTTTAACACACACACACACACACACACACGCACGCACGCACGCACGCACACACACACACACACACACACACACACACACACACACACACACACACAGACCAACATGTTACTGTATAACACAAAGTCAGCTACAAAAATATCACTTAGGATAACATTATCTCTCTTATTCTGAAGGCTTTACACAAATATAAAGTGAGGCTGCGCACAACCTCAGGATGACTTGATGCCAGGAGTAAACAGAGTCTAAATAAATTAGGCTGTCTACTATATTTAACAGGGATGTAGTTCTGCCTAACATCCTCAACAAGAGAGAGAGAGAGAGAGTAAGAGAGAGCAAGAGAGAGAGTAAGAGAGACTAAGAGAGAGCAAGACAGAGAGACAGAAAGAGAGAGTCACTCAAAGAAGTGCCACCCATATAAAAAATAAATCTGGTCTGAATTTCCAATCATTTTTCCAAAACTACACATAGTAAAACGCTGATGGGGCAAAGAACACCACAGAATAAGCATCTTCTGTCCACCCCAGCGCTTACGATGTCACTACCTGGTCGTCAGAAACATTCTGGTTGTTGGACTTCCTGACAGAACGGACTGGGCAGGCCGAAAATAAGCAAGAGAGAGAGAGAGGGAGAGGGAGAAGACATTAAAGACAGATACAAAGAGAGAGAGAGAGAGAGAGAGAGAGAGAGAGAGAGAGAGAGAGAGAGATAGAGAGAGAGAGAGAGAGAGAGAGAAGGAGAAATTTCTAGCACATGATTTTCTGAAGGTGGGCATGCTTTAGATTGTGATTGCACTCCCAGCATATCCACAGGGGAAGGAGGAGAGAACCACTGGTTTTCAGAGTATTCGCTGACCACCAGGTATCCCCACCCCCCCCCCCCCCCCCCCCCCCACACTCCGAGGAACAAGAAGTATATGTTTCTCAGAATAAACATCACAGTTTAATCATTTTCCAAAGTACTTGGTGTCACTGCATTTCGTGTTTGTGATGAGCGATCACTCACACAAGGTATCACAACTGTCGTTTCAAAGCAAAAGAAAATCTTTATTCTCCATTTCCTCAGATGATAAGCAGTCACATATAACCTTCACCTATCCCATAGTCACATAGCTCCCATGGAGGAGGCACCACAGAAGATTTTGCAATACATAAGAGGCATAAACAAGCCTCTTCAAAACAAAAGCACCAGAAATCAAAACTGTTCATGGACCAATGAAGTCATGACCACACCTGAAGTTTTCAGCCCCCCCACCACCTTAGTTAAATCACGGCAATACCAGCAAACCATCATCAACAACAACCACTATCCAAGCGATGACAAGCAAAAGCTCAATGTGGGTTTTTTACAGTTAAAGCAATATCAGCAAATCAACAACAACAACCACCCAAGCGATAACAAGCAAAAGCTCAAAGTCCTTCTTCAGGTTAGTATCTGACATAGAAGTGATTCACGGTTACTTAATGTCTACTTTTGTGTAGAACAAAGCAAGTGTCCTTTACAGAGGTGTCCAGTTGCACATCCAGTTGTAGATTGAGTTGAAGAAAGCAATGAACCAGCCTCTGAACAAAACCGGTAGAGGTATTCAAGAAACATTTTACACACAGGTGTGTGACTGGTAACTGTATAAGTTAATGCTGTTACAACTTATGACACCATGTAAACTGCAGAAATAAATGCTGCACACTTAATATATCCAGTAGTATGGAGCAACTGTATTCAAATTTTTTATTTTTTGTCATTCCATTAGGGATATGGAGGATTTGACATGTTATCAAGGAATAACTGAACAACATACATGCACCATGTAATTACATATTTGAACACAATACCATAGGACTTTTTCTGTTTACATATAGAGCGCTTTGATTTGTTTTTTTGCAAGATATAGCGCTGTATAAATTCCATGTATTATTATTATTATATCAAATTCTTTAAACATGGTTTACGAACAAAAAAGTAACATGCTATTTCCAACAGTGTTAAACATTTTAACAACATTAAGCAGAATCTTATTTGTTGAAGAATTTCATACTCAGTGTTTGGATGTTTAGAATAATATTCTGGTAAACATTTTTTAACGAGTTTTCATTATTGAACAAATACAAAGGTAAAGATATAAAATTCTTCCCCAAAATCGCCACAATTGCATTTTGTACAGTATCTTTCATTTCCCTCAAAAGGAAAGATACTAATAGACAGATTGTTATCTGTAATATCTGTTTGTTTAAACTATTGATTATTTATCATTGATTGCATTACTGTGTAGCTTAAGGTTGAATGCATGCGCTTTGATTTGTCTTTGCAAGATATAGCGCAATATAAGTTCCATTTATTATTATATTATATTATTAATGCTGATGGTTGTGAGCGACCTAGCCAGTACCAATAGACTGCGCTGGTTTAGGCACGTTCAATGGAAAGCAGACCACCACATCATAAAAAGAGCAATGAACTTCGTAGTGGATGGAAAAAAGACCAAAGGGAAGACCTAGCACAAACCTGGGCTACCTGTATTGCAGATGAACTTAGAGAAAGGGGCATAAATAAGGAAGAAGCTCAAAACAGAGAGAGATGGAGAAGGCTCATCAATGTCAAACCTCTCCTGGGAGAAACATGACAAAAAAGGAAGAAGAAAGAAAGAATGGTTGTGAGTGACCCTGTCTGCTGTGTGCACGCTGACACCAGATCCCCCACAGCTGTGGGGGGGGACTGGGCTGACTGCACTGCACTGCACTGCACTGCACTGCACTGCACTGCACTGCACTGCACTGATGCCGGCCAAAGCCTCGCTCTGTTGGGCAGCAGCTTCTTACCGTCTCAGATTTTGGACCACTTCTGTGAAATAAAAAAAACACCAACCTGACATTTAATGTGCTGTGAAATAAAAGTATGCTGATATTTATTTTTCTGCTCAATGAAAAAATAAACTGGCATTTACTGTCATCTGAAAGTGAAAAATATACTGACCCAAACAAAAACGAACAAAACCTGGACACTTACTGTCCTGTGAAATAAAAATACACTGACATTTACTTTCCTATGAAACTGAATTTTACACACTTCCCTACCTGTGAAAATAGACATACACTGATATAACTTTCTTATACAATAATAAAATAACCCCCCCCCTCCCCCCCGAAAAAAAACACCCCCAAACCCCCAAACAAGACTCACGGACATGTACTGTCCTGTGAGGAACAAAAGTACACTGACATCTACTTTCAAGTGAAATATCCTTAAAAACAAACAAAGAAACACTGATATTTACTTTCTTGTGAATTTTCTTTAAGCTACTGACATTTACCTTCCTACTTCTAAATCCCACTGACATCTGCTTTCCTGTGAGGTGGAAAAAAACACCAAACCACTTCTGATATCTACATTCCTGTGCCACAGAAAAATACAATGACACTTTTTCATTTTCCTGTGAAAATAAAAATACAGTCAGATTTCTGTGGAATGAAAACATTTCGCAATTTTTTCTGAAAATGAAAATGCACTTTTACTTTCTGTGAAAGAAAAAGTACAATAACAATTCTGTCCTTTTCCCGTGAAGTGAAACTGCACTGACATCTACTTGGGAGTGAAGTAGCAGTACACTGACAATTTCTAATAATGAATAGCATTTATATAGCACATTTCTCAAAGCAATGACTCAATGCGCTTTCATACCATGCGCATCTATACACATGCACACACAGCACATAATAACAACAACAACAATGATAATGAGCATTTCTAAAGCGCAAATAAATTTACCAGAGATACCTATCACACTGTAGAGGCACACACTTGCGTCCGGGCACACACAAGCAGGGCAATTAACAGTACACTCAAGAGAAAGGGCACTAGCAATAACATAACTAACAAACAAACAAAAACCCATAACCAACAGCCAGGCATGCACATGAAGTAGCCTACAGTGTGACAAACGGCGACCGTCAAGACAAGCACAATATATTAACTAGCTAAGAAATACATTAAAGAGATGTGTCTTCAATGAAGACTTAAACTGGGATAAAGTGGGAGCATGTCTGACGGCTGGTGGCAGAGAGTTCCAGATCGTGGGCGCAGCAACACCAAAAGATCTACGACCTGCGGTTTTGAGGTTGTAATGGGGTACAACAAGCAAGTTATCATTCGAAGACCGCAGGGTTCTAGTTGTGGTGCGTGATTTCAAGGCAGCTGACAGAGATGGAGCAAGCGAGCCTTCAGAGTGACGGTATGCCAAGACCGCAACTTTGTACTGACAGCGTGCCCTTACAGGTAACCAATGAAGCTCCCTAAGCATGGGAGTCACATGGTCCCTTTTGCTCTTTCCAAGGATGAGCCTGGCAGCAGAGTTCTGAATTCGCTGCAGGCGTGTAAACTGGTCATCACTTATACCGATAAAACAGGAGTTGCAATAGTCCAGTCGCGATCAGAGACAATAAATATTCATTTCGGAAACCCAGTGACCTAGCTTTCTACCATCGGAGAGTGTGAACAATCTTTTTTTCTGAACAACTCCAGAGACCCTGGCGTCTACCATCTGCAGACATCTCAAACCAGGTCTTCAACGACCCCCCCGAGATGGAAATGAAGCACGGCATCAACTCTCCACAGCGTCTGTCAACCCGTGTTTTAGGAAAACAAAACAACAACAACAACAGAATAAAATTGAGCAATAACTCTTGTTTGACTGATATCTGCCTGTCTACTGCAACTTTCTGTGGATATTTTCCCTTTTATATAAATACGATTTATCTTTAAAAAGTACTATTCTGGGGAATACACAAATGAAACAGAACTCAAAAGTCTTACAAAGGCCATCTACTTTGGGGCGGGGGTGTTTGTTTTTGTTTGGGTTTTTATTTGTTTGTTTGTTTGTACCTGGGCTAGAGCTGAGAGGTTCACCAATGGTGAGATTTTGCGTATGCGACCTTTTTGGCCCACCATGAAGGCAGCTGCATTCCGACTTCAGGGATATCTGCTTTTGACCTTGGAAGGTTTCACAGGGAGAGCAGCAGCAGCAGCTAACAGTTTGTGGCGCAGCAGACTAGGAGGAATGCCATGCCACAGGAAAGGCATGTGCCTGGAGCTTCGCCACACATCACCAGTGTGGTCTGACTCAGGCTGCAGACACAGCACTGCACTGATTACCGCAGCCTGAATTAACTGATCTGCCTCACCAGACACAGCACTGCACTGATTACTGCAGCCGGCTGAATTAACTGATCTGCCTCACCAGACACAGCACTGCACTGATTACTGCAGCCGGCTGAATTAACTGATCTGCCTCACCAGACACAGCACTGCACTGATTACTGCAGCCGGCTGAATTAACGATCTGATCCCCGCGAATACACTGCACAGCACATGATTACTGCAGCCTGAATTAACTGATCTGCCTCACCAGACACAGCACAGCACTGATTACTGCAGCCTGAATTAACTGATCTGCCTCACCAGACACAGCACTGCACTGATTACTGCAGCCTGAATTAACTGATCTGCCTCACCAGACACAGCACTGATTACTGCAGCCTGAATTAACTGATCTGCCTCACCAGACACAGCAATGCACTGATTACTGTAGGATGAATTAACTGATCTGCCTCACCAGACACAGCACTGCACTGATTACTGTAGGATGAATTAACTGATCTGCCTCACCAGAGAGAGTACTGAGCATTGCAGGCTGAAGTAAGTGAGTATATACAATTGTTAATAAAAGTATATTGTGATTCAGTCATCTGTTGCAATGTGAAATCATCTGTCACAATGTGTGTACAGGACGATCATAGGTTTCCTTGTTGTTCTGTCAACGTATGCTTGTGTTTTTATGACACTTTTTAATACCAACAAATTTATGTTGAAGCCAATGACCTGATCTTCCTCTGGCTCAATACATGAATAGCCTGAGTACAGCACTATGCACTATGTGTTGATGCTCTGTGCACTATGTGTTGATGTACTATGCACTATGTGTTGATGCTCTGTGCACTGTGTTGATGTACTATGCACTATGTGTTGATGCTCTGTGCACTGTGTGTTGATGCTCTATGCACTATGTGTTGATGCTCTGTGCACTATGTGTTGATGCTCTGTGCACTATGTGTTGATGCTCTGTGCACTATGTGTTGATGCTCTATGCACTGTGTTGATGTACTATGCACTATGTGTTGATGCTCTGTGCACTATGTGTTGATGCTCTGTGCACTGTGTGTTGATGCTCTATGCACTATGTGTTGATGCTCTATGCACTATGTGTTGATGCTCTGTGCACTATGTGTTGATGCTCTGTGCACTATGTGTTGATGCTCTGTGCACTATGTGTTGATGCTCTATGCACTAGGTGTTGATGGTCTGTGCACTATGTGTTGATGGTCTGTGCACTGTGTTGATGCTCTGTGCACTATGTGTTGATGCTCTATGCACTATGTGTTGATGCTCTATGCACTATGTGTTGATGGTCTGTGCACTATGCGTTGATGGTCTATGCACTATGTGTTGATGCTCTGTGCACTATGTGTTGATGCTCTGTGCACTGTGTTGATGCTCTGTGCACTATGCGTTGATGCTCTATGCACCATGTTGATGGTCTGTGCACTATGTGTTGATGGTCTGTGCACTATGTGTTGATGGTCTGTGCACTATGTGTTGATGCTCTATGCACACTGTGTTGATGGTCTGTGCACTATGTGTTGATGCTCTGTGCACTATGTGTTGATGCTCTGTGCACTATGTGTTGATGCCCTATGCACTATGTGTTGATGCTCTATGCACTGTGTTGATGCTCTGTGCACTATGTGTTGATGCTCTATGCACTATGTGTTGATGCTCTATGCACTATGTGTTGATGTTCTATGCGCCAAGAAGCAAGGTCCGCCATCTTCAGAGAAGCGCGGTCATCGTCTCTGACCCCACCCTTGTCAGTTTTGACAGTTGCTTGATCGAAATATCTCATCTCACAAGCTTAATATTTTTGCTCCTCCACAACCAACTCTGGGTTGGGGGTTTGGGGGGAGAGGGGGTCAGGTAAACTTTGATGACTGAAGTTAAAAATTCCTGCGCCCCCCCTCCACTACTACCACCCCCCCCCCCCCCCCCCCCGAAATGACAGGTGGGGAGAACCACCACCTGGTGCCCACCTTTGACTTTGCGTGCTGCTGCGGCCAGGGTGAAGCCGGCAGTGCCGGCAGCTGCCACCCCCTGGGCGCCGATTCCGGCAGCTCCAATGGACTGGAGGCCGGCGATGGCCCAAACTCCCTGCCCAGAAGTCCAGGCCGCAGACATCATGGCCGCTGCCAGTGAGCCTGAGGCAATGCCGCCAGATGTGAAAGCCGATGGCGGCAGCCGCTGCCGGGACAACCACAGGGGAAGCAACAGCAGCAACGGCTCCCACAGCCAGGCAGGCTCCTATACCACGGTCTGCAACAATCACCATCACTATGTCTGTTTGGAGGGGGAGGGAGGGGGGTTCAATTTTATTATAAAAGTACTCTGTGTGTGTGTGCGTGATGTATATATTGTTCAAAGCATGTTGTGTCATTTTTTTCAATGCCACTCATAATTTCTCAATTGAGATAAAGTATTCTTGAGTCTCTGAGTCTTGAATCTTACCTATTTGTTCATGCTGGCCATTCTTTGCTGCTTTTATCATCTGTATCACAGTACAAATTATCCACTGCCCCCAAAAGTCCTTCAGATGAGATTTATAACCAAGCTCCTGTGTGAGAATGGACGGTTAACATCTTGCGCACAAGTTAAAACCCGTTTCGCTTTTGGGAAAACTAGGCCATTGTGTGCCGGTGGGAGCAGATAGCAAAATGTACAAAACCACATGTACACAGGGACTGGAAGTATTAAAAAAAAAGCCTGCATGAGTGCTTATTCCATTATCCTCGAAATAAACAATACAATAAATAAAACTCAAATAAAAAATAAATCCCAAACTATAAAAATGTAAAACCTCACTCAACAGCACCATTTCCTTTTGCTTCTCTTATAAATTAATGTCAAAGTATTATTAAGAACAGATTTGTACTAATAGGGAGGCTTATTGTCACAAAGGCAGGATATGTCGGTTGGCAATGCAATTGAATTCATGAAGATAATGATGTTGTCTCAAAACCACAAATTATAAAATTCTTTGAATTACTCTTTTGTGCATGTGTGCGTGCGTGGGGGTGTGTGTGCGTGCGTGCGTGCATGCGTGCGTGTGTGTATGTGTGTGTGCAACTCAGTGTGTGTGTGTGATATGTGTGTGTGATATGTGTGTGTGTGATATGTGTGTGTGTGATATGTGTGTGTGTGTGTGTGTGTGTGTGTGTGTGTGTGTGTGTGTGTGCAACTCAGTGTGTGTGTGTGATATGTGTGTGTGATGTGTGTGTGTGCTACTGTGTGTGTGTGTGTGCGTGCGTGCGTGCGCGCATATGTGTGTGTGTCACGTACACACATTCTTTTTCTTAAAAAAAAACCAAGACCATCATTTGTTGGTTCCTTCACAAAATCTCTTATAGACTTTAAAAAAACAAGGGCAGGAAATACACACAAGATGTACTACTACTAGATTCAGTGCTATATAAATTCCATACATTATTATTATTATCATTACATACATGAACGGCCAGTTCGAGGTTTTCCTGGATTGCTCGGTCCTGAATCACCAGTTTGGGTCGCTTTTGATGACCTGCTTTGCTCTCTATCACAAGCATCTTCATTTTGGGCTGTTTCCGATGGGTGGCTCTGCTCTCTACCACCAGCATCTTCAGTTTGGGTGTTTTCTGATGGGTGGCTCTGCTCTCTACCACCAGCATCTTCATTTTGGGCCGTTTCCGATGGGTGGCTCTGTTCCAAGTCACCAGCGTCATCAGTTTGGGTTGCTTTTGATGATCTGTCACAAGAGCAATGAGTTTGTCAATTAAATGTTCTTCATGAACTACATCATCCCCATCCTACGATGTAAAAAAAAATCATATGTGAAAAACCCACCACAAAGCCATGTAAGCATGTTGGTGTATGTCATTCCATCTTCCTTGTGTTCCTGGATGCATGCACCTGGTGTTTAAGTGGAAGATGGGGAAGGGGGGGAGGGGAGAAAGAGGGTGGGCAAGAGGGTCACGAACTGTGCTTCACATTTCAATCTCATGCAATTCAAACAAAATTGGTTGGGGAGTGGTGGGGGGGGGGGGGGGACAGCCTAGTGGTTAGCGTTGTGCTCGTCATGAGGGCCTGGGATTGAGCCACTATGGAGGTGCCTGTCTGAGGGAATTTCACCCAGGAGTTAACATCAGTACTGACTCCCTGAAAGTCATGTGGACAAGATTGTCAATAATAATCCAAAGTCCCATGTACAACTGCTCGCAGAATATCTTGCATATATTGTTAAAAACCTGTTATGCCTTTCGGAAGAGTAGGCCAAGTCGTTTCCCCATACACTTCTGTGCTTGTGGTGAGATAGTGTCAAAGCCTTTGGGGCTGGAGGTTCGTTGGAGAGACATTGTGGTGGTTGACGCCTCAGGTGGGCAACTCACTCACTCTGTCTCCACGACTGAGCTAATACTGCTGTTAGCAGGGGGCTCCTGTGGACTTCTGACCCTGGGGACGAGACATAACGAATCTGGGTATGGCCGTGTCCGGGAGATTGGAATGAGCGGCGTGGGAACAGAAAGGACGGGGACGTCACTGAAGATGAGGCAGCAAAACCAAAACCAAACCAACAAACAAAAATCCTCTTCTTATCCTTAAAGTTAAACTTACCTTAGAGTCCCTTCCTTTACCGTGACAATACTTCTTGAAAGAACACGCACACTAAAGTATTAGCATCACCAAGCACTTAAACAAATTACCACAACAAGACTAACACACACACATCCAGGGGGGAAAAACTACAAAAACTTCATAGTTTTCTTCATTTCCAAAATATTATTTCTCACAAACCTTCGTGATCCTACATAACAAGGTATTCCAAAATATGTTACATCAGTCTCCTTCAGTATCATCCCAGCCAATGACAGACCTCCAGACTCAAAACCCAAGTTCATCACACACTGTACCTTCCTGGTCTCTTTATCTCAGGGCAGAGAACTCACATAATACACTGCAGCCACTAATGTCATTAACAAACGCAAGGAAATGCATTAATTTTCTTAAAATGGTTAGCAGACAGTACTAGGGACAAGATATCTTCACTCTTAAATGCTTTAAGTCACTTGTACGTTCCAAACTGTCTTATGGACAAGAGGTCTTTTTCAGTGCTCCTAATTATTTACTTAAAAAAACTCCAAAGTATAGATTGTAAGGCGTACAAACTTGCACTTGGGGTACCATTCCATGCAACCACCATAGAAACTTATAAGGAAATTGAGGAACTTCCCCTAGCTGAATACCGACAAGTTTCATGCGCCAAATATGTGTTACGGAGCGAAAATTTTGTCTGTAGTGAATTAAAAGTTCAAGCAGAAACGAATTTTCCAAAAAGAGCTAAACAAATTTCGTGTTTAATGCCTATTGGCACTTATGTATCAGACCTCTTCAAAAATCTAAACGTAATAAATATAATTTAGAAACACAGAAAGCTTTACCATGTCCTTCATGGGAGATGAATAAAGCCTGTTTTGATATAGATTATAATAATGAAAAAAAGAATGAAAATCAAAACATCATGGTTGCAGATATTCAGTCACATATTGAAAATAATTATACTGACTGCTTAAAAGTTTATACAGATGGATCTGTTTTTGAAAATCATGACACAGGCTCTGCATTTATCATACCAGCACTTAAAATTGAGAAATCGTACTATCTTGGTAAACATCAGTCAATATTTACAGCTGAACTTATTGCAGTTCTTATGGCTCTTAACTATATTCTTGATTTTCCATTTTCCTTCTTTCATATCTTGCTTTGTGTTGACTCCAAGTCAGTATTGTATGGTATAAAATCCCCACACTTCAAGGTCTCCAGAATTATTTTTGAAAATAATATGTCATACACCTCCTAAGTTTAAGAGGTATTCCTGTTTCTTTTTGTTGGGTGCCTTCTCATGTTGGAATTTTTTCAAATGAGTGGGCTGACAGAGCTGCAAAAAAGGGGGCAAGACATAATATGGAATCGATAGAACTGGATGTTCCCTTATCTCTACAGGAAGGATACCGTATAGTAGAACAGACTTCATGGTGTAAGTTTAAAGAATCTGATCAATTCAAGGAACGATATTTAAAAAGTTGTCTGACCACTGCCCATATTTCTTGTTATATGGCTCCTTCTCAAAGATTCGTGTTTTATGACCGTGAGAAGGGTTAATTCACTACCGTGAGAAGGGTTAATTCACTATATTTTAGAATGATGTTAAATGCATTCCTTACAAAATTTTGTAAGCATGTTAGATGTCTATGTGGGGATCATATTTCCAATACTCATATCATAATATTTGATTGCCCTATTGTAAAACCTTTTTTACCTACATTTTTTTAACAGTCTCTGGAGATTGTATTTGAAAATTCAAAGCTAGCCTTTGCCATTGCCAGATGTTTATTGCATAGTCCACTTGAATATTTATTGTAGTTACATTATTGTTATTTCATGTTTCCAGATTGTTGAGTTTATATATTGCTCCTGTTTAAAAGTTTTATCATTACTTTTCTAGGGTGTTTTTTTTTAAACCAACACTGATGCTATTTCTTAACCTTTTCTCCTTCCACTCTTTCTTCTCCCTTCTTTAACTTCCACTACACTTTCTATTTCCCTCGTCTAATATCACTTAGAGTGAACAGACGTTAAATTGAAGACAACAACAACACACACACTTAGGTGGTGATGATGGAGATGAAGGATGCTGTTGAAAAGTAGGAACACATATGAGGGGAAAGTGTCAGGTAGGAAATAAGTGCGTTTTGAGGCTGGATTTGAAGGTATCAAGTGAAGGCTTTTGGTGAAGTGAAAGAGGGAGGTCATTCCAGGTGGATGGACCAGAAACAGAGAAAGAGCGACGGCCATCAGTGGCATGTTTGAATCTGGTATTCGAAAGCACAAAGTATCTGCAGCTGAGCGAAGGGGACGGGATGGAGTATACAGGTGAAGACAGTTACAGAGATAAGAGGGTGCAGATTTGTCAAACCATTTGAAACAGAGGGTATTGATCTTACACTTCAGTCTCTGTGAGACAGGCTGCCAGTGAAGAGATCGCAGAAGAGGAGTGATGTGTTTAGATTTGTTCTTTCTTAAGACCAGTCGAGCTGCAGAGTTTTGTATGCGTTGAAGACAGTGGTATTTATGTACATGTATTAAAAAACTGATCCCAAACCTTATTTATAAACAATATGCTGCACACACAAAAACATGGCAAAGAAATGCAAATAATAACAATACAGATGGACTAAAAACTACTTTAAAATTGGAAAATGAACAGCTACCACCTACTTGTAAAAGCTGCCACGAATAAAGCAAAACGATATCACGACAGTAAAGCCACTGAAGGTGTTACAATTCCACCGTCATACTTTACACAAATGAGAATACTGGAGATGGCATCAGAGACATTGCATCTCACACAATAACTTTGGACTGGTTAAAACTTCGTGCAGAGACTTATCTTGAAATGTTGATAGGAACTTTTTTAAACCTCGACACTGATATAAAACATGAACATTGGACAGTTTTTCAACGCATACGTCCTGTATATTTCTTACAAATTTTGCTCAAAAGGCATTTAATTTCAGTCTATGGATTAAAGAAACAATGTGTGATCTTCAGTTTAACGTCTATTCACATTTATGATTTAGTGATTTTAGACGGGGAAAAGTAATATAAACAAGAGAATGCAAACAATAACAGAAAAGTGTCAGATAACAGTACTTAATAAAAACTAACTTTAACATACAACAAAAACTGAATTATCGGACTTCTTATCAATCCTAACACAATGTGTGTGTGTGTGACTGTGTGTGTCACTGTGTCAGTGTGTGTAAACATGTGTGTCACTGTGTGTTCGTGCACATGCATGTCCATGTAATTGTAACTTTTAACGTTGTAAGTGCACACACACACCACACCACACATGCAACACCTCACCAAACCACACCACACACACACACACACTACCTCACCTCACCACACACACACACACACAGCCCCATGTGTGCACACACATGAAGCAAAGACCAACCTGTATGAATACATAGGCACAATATCAAAATGCTCTATAATAAGACAGGCTCAATATCAAAACACTGTATTGTGTATTCTACTAGTAGTTGACCTATAGATCTATCCCAGTATCTCAAAATAATGGAACACTGTAGCCAGTGTAGACACACTATCATAACAAGAGGAAGGTCAATTGTGGCCTAATAAGTAACATTGAGATAAATAGCTAGAGCTCACATTGATGAAACATAAGGTGGTTATTTAAAAGTTTTTACTGATGGTATATGCTGGATCTGCTTTTGTAGTTCCTTCATTCTATCTCTACCTATCTGTCCCGTAGTCTGAGGACCATGGGGGCACCCTCAAAGACTCAACAACCAGTTCCCTCCATTTCTCTCTCTGTTCTGCCTTTCTCAGGGTTTTGTTGAGTTCTAGGCCTGTCCATTCTCTGATGTTATCCTCCCAGCTCTTCCTTGGTCTGCCTCTTCTTCTTCCTCCTTGGACAGTGCCTTGTAAAACTGTCTTTGCAAGTCCTTTGGATCTTGTGACATGCCCATACCATTTAAGTTTACGTTTTTTCACGATCGCTAGAAGGTTCTCATCGGGTCCAATGGTTTGCTGGATTCTGTTATGCACGCTTTCGTTGCTTATGTGGTCTTTGTAGGAGATGCCATATGGAGTCTCCGAAAGCATCTCATCTCCACCGCCTGTACTCTTCTCTCCAAATCTGCAGTCAGGGTCCATAGTGAACAGACGTTAAATTAAAGAAAAAAGTAACATTGAGTGTAAATCCTTATGAACAGACAAGAGACCAACCATAAGAAAAAAAACAAATAAGAAAAGGAATGAATGAACTCACGTCATGGTAAGATAATCTACCCCTTCCTCTGCTACACGCTATGCCTACTATGACTACACACCAGTATTAATTTGTGGGTCACGTAGTATCTTGTATAGAGTGCCAGTGGAAAAAACTGTTGGTGATTTTCACTGATTTTTTAAAGCATGAAATGATGGACTGTGCACTTGTTTTTTGGATTGAGGACATAGAGCAATACCAGGTAGTCACGAGAAAGTTGGAAATAACCATCAAATGAGGTTTGCCTGTATTCCTACAGCGTTGACCGGTGCATGAATATTTCAGTAAGGAAGCTAGCAGATAACAAAGGACTGAGAGGGGGGGGGGGGGCTGAGGTTCCAAACCACAGTTAACTTTTGCCACGTTTCCTTCTGTTTTCCTATGAATTTTACTCTTGCATTCATACCCCAGGTACTAAGGCATTCACAGAAATTAAATCCACTTCTTGTGAAAGACTAGCCTCTGACTTAAAAAGCCATGAGTCCATCAATCGACGGGACGGGATGGCCTGGTGGTTACAGTGATGTCTTCGTGATTTGTTGACCCGGGTTCCCCTTCAAGAGGATTTTTCCTCTGGAGTTAACCTCAGTGCAGACTCCACTCTCCCAAAAGTCCTTCGGATGAAACTATAAACCGAGGCCCCGTGTGCGAACGCAGCAGAACAGCTTGCGCACACGTTAAAACCCTTTCCGCTTTTCGGAAGAGTAGGCCATTGTGTGCCGGTGGGAACGGATGACAAAATTGACAAAACTACATACACACGGGGACTGGATGGAAAAAAGCACATGCGTGCTTATTCCATTATCCTCGAAATAAAAGAATAAATAAATAAGTAAATAAAATCAGGAATGACCTTCTCTCCCTTGGCCAAAAGCCTTCTTATGACGCTTTTAAATCCAGCCTCAAGACACATTTATTTCAATTCTAAGATTTTCCCCTTTTTGTTCCATTTCATTTTTGTCCCTGCCCTCAACAGCCCAAACCCTATCACCCTACCAGAGTGTAAACCTCTATGTGTGTGCGTGAGTGTGCATGTGTGTGCGTGCGTGCGAGCGTGTGTGTATACATTTGAATTTGTATTTAAAAAAAACAACCCATTGTAACTGGCTTCATGTGAATGAGTAGGATGAATGAAAGCACTTTGATTTGTTTTCTGCAAGATATAGCGCTATATAAATTCCATGTATCATTATTATAATTATTATTTTGCACAAATTTTGTGGGTTTAATTTTTTTTCCAGCAAACACTGTACCTCCTCAGGTCCTTTATTGTCTGCTAACTTCATCAAGTATAAAAAGAAAAGAAGTATAAAGAACTCGACAAACTGGTTAAGAAAAAGTGTAATGAAGCCAAGGAAGAATGGATAAATATGCAGTGCAAGGAAATTGAAAGAATGCAAATTTTGATAGCAAACTTATGCATGAAAAAATAAAAGATGTGACAGGGAAGAAATCATCTGCAAAAACATGTTGTCTGAAGTCGAGAGATGGAGAAATACTCATGGAAAAAGAAGATATTCTTAACAGGTGGTCAGAATACATCAAAGAGTTATATCATGACAACAGAGGTCCACCTTCTCATATTAGCAAGGAAGATGGCCACATAATCATGGAAGACAAAGTGAGACATGCACTCAGCAAGATGAAATGTGGTAAGGTGCCAGGACCTGATGATATCCCATCTGAATTGATAACAGCCCTGGATGAAGTGGGAATTAAGGCAGTCACAAAACTACTAAACAATATATATGACACAGGAGAGATTCCGACAGATATGAAGGTCCATCTACATTGCGACAGATATGAAGGTCCATCTACATTGAGATCCCTAAGAAACCGGGCACAGCTGAATGTGACCAACATCGTACAATCAGCCTGATGAGTCACCTCACCAAAGTTCTTTTACGAATACTCGTGAAGAGAATGAGAAATAAAATACTCCCAGAAATATCAGAAACGCAATTTGGATTCATGGCAGACAAAGGCACCAGAAATGCAATCTTCGAATTGAAAACTCTCATGGAAAGATCCATCAAGGTCCAGAAAGACCTGTACCTCTGCTTCATTGACTACTTAAAAACGTTTGACAAAGTAGACACTCGACTTTTTTGATATTCTGGCAGGGCTATACATCGACGGGAAAGATCTTCGAGTCCTCAGAAACATATATTGGGAACAGGAGGCAGCCATTAGAGTCGACAAGTCAAGTCAAGTCAAGTCAAAAACACTTTAATCATCCCATGAAGGGCAATTACAATACTGACAGGCAGATTGATACACATCAAATATATCAAAGACACTAAAGCTATATTTCATATTGGTTTTCAAATAAAATGTCACAAACACACACACACACACCAACACACACGCGCGCATGCGCACACACATGCAAACACCGGCACGCATGCACACACATCAATTGTGAACACAATTTTAAACCCATTGACTAGAAGACATAAAAACTTATTTTTACGCACGCATATACGAAGCACGTACACACGCACGTACGTACGTGTGTGTGCGAACACGCCCACGCACACCATACACCAATATATGAATTCAATGTTTTAAGATCATTGACTAGAAGACAGACTTATTTCACACACCCATGCACCCACCCACACACACACACATAATTATGTATTGACTACTCCTAACAATGACAATCAGGCAAGTAATTCAGAGAAATGTAAAAACTAGGTAGTCAACATCATTGTGAATTCAGAAATCAATGCTTACTGGCACAAAAGAATTTCTTTTTCTGTTAGTTTTGCTGATGGGACACTGAAAACCCCTTTCCAAGGCAACATTTGAAATTCTGGAAACAGCATGGGAGGGATCAGCCAAAATGGCTGTGGCTTTTCGTACAAGCTGCTGATTGCAGAAGGACATGAGATCTCTTTGTTCTTTTCCAATTATTTTTGAGCAGATTCTTACAATTCTCTGCAGGCCATTCTTGTTTTTAACACTAAGGTTATTGTACCAACAAATGAAAGCAAAACTTAGAACACTGTCTACGTAAGACTTGTAAAACAAGGAAAGTATCTTTTTGTCTACAAAAAATGAGTTCAGTTTCCTCAGAAAATACAGAGGTTGTTGTCCCTTTTTGACAATAGCGTCAGTGTTAACATCCCAGTTTAACTTGTGGTCAAAAACAGTTCCCAGATACTTATAGTTCAAAACGTTTTCAACTTCTTGATTATGGATAATAATATTCTTAGGAGTATGCCCTGATCTTCTGAAGTCGATAGGCAGGTCTTTAGTTTTAGAAACATTTAGCTCCAGATAGGCCTCGTCACACCAGTGTGAGGGCTGGACCGTGGTCTAAGACTGATCCGGATAAGAGAGATAACAGAGCACTATAGTCTGCGAACTTTACCAGAAAGGAATTTCCATAGTTGCTTCTGCAATCATCTGTGTATAGAATATACAGAAGTGGTGAGAGGACGCAACCCTGCGGAGAACCAGTGCAGGTAAATCTAACCGAAGAAGATATTTTGTTGGCCAAAACATGCTGTGGTCTGTTGGTTAAAAATTCAATCAGCCAAAGTTTATTGTCTACGTCAAATTTTGAAATTATTTTGTTAACCAGAACGTGAGGCTGCATTGTATTGAAAGCTGAACTAAAGTCAGCGAACAATATTCTGGCATGAGAGTCAGGTGTTTCCAAGTGGCTATACAACTTGTTCAAAATGAATAGTTTGGCATCTTCAACACCCCTTTGAGACCCCCCCCCCCCCCCCCCTATGCAAATTGCAGTGGGTCAAGGTCTTTCTCTGTAGCAGAAAGAATGAGAGATTTTACCATCTTTTCTAGCGTTTTCATCACAAGAGATGTGAGAGCCACAGGTCTAAAATCGTTAGGCCGAGAAGGATTGGGTTTCTTTGGAAGAGGTATTACATTGGAAGTTTTCCAAATAACTGGAATCTGACAAGTATCCAGTGAGGCCTGGAACAGGTGTTGAAGGACACTGGCAAGCTCAGTAGCGCAGAATTTCAGGGTTCTTCCACATATACCATCTGGTCTGGAAGATTTGTTAATATTTATTGCGTTTAAGTGCTTACAGATAATTTCTTCATCAACAATGACCCTATTCTCAGAAACTAGGGATTGCTTCAGATCATTTATTTCATCTGAGAAATCATGCTTTTCCAAGCCAGTAAAAAATGCGTTTAGATGGTCTGGTAAGTTGTTATCACATACTCCCTGCAAACTGATCTTTGACCTATGTTGGACACCTACCATATTTACTGCAGACATATTTTTGATACCCTGCCATGCAGCACAAAAATTGTTCTCGGCAAACTTGTCTTCTATCTTATTTTTATATATACGTCTGGCCTGGCCGTGCAACAGCAGCTTTGACTTCTTTATTTACTTCCTTCTTTTGTTGTTCTGTGCCTGTGTAAAATACTACTTTCTTTTTGTTTAAAACACGTTTCAGATCCTTTGTAACCCAAGGCTTGTTATTGGGGTAAATGGTTATCTCCTTAGTTGGAATGACACAACTAACACAAAATGAAATATAAGAACAAATAATATCAGTGAGCTCATTCAGATCTGAACACACATTATAAAACATATCCCAGTCAGTGCAATCAAAGCAGCCTTGCAGACTAGCTATACTATCAGCAGTCCATTTTTTGGTGGGCCTGACTATGGGCTGAAGGCCCTGAAACACTGACTGGTACATGGGTGCAAGAAGAACGAAGTTGTGGTCAGACGATCCCAGGGGAGATCCCAGGGGAGGCAAAGGCAACGATCTATAGGCGCCTGCTACAGTCCCATAGCACAAGTCTAGGGTCTTGTTTCCTTGTGTAGGACAGGTCACATACTGTTCATAGTTCTTCAGTAGTTTAGTAAGGGAACAGTTATTGAAATCACCCAGGATAAACTTAGGGGCATCAGGGGATATAGAATCGAGCACATGGAGGTGATCTAATATATGTTCAGTTGCTCTAGCCACTTTTGCTTTGGGGTGGATGTAAACTAAAGTAAAAAATGACAATGGCATCAGTCAATATAGACCAATCTGCAGGGGTGTGAGGCAGGGCTGCGTGTTCTCACCTGATTTATTTAATGTATATAGTGAAATAATTCTACGAAATATTGAGAATCATGAGGGAATTAGTGTAGGTGGCCACAACATCAACAACCTGAGATATGCAGATGACACAGTCCTTATCGCTAACTCTGAAGAAAAACTGCAAAAGATTTTAACAACAGTAACAGACAAAAGCGAAAAGAAAGGATTACAGCTCAATGCAAAGAAGACAGAATGCATGGTGATCTCGAAAAAAGCTGTTATACCACAATGCAACATAGCCTGTAAAGGAGAGAGAATCAGACAAGTAAACACCTTTAAATACCTTGGTTGTACTATCACCCTGGACAGCAAGTGTGACACAGAAATCAAGAAGAGAATCGGTCAATCTAAGGCAACTTTTAACAACATGAAATGCATTTTTAACAACAGTAAGATAAGCCTCAAGACAAAGATCCATGTTGTGAGAGCCTACTATGGTCCATTCTTCTGTACGGATGTGAGTGCTGGACCCTAGCCAAGGACACAGAACAGTGACTAGAAGCAGTGGAGATGTGGTTCATCCGAGAATCATGAAAGTCTCATGGACAAAAAGAAAAAACAATGCAGAAGTAATGGAAATGGCTGGATACAAGAGATCTCTTCTCAACACCATCAGAGAAAGACAGCTCAAATTTTTCGGCCATATAATCAGGGCTGACGGACTAGATAAACTTTTATGGAGTGGCAAAATATGTGGAAACAAGAGCAGAGGAAGACAACCACAAAATTCACAGACAGCTTAAACAAATTCGCAACGAATAAAGAGGGCACCAACAATGAGCTCATGAGAGGGACCAGAACAGGGAAGAATGGAGAGCCATGATCATCGATGTCTGCAGGACCAGACCGGACACTTGAAGAGAGAGAACTTCATCACCTCAACATGCATGTGCCAGGTCAACACTAAAGGAACACAAGTAATCTTCATTTTGTTATAGTGTGCACTTTGCCACTATAACGTTTGAACTACAACCCCTTTTTCTTACCCTCTCCTTCCTCCTTCAACCTCTAAGTTACAGTGTTCTGTTTAAACAAACAACTTCTCAGTCTGTTTGATACCCATGGTTGTGGGCCAAGGATTCTTTAATCCAATTGAGACTTTATCTAGGGAAGCCCTTTGGGGTCTGTGTTGGCGGCCCTTTTCTTTGCTTTGGTGTCCAGCATGTCTCCATGAGTTTGGAACATTGGCAGCAGGTCCATATGTGAATTGTCACAGTTCTCTCAGCCTAGGTGGCCTGAGTGTCTCAGTGGCCTGGGAGGCCTGGCAAACAAGTGAGGCCTGCATACTGGCACACCTTCTGTCAGCTTAGGTGTCCAACAAATCTCTGTGAATTCAGAACATTGGCAAACAATCCATGTGTGAATTGTCACTCTCTTAGCTTAGGTGTCCCAAGTGTCTCAGTGGACTGGGAGGCCTGGTAAACAAGTGAGACCTGTGTACTGTCACACCTTCTCCCACCTTAATTAAGTGTCTAACATGTCTCCATGAGTTAGAAGACTTGGCAACTTAGTGCAATGGTATAGGTAAGTGTTACCTAGAGCTGGTAACTCAGATTTCGTCTTATTAAACAGTCCCTTTGTCAGCTACATCAGAGTCCTCTCTATTCATGGCCTGAGGCATTGTTGTACAGTTGAATACCCTTGCCCACCTGGGACAGTATGTGGTAAACACCTAGAGCTTACTACAGCTGGTCTTATTCAACAGGATTGAGAGGCCTCTTACCTGCTGAATAGCATCCTCCCTATCCCCTCTCTATTACTTCCTCCCCCCCCCCCCATTCCTCTAGTAATTTAATCAGCAGATTTTTTCTTGTAGTCAGATTATTGATTGTAAATAATTTTGTGTGTGGTCAGGTTTGGCTAGTGTTGGCTCCCAGAATTATTTATTGGTCAGCTGAAATCAGGAGTTTGGTAGAGCCAATCCTTCTTACCTTCCCTACCCTACCTGAACAACTAAATTAAAAGGGTATAAATAAAGGGGGCTGTCAGGCATTTTTAGGACTTCTAACCTTCCACTGAACCAGCATCTTCCAAGGCAACAGAACACAACTGAGTGGGCTGTGCCTGTTGTGTGTAGATAAAACAATAAATTGTGTTATCATAACACCTCTGCGTGGCCTCACATCATTCCTTTGAGTGTGGAGTGCCAGTGTCCTAACATCCCCATCCCCAACCTTCCTTCAATTTGATGATAATTTCCAACTTTCTTGTGACTACCTGGTATTGTTCTATGTCCTCAAATCCAAAAACAAGTACACAGTGCATCTTTTCATACCGAACACTCTACATGACCCACAAGCTAATACACGAGTGTAACTGGTGAATTGGATGTTATTCAGAATAGAGCTGTGCTTATTATCAACATTTTTAAGGTTTAAAAGCAAGTGTTGTGTGATAATTTTGATGGTTGAAGAAAAAGAATGAAGACAGGTAGTCCTGAAAGAGTTGGAGAGTGTCTTTATACCAGGATTGCCTCTGTTCCTCAGTTCATGATTCCCTGCAAGAAGGCCTATATTGCAGTTGGCAGGCTTGCTGGAAGACCACATTGAATGGAAAAGGACAGTAGGCCAGTTTCAGTTATTTTTTCAGTGAGTCTTCCACCAATGAAATGCTGAGAACAAAAACAAGCATTTTACACACATAAACTATTATATTACATGTAGAATTCATGCAGATGATGTACATATCAGATACCAATACTTTATTGTGAAAAATACATACATATATTTGTATTCTTTACACACACACACACACACACACACACACACACACACTGGTGAAAAGCAATCTACAACATGTATTAAGTTAAACAAAAAAAACCCAGTGTTTTACATGGGCACAGAAAAACAAAAGAAAGAAGTTAAAGCTGCTGTTGCACAGGCTAGGCGTTGTTATAAAAGTAAGATAGAAGACAGGTTTGCAGGGAATAATTTTCGTGCTGCCTGGCAGGGAATAAAAAAATATGTCAGCAGTAAACACGGTAGCTGACCCACTTAAGTCAAAACCTAGTGTTCAGGGATCTGTGAGGACACATTGCCATACTATTTAAACAAGTTTTCTTCTGGCTTTGAGAAACACAATGTTTTTCAGATTAAATACATTACCTAAAACAGTACCTTTTCTTTGATAATAGCATAATTGTTGGTGAAAAAGTTATCTGTAAGCTCTTCCAGGCAATATTTTTTTTACAAATCTCCCAGGCCAGATGATATATATGTAGTAGAACCCCTAAAGTTCTGCACCACTGAGCTTTCCAGCATCTTTCAGCGCCTAATCCAAGCCTCACTGAATACTTGTCAGATACCAGATATTTGGAAGACTTCCAATGTATACCTCTTCAACAACAACAACAAAAAAACAACCCTTTCTCGGCCCAATAATCTTAGATCTGCCTCTCTCACATCTCCGGTAATGAATACATTGGAAAAGTTCGCAACATCTCTTCATTCTTTCTGTTACAGATAAAGATCTTGACCCACTACAATTTACCTAGAGGACTAGAAAGGGTGTCAAAGATGCCAAACAATTCATTTAGAACAAGTTGTATAGCCACTTAAGAAACACCTGACTCTTATGCCACAATACTGTTTGCTGACTTTAGTTCAGCTTTCAATACTAGGCAGGCTCATATTCTTGTTAAGAAATGCTTTCAAAATTTGACATAGACAATCATCTTGTTGGTTGGCTGATTGAATTCTCAACCAACAGACCACATGCATACTTTCAAATCCAACCTCAAGACACATTTACTTCCAACCTAGGATCTTCCCCCATAGTTATGTCTCTTATGTTCCTACTTTCAACAGACATCTTCATCACCCCACCGAAGTGTGTATGGTGCCTGCGTGCGTGCGTGTGTGTGTGTGTGTGTTATTGTGTGACTGTGGGAGTCTAAATTTAAACTCTGTTGTTTGGGGGGGGGGGGGGGGGGGGGGTTAAAAGTCAGATGTGTACTAATGAATAGATTGCAAGTGCTATGATTTTTTTGCTTTACAAGACTGGTGCTATAAAAAAATCAATATATTATTAGACTATCAAAATTAAATTTTTAGCTCTAAGTGCAAGACAAATTCAGGGGTTGGTTTGTTTCCACTGCATGCACTCACCCACAATAAAGTGACATGTTCATTTCTTAGGGTCTTGCATGCTAATGTATGACTTGAGATCTTCATTGTCTCTAACATCAGCCACTGCTGGTTCCTTGTCCTCTTCTTCCATGACGTTGTCAAGAGAATTGTTGAAAGCTTTGGGTGCAATGACAACATTCATAACAGCATCAGCTGGGAAATGCCCCTGCACAGCTCTGGCCCTCCACTTTCCTGTCAACTGTGAGTGCTCAATGGCATCAGGTGCAAATGTTACTTCCAACCACTGCTGAAGACCAGTTCCTGCCATTAGTCTCCTATGGAACCCAGTAGTCTCATCTCAGTATCTAAGCCACCTAGTCGTTGGACAATGAAGCGGAGAGGGCTTTCATCTGGTTCACTGGCAACAATGATCCTGGCCTTTCACCAAAGGGGTTGATCCAAAGTAAAACCTGGAGTTACATGGTTCAGGCTGGCCAATGCTGACAAGAAGTGCAGAGCTCCTGTCCCACAGCCGGGTCCATGTCCATCATGGGTAGGAAGGTTAAGCAGCTTTGCATGTCCTGGATGGTGGCTATTACACACTGCCTTCAGAATCCTTACCAGCCTGGTCGTGGGCAGTGCAGTGGCCACAAAGCTTTCTGCAGAAGGTCCAGAAAGGTGTTGACAGCACTGTGGCTTGTTATAGGAAGACTGATGTCCCATTTTAGCTGTGAGGCAGACGAACTGAATATTTTGATTGGAATCCTTCCATTGACTTTCACCTACTCAGCTGTTGCAGTAATATCGTTTGGTGGACTTGCTAGTTCTAATGGCAGGAGTGACAGCAGCAATCCTCCCCATGCCATGAAATGCATCAGTGCCATCTATTGTTGGATGTTTTGCAACAAACAGATCATAGCTGGCTCAAGTCAAGCCTCATATGCAAATTTTTTGCATCAGTGCTGCAGACTGTTCGTATCTCTTCACCTCAACATAGGATGAAGAAAACTCCAGTTTGTTCAAATGGTCAACAAGATATCTAGAGCCAATAGTGGATTTCCACTCTGATACCCAACTGCAGTGGTGATATCAACTTTTGGTCTTGCTTCTTGGACAATACTCTGGCCAAAGGAAGCAGTCTTCAGGTTGTGATCTCTGTTTCCACAAAGTGCGCTGAGGAACAGTGTCACAGATGATGGAGAAAATTGACATTGTTGTCGAGGATAGCCATGTCAGAACTTGATGGGTAATCCTCTTTTGTCATATCCATGGTCTGACAAGAGGAGAAGGGCAGCTGTTCTGATGATGAGAAGTTTTGTTGTTATTGTTTTTGTCTTTCTCTTCTTCTCTGGAAAACTCCTGGATGATTTTCTCTGCAGTTGCCCTAAAAGTTATTTTATTTGCTTTCCCTGTAATGCATGTGACAAGTATTGTTTCTCCAAACTGTTCGTCTAACGTTTGGCGTAGATGTTTTTCAGTGTAAGATTCTTTTTTCAACTGCAGCTTCTTGGAGAATGTGTTGCATTTTCTGCCTAAGATCTGAAAGAGTGATTTGTTCAGTATCAATTTCTTCTACAAACTGTACTACCTTCAAGAAGGCTTCTGCTTGGTCTTCATCAGCTGGTCTACTATTCTACTTGTAATTAGTCTGACTGGTGCTGTTACCGGCAAATCACTTTGCTGTCCTGGGCATGCAGCAGAAAAACGCCAGAATTTACAGCTTGTAAACAAACCCCTGTTACACGCCTCAGTGATAAAAGGGTCCCAGATTGAAACTGTTTTAATCTTTAATCCAAACTTGGACAAAATCTAAACAGTCTCCCTATATCTAGCTGTTTGTTGTACTTGAAAACATACTTCGTGCATGTTAATTTCAGTCCATAAGAATCATGTACTCCATGGATTATAATGCATATGGAATAATTGTTCACACACACACCACACACACACACACACACACACACGCACACACACACACACACACAAACACACACACACACACTACATGCCACATAAAGTAAACCATGTTCTTACTATCAGTTATGAACAACACAGTGTATTACAACTTTTTAAAAAATGGTACAGGCACTGTAACTGATTTTGCCTGTAATCACTACTGTTTCAATCATATGAAATACTGTATGGGTTTTAACATTGAGGGGGTACTTGAATGGATTAATTAGACCAAAAAAATCGCTAAAAATGCTGTGCAAAAGCCTAATACTATACTTTTGAAGTCTTAGTCTACCAGATACATCTGAAGGCCTAGAAGACCACAAAATATAGCCTATCACTGGTGCTGTGGACCTTTGAGTCCTAGCCTACACTCCACAGGTAGTATTACTCAACTCTTGTCTTGGGTAGGGGTGAGTAGGTGTTACTTAACTATATCTGGGGTATGGTGAGAAGACTGGGCTAAAGTTCGTATCTTTGGGAAATTATGGTTCTTTTATTTAATTTTACTGCATTTTCCCTGGCCTCAACTTTTCTCAACTTTGGATTTGTTATTACTGACAATTTTTAGAGTAGAATGAAACAAAACAAAAACATTGCAATTTTTTCCTTGACAAAATCGTTCCAGTACTGGAATAGGAGTACACAGACAGACAGACAGACAGACAGAGGGATGGAGGGAGACAAAGGGGAGGGGAGAGAGACAGAGAGACAGAGAGCAGAGAGAGGGGGAGAGAGAGGGAGAGGGGGAGAGAGGTAGATAGAGCAAGACAAAAGAGCAAGGAGAGAGAGAGGGAAAGAGATGGAGAGACAGACAGAGAGAGAGAGAGCCCACCACAGTCTAATATAAGTTCACAAAGAGCCTTTTTTATCGTGATTTTTTTGTGTTTTACTGGTTTTATTATCTTCTTTGATTACATAAGGATGTACAAATAAGAACAACATGTCATTTGCTTATGTCCATCAATCCCAGAGCCAAATGACATCTTCCAACTGTGACACAAAATTAACATATCTTATATTTTGTGCAGTCTAAGATAACAATAACAACAAACAAAGCAGCATTCATGTACAGACCTAGATATCACATTTTCAAACACAGAGAAGTTTGTTAGCTTTTTCATTACACACGATGGTATATTCCTGTTTTACACTTTGTATCTGATCCATACATTGATATAATCAAGTACTATCTCATCTGTTGTTCAATCATCATCTCAAACTAAGATTTTTTTATTAGCAAAATAAAATCAGAAGAGAATGTCTAAATGACTAAGGCTTTGAATGATAATCTACTCCGGTTTCAAAACCACCATAATTATACAGAAACCACTATCTAACATACCACTGACGATGCTAGGCATGGCAAAGGTGTGTCCAAAAAAAGAACATGCTGTGACCTCCTGGTTACCAAAGAGAAGCAACTAAGGTCACCCTCGCCTCCTTTCGGCTAACTTAGTCCTAGAAGTTCAATACTGATCAGGTTGACTTTGGCTGCACAGGGTTGGCTTTAACTCACGTGAGTCTGAGAATGTAACAGCTAACTACATTTCTCATGCAGTCCCACAAGCTTCCATAGACTATGAACGAGACCAAGACAAATGAAGGGAACAAAATACAGCTCTAGTGGACACTACTCACAGACTTTGTCTGCTATGATTTAGCTCAACAGTACTGCAAGAGAACCTCAAGACCACACCCTGTCCCCAAGCCAAATATTATGGATTGGTGCTACGTTGTTCTGAACTAATAAGATTTTGTTTACCCCCCCCCAAAAAAAAAAAAAAAAAAAAAAAAAACATGCTGTGCTCAGTTTTTGCTACTGGATACAAGGAAAGCAATCATTATCCTGTGTTACCCCACCCTCCACAAACCCTCATTGCCATTACCCTAAATTGACTCTGAAAAATTGATTGTGGGCTTACTACTGGGAGGAGATTTAAATAAATGAATGCCCTTGCAGTAACCCAATACTATCATGCAAGCCAGAACATCTCAGGTAAGCATAGGCGTATTCCTGCACGAAACATGACTAGCTAAGAAACGACAGAAATCTGACAACCCTGCAACCCTTTTGCAAAGTTTCCTGATTTTCCAACTAATTATTGGCAAAACATTTCCTCCGAAAGTCTGTTCAGTGATGAGAACAGAAAGCAACTGCTGGCTGAATGAAAAGAATTTTTTTCTTACTTTTGATTCTTTTTATTCCAATGAACTAGTTGTGGATTCATTTTTATCGTGTGTAGTGAGCAAGGATAATTGGAGATCCAGCTTCCCCTTCCCCTACCCAGCGGCCCAGGCGTTTTCTTTTTTTCTTTCTTTGGTCTGATATCACAATTTGTGAAGAGACTTACAATGAAATGGAACATATCACCACCACACTCAGTGCATTCCAAGAGACTCCTTACCCTAGTCATGTCTTTTTTTCATCCCCACTGACGCCCATGTCTTCCCTAACACCCAACACTTAGTGGTGCCGCCTATATGGACTTGTAAGCAGGAAATACTATGATACCTTCTTGGGAAACTGAAACTGGGGCCAAGATCTATTAACAAAGAAAATTCCCACGAATAAACCAACTAGTTTGACTGATATAAACAAGCAGATGAATAAATAATTGCTAACAAAAAATTATACATACATACATACATACATACATACATACATACATACATGAAAAAACCCTTATACTGATTTCAATAAATCATTTAGACAACATGTTTATTGCATAGGGATAAACGGTGATGAGGATGACGATGATGGTGCCATAGGGACAAGCCTTGCTATGAGCTGAGACTACTTGACAGGGCTGTGCCTTGAGCATCCAAAGATACTAACACGTCCTGTCATCCCACACACAACGTCAACTGACAGTCAAACAATGAAAGAATCAAAGGTATTGATGGAATTATAACCATTAATTCAAAAGAAGGAAAAGAAGGAACAATAAGAATCACAAAATCCAAATCTTTTTCCTCCATTCGCTCATAAGAGAACAAACAAGTCTGTCACCAGCTTTTGAACTTTTCACTTTTTTGCAATGAAAATGCAGCAATATTTACAAACAAAACACACAAAATCTGATAGCACAACAATTATGGATCAAAGTTTACATGTACTGCATCCTTGCATTAAAGAACTGAATTTGGAACATGCATTACAAAAAAATTGAGGAACATATGCTCGAAGAAAATATCCCAATTCAAAGGAAAGAGCTAACAGAAGTTAATTCTGTTATTGTGACATAACTATTTAGAACTATAAGTAGTTCGTTATTGTGAGATATTTAGAATTTTAAATATTCTATTATTGTGAGATGTTTAGAATTTTAAGTATTCTGTTATTGTGACGTATTTAGAACTTTAAGTATTCTGTACTTGATAATTTCCCAAAAATGTAGCTGATGTAGGGAATGGGGAGATGAGCTGTTTAACTCGTGCCTATAGGTTATAAAATTCAAGCTGTACTGTCAGAATTCTTTTGTTTTGATTTTCGAAGAAATAGGATGAATAGAATATAGCAGTTTCGACAATCAATCCACATTTAGTACTTGGTGGAGGCTGAAATCACCTTAAAAACCAAGACAGGGATCGCAAGACAGTACAAAATAAATCTAGTGTGCTATTTTCTATAAACCCAAACATAGAGAGAAGTTTGTAGTTTATCAGTGTGAGTCTTCACAGTGACAGGACATGTGTTTGTTACACAAAGAAAAACTGTTTTACCAAGAGTAAGAATGCGCTGGAATGTTAGATGCTGTATACCAGTCAGACTTCCAAATGTCACATTAAAAAAGGGATCAATATGTATCACAAACTGCATTAAAAAGTTGTCTCTCCATACATTGAAATCAAAACAATTGCAAGGCATAGGTTTTGACGACACTGAATTCAAACACATATGATTCACTGTTTTAAAAAAATACAACCCTTTCTTAGATTATATTTTATAATAGATTTTGAAAAAGCATTTGTTTACATTATTGTGAATATGTGAAAGAGGTATTTTAGAACTGTTTGACTTTTCAAAACGTTTCAAGTAACTGAGTATGCCTTTTACAGTGATATAGAATCGAACAAAACAGTTTGTGGAGGAGAACCCTGAAAGCTCTGAAAATCATAGAGGATGTGGCTTAGGTGATCCACTATCACCAGTGTTGTTGTTGTTTGGCGTGGTTGTATTGCTGCTACTGATGTTTGTTTTAAATATCAAATTCTTTCATGTAAAAGCTAGTATAACAAGTATAGTACAATAGATTCCAGCATATTAAGTTTGCAGATAAAATACCTTTCTCTTAGAGGTCAATAGAAAATCATATTACGGTTTATGAATATGGAACATTGAAATGAATTCCAGGCCTAAAATGTATTTTTCAAAACATTGTCAGAAAAATCGATGTAAAACACATTTAGTTCATGAACACATAACGTGAAATCCTATGATAGGGTATCCTAAAATGCCAAAAATACTAGAACTGATTTTGTAATGATTTAGCCAAACTAGCACAAACAAACATAGTACATAAGTTTTTGAACTAAGGCTTTATTCAAAAGTTGTCAAAGAGAACTAGTCTAAATAATGTAGGCTATTTGAAATCCTTAATAAAAAAAAAACCCAGTATGTCTGAATTTTGCTGCCAAACCTGACCAGAAAGGGAAATAGGAGTTGCTGAAGACTGCACCCTTGTTTTTGCTTTGAAAAAAATTGTCGTTAATTTTGATAAAAGTGTAGAATGAAAACACAAACTGCAAATAATACTTTTCAAACCACATTCAGATATCAAAGAAATAAACTATCTAGGGGTCCAAACAATAGTTGGAAATCAAACCCAACCATTTTTGGGGGTGGGGTGGGGGGTGATGAATTATATTTTCAGATTTTTACAGGTTTAACTAGCAAGAAGTACTTCAATAGTTGTTGTCAGCAAGTGGCATGTAGACTATGTTCAAATGAATGGTGTTTTAAGTTAAATTCAAAAGCTGATTAGGCTTAAAAAAGGATATCTTCAATCAAAAGCGTCTAGCATAAGGATTGTATAACCATCGAATTTTGTAAAAGCTAAGACATAATCATAACCCTTCATACTATGTAAGGTTTTTCTTTTAAACGAAAGTTGTGCCAGAAGGGAATATTACTTTTAGATAACAATACACAATGAAGTCAACACTCCAAAAGCATTACAAACAATGTGCAAAGGTCGGAAAGCTGGAAAGATCTCAAGTTTATTACATCTGGCTTTCCCTCTTAGGAAAACAGAGAAATCTTTCATTAACGAAAGCAAAATGCTGGTATTAATTTTACTAGTCGAGAGAACGTTTTTAACATTGATTAGTAAAACAAAAAAATCAAACTAAAGGGATTCCCCACAGAACTCGCTGAAGGTTTCTTGTCCCAAACAATGTGTTAAAAAGGAGTGGTTTGACTGGAAGGGGTAACCATACCTATCATAAACATAGGAACCATTCTATGCTTCACTCTCTAACAATCAACAACATATATATATATATATATATATATATATATATATATATATATATATATATATATATATATTGTTGTTGTTGTTGTTGCAGGTTTTATATCTTATTGGAGAGAAACTAAAAGACATTTTGAAATGAAATATGTGGGGTTTATATCAGTCCATAAATATTTACATATTAATTAAAATGCTAAATAAACTTAATCATATTGCCTAACACCTTTTTCGAGTTGTACTTGTCCTATTCGTAACTGAAAAAGGAATCAAATTGATGTTCGTCTCTGACTTATCATATCTCAGAATAAAAGTTTGTTATTTTTTCTATTTATAATTTTGGAATCTGTGAAGGGCTCTGATGGATGGGAGTAGACCTGAATGGGACAGAGGCCTGTGTAGGGAGGCTTGAGACTGACAACTTGGTCTGTACAGTCTAAGAAAGGTGTGTCATTGTATTGAGAATTTGCTGCATTCTTCATTACATCTATGTAGTTACCACCCCATCCCCCACCCCCAATTTTTTTAAATCAGTGCTGTGTGGTATGTATTTTCTTTGCCTTTTATGTGATATCTTCCAGCGTGAAGAAAGGTGTATGATTTTTTTAAAAGTAGGGGGGGGGGGGGGGGGGGGCTAACAGCTTAAAAGAGAACATATGGCTACAACATCTCTCTCTCTCTCTCTCTCTCTCTCTCTCTCTCTTCTCTCTGTATAGGTTTGGATTTCTTCTTTTCTTTTGTTTCTTGTTTTTATTGTGTGAGTATATGGGTATTTAGTTTATTTCATTATCATGACATATAATTTGAACGAGTATAATGAAAAATGAGTGTTGATGGTGATCGTGTACTGTTTTGAGAATGATATATTTAATATTATCTCTGAAACACACACACACACACACACACACACTCTCTCTCTCTCTCTCTCTCTCTCTCTCTCTCTCTCTCCTTTTATCGTTTTGCTTATAGTTATAGTTGTGTATCCTGATGAAGGATTCATACTTCATATTTTCAATATTTTACTGGCTTGTCGGCTGTACTTAAGTTTGAAAGAATTCCCTATTTCAATATCTTATTGTTATGTGAAACAACTATGTGTACCATTTTACAATGTGTAGATATTTTTATGACTTTTTAAGGTGTTTTTTTTCTTTGGTTTTCTGTTGTTTGTTTTTAACTTTTTGTTGGTTTTTTTTTTTTTTTGTTTGTTTGTTGTTGGGTTGTTGTTGTTTTTTTTGGGAAGGGGGTTGTGGGGGTGGGGGTGGGGAGGTGGGGTGTTTTTATGGTTTTCTTTTATTTGTTTGTTTGTTTTTTGTTATTGTTGTTTTTAAAAGGGTTATTTCCCTTTGTTTCTATTGCGTGAGAATATAAGTAGTGGATTATTATTAAGATGTATCCCTACGGGCGGGGACTAGATGTAAAAAAGCACATGAGTGCTTATTCATTATCCTCGAAATAAAAGAATTTGTCATTGTCATTGTCATTGTCATTCTCTCTCTCTCTCTCTCTCTCTCTCTCTCTCTCTCTCTCTCTCTCTCTCTCTCTCTCTCTCTCTCTCTCTCTCTTAAAGTCAAACACATACATAGGAATTAAAAGTTTGTGAAAATTATGGCCAAGAGATTTTTTTCTTTGTTCATTTTTTTCTTTTATTCTTTTCATGGTTTTTATTTCGATTGAGGGATGCATGCTTATTTGTATGTATTTTGTGTTTGTTTGCTGTGTTGAAGAAGAGGGGGGAAATGATGAATAAACAACAACATGGTATCATAAAAACTATTCCTAAACTAGCCATCACCACACCGATACCACCACGCTCATCATCATCATCATTCATCATCATCATCATCATCAACAACAACAACAACAACATTCAGTAACTACACATTCTTGACAGAAAACAACACTTAATTTCAACTTATAAGAATTTCAAGGGACTACATTGTAAACTTACATCAATTCACGCAACTTCAGAAGGTAAGCCTTTGAATCGACCATAATGTAAACATTATTTCTAAGAGTCTATATTCTATGAAAGCACGATAGTGCAAACTTTGTTTGTTCGTGTTTATTGTGGCTTACTGGTATCTGCAGTATAGCATTACAGCTTGTTCTTATTACTGAGACTATTGTTATGGAACTATGATAAACCACTAATCACAAAAGTTAGCTTTCTTACTTTTTTTTACTACTACTACTACTACTACTACTACTACTACTACTTCTTCTTCTTCTCCCTCCCTTCATTTCTTCCTCCCTTCTGTCCTTTAAAAAAATATTGTTTTACTTCTTGTCTTCCTGTCTTTCTTCCTTTCCTTTTTCCTTCCTTTTTGTAAATATCTTGCTTCCATTTTTCGTTAGTTTGTTCGTACTGTCTTTCTTTCTCTCTTTTTTCTTTCTTTCTTTCTTTTTTCTTTCTTCTTTCTCTTCTATTCTTGCAATACTTTCTGGTTATTTTTTTTTCTTCACGTTATCGTTTTTCTTTTTCCCTTCCTTCCTTCTTTCTTTCTTTCTTCCTTCCTTTCCTTTCTTTCTTTTTCTTTCTTTCTTTCTTTCTTCTTCTTTCTTCTTTCTTCTTTCTTTCTTCTTTCTTTTCTTTCTTCTTCTTATTCCTCTTGGAATGCTTTTTTTGGTTTGGTTATTTTTTCCTTTCTTCGTTATCTTGTTTGTTTTTCCCCCTAGAATACCCTTACTTTTTGTAAAGGTTTTTCTTTTACCTTAGAAATTATTTAAAGTTTGTTAAAGAATACAAACGTTTCACAAACCTCTCTTCAAACCTGCAGCTGTGATGAGCACGATTGCACACACACACCCACACGCGCGCGGGCGCGCCAAATGATTGAAACCAGAGAGAGAGACATACAGAGACAGAGTCAAATAATCAATCACCAATCAATTCAATTCAATCAATCAACCCATCAAAATATAATGTAAGAGGGGGGGGGGGGGGGGGGGGTCTTTCTTTCTTTCTTTCTCTGAAGGTGTGATCATGGAGCAGAAACAGCAAACTGTACCTCAGGCTATTGTCACCCATGACATCCAGCTGCCCACTATAGTTATAGCCTCTCCCACTCTGCTGAAAAATCCAGCCACCTCTCTCCTTGTTTGTTTGCCTGTTGTCCTTCAGAGGTCCCCAGTGGCTGAGCGGCAAGGACAGCACCCTGAAACAAGACACGCCATTGGTTTAAACTTGAGATCCCCCTGAAACACTCGATGTTATTGGTCTACCTGCTGCACTGTCATTCATACAAAACACAGACATGCCGGCTGTTCAGAATCTGGCCATTTATTGGTTGTGTAGGAGTAAATATGTCGCAAGCGCCCCTACATACCCCCCCCCCCCTCTCCGCGCAAACACACACACACACACACCACCACCACCACCACCACCACCGCTCCTTCCCCACCTCCTTCACAACATGGTCATCCTTCATTTTACCCTCCAACACACACCCCCACCACCACCTCTTTCATACCTACCCCTCCCACCCCACCCCTCCTCCACCAACCGCCCCCCCCCCCCCCCCCCCCCCTCCAAATTCCTTCTATTTTCCCCTCCCTTTAAATAGATTATTAATAAATAAAACGTTTTAAATCACTCAACTGTTGTTGGCGGCACGAAAGGCCTTGCTGGCCATATCTGCGGCCATTCTAGGGTTGCCACCCTGGGTGCCCGCTCTCTGAAGGTTGGAGACCACCTCGCTGCCTTTCCCGCCAGTCTTGGAAGCGAACCGCTGCATCATGGACGCAATGGACCCTTTCTGGATCCCTTCCTCCCTGGCTCCGAACCAGCGAGCCACGCCTGGTCCTGCCAAATAGGCCAGGCCGCCTGCCACCAGTGATGCCACAGTGCTTTTTACCAGCGCTAGAGAAAATCACAGAAATAGTCAAAGTCGAAGTTTTGTTTCCAGATGGCACATTGAATAAGCGATGCACTTGCTTTGGTTTTCATCAAGCCATCTGTCTAGGAACGAAAACAACTTCATGTACAATATTGAGGTAAGATATTATTACAAGCCATCACGATGAAATAGATTTAATAAGAAACCCCCCCCCCCCCCCCCCACACGAAACGATGCTTTGCAAAGCGCGCGCGGCGCGTGCGTGTGCGCCCGCGCGCGCGCGCACGCACGCACACACACACACACACACACACACACACTCACTCACACACACACACACACACACACACTGATAAGACAGAAAGAGAAGGAGATATATAAATAGATAAATAGATCGATAGATGGATGGATGGATGGAAATGATGGATAGATAGATAGATAGATAGATAGATAGATAGATAGATAGATAGATAGATAGATAATCGATAGATAGATCCTTAGTTAGTTAGTTATACTTTAATTTGGAGGTTAATGGAATAAGCGCCTTTTTGTTGTTTACATCCAGTCCTAGTGAGCATGCGGTTTGTCCATTGTCATCTATGCCCGCAGGCAGACATGGCCTACTCTTCCTAAAGGCGGAGCAGGTTTGGGCGTGTGCGTATGGTGTTCTGCGTGCGTTCGCACACGGGACCTCGGTTTATAGTCTCATGCAAAGAACTTTCAGGGAAGATGATTCGGCACTGATGTTAACTCCCGGGGAAAAATCCCCTTGAACGGGTGTCTCGGGGGTGGCTCAAACCTGGGCTTGAACCCCGGTCATCAGATCTCAAGCACAACGCGCAACGCTCCAACCACAAGACTACTCCGTTCCCCTGGAGAGAGAGCGCGCGCGCGCGCGCGAGAGAGAGAGAGAGAGAGAGAGAGAGAGAGAGAGAGAGACAGACAGACAGAGAGACAGACAGGCAGAGAAAGAGAGAGAGGCAGACAGACAGAGAAAGAGAGAGAGGCAGACAGAGAAAGAGAGAGAGGCAGACAGACAGAGAGAGACACAGAGGAAGAGAGAGGCAGAGAGAGACAGAAAGAGAGAGACAAAGACAGAGAGTAATTTTTAATACACAAGGATCAAGATTCAAGGCCAAACCTAGTCTTACAGTTTGTTTGTGCTAACAGACATGTATACATACATCATAACAATCAATAAACCATGGAAAAGGAAAGGGGAAAAGCCCACTTCGAAACTTAATAAAAATGAAAAACATTTTTTAAAGCCGTCAGACAGACAGACAGACGGACGGACGGACGGACGGACGGACGGACGGACGGACAGACAACACACACACACACACACACACACACACACACACACACACACACACACACACACACCGCATCTGGAAATAAAAGTTTGACGTTGACATTGACACACGCACACATATACCTACACGTACATGTGCACGTACAGGAGAGAGAGAGACAGACAGAGAGAAAGACAGAGAGACAGACAGACAGACAGACAGACAGACAGCACTATCCTAACAATTGCACTGCTCACAGTCATCATCACAGGGACAGCACTCGTCATGGGCTTTGGTCAGCTTGAGGCCTGAGAACTGTGACGTCACCATCAACGTCACCAGGAACAGCGGGAAGGAGTTCTGTAAGATGACGTCACACTGACCGTGACTGGAATGAATTCACTCACCACCACAATGCCCGAAAGTTATTGAAAACGTGTGTGTGTGTGTGTGTGTGTGTGTGTGTGTGTGTGTGTGTGTGTGTGTGTGTGTGTGTGTGTGTGCGCGCGCGCGCATGCGCACGCGCGCGTCTGTGTGTGTGCACTCATGCTCATGTGCGTCAACGTATATTATGGCAAAGAGGGCCTTACAAGGAAGGCACACACACACACACACACACACACACACACACACACACACACACACACACACACACACACACACACACGGGCAACAGACAGACAGACCCTCCGACACAAAGACAGACAGACAGACAGCCAATTACCTTGACAACAAAGTTGTTCAGCATGACTGCAGGAAAAGCTGTCTGTCAGCAGAGAAAATGGCACTGACGTAGTTCACCTGTCAGAAAAAAACAAACGTCATCACACCCTGTCAGAACAATGACATCATATCTCAGAAGATTACCACACGTAAGGCATGACGTGCTGGAGACGTTTCAGACCGGCAGTAAGAAGGAAGGTGGCAGAATGGTTAAGACATTCAATACCTGCCCTCAAATAAACAGTGAGGTTCTGGGTTCCAATCCCAGCCTCGCCCTTTCTTCATCCCAGTTTGATGAAAAATTCAAACTAAATGTCAAAGTCCTTCGGGTAAGACTATAAACCGAGGCCCCGTGTGTGAATGCATGCCCAACATTTTGGCACATGGTAAAATCCCGTTCCGCCCTTTTGGATGAGTAGGCCATTGTGTGCCGATGGGAACGGATGCCAACATTTCAGAAACGCATGGAATTAAGTGTTGTGTTTAGACACCATCTTCTGCATGTAGGAATACTTATGTCCACGAAGGGAATTAAAAGCACTAGCAGATCTGCACTTCGGATCAACCTGGGATATCGTCAAACTTCCCTCCCTTTATACACCAGTAGACCGCAGCCAAGATACGAACCCACGACTTCATGACGCCACAGGGAGGGACGTCAAAAAATGCTGTGGGAGGGGGGGGGGGGGGGGGGGGATAGAATAGTGGTTAGAGCGTTGCACTCGTAATCTGACGGCCCCGGATCGAGCCACCACAGAGACGCCCGTTTTAGAGTTAACATCAGTGAGTGCTGACTCCACTACCCCCCCCCCCCCCCCCCCCCCCCCCCCCCCCCCCCCCCCCCCCCCCCAAAAGGCCTTCGGACGAGAGCATAAACCGCGGTACAGTGTGCAAACGCGCGCAGAACATCTTGCACACACGTTAATAAGCCTGTTCCTCCATTGTGGAGAGCAGGCCATTTCGTGCCAGTAAAAGCGGATGACAAAAAAAATAACAACAGGCAAGCAGGCAGGCAGGTGTCGTGTTTAGACACCTCCCCGAAGGCGTAATGTGGCTACCTTCATGGTGGGCAAAAACGGTCGCGTACTCAAACTATCACCATTGGTGAACCTCGGAGCTCTAGCCGAGAAACGAAAAAAAACTATATATATGCTCTGTCCACTCATCTGTGACGTCCGAAAACAAAAATTATGTTTAGTTGAAAATACGTGTATTAAAATCCATGATCAAGGTAGCCACATTCTGTTTTCAGTTTTAAAAAAAAAACACCAACCCGACATCAGTAAGTATGTGTTTACTTTGGCGTTTATTTCAGCTCTAAACTGGAAAGTAGTCAAGATACAAATGTCCACGACGAAGATATTGTAATGCCGAGTGGTTTAAGACCCTACAACTTCAATCTCGTGAATCCATGAAGTCGTGGGTGCGAGTCTCGGTGGTGTCTTGTGAATTAAGGGTGGGAATTTTTACGATCTCCCAGTTCAACTTCAAGTGCAGGCCTGCCAGTGCCTTCATTCCCTTCGTGTATATACCCAAGCAGAAGATCATATATACACGTTAAAGATCCCAAAATTCATGTCAGCGATAGGTGGGTGACGGAAACACGAACATACCCAGCATATATGCCCCAAGTGAAGAGTGGGCTACCCTCATGGTGCAGGGCAAAATCGGCCACATCCACAAAAGCTCTCCATTGGTGAATCTTGGAGCTATGGTGGAGAAAGTGAAACACATTATTATGTATGAAGAACTCCTGACATCAGGGCAAAAGTGCAAACCAAAGTGGTACGGGCATATCACACGAACATCTGGACTGTTCAACAGTACAAGGAGGGAGACGAAGAGGCAGACAGAGAAAATGATGGGAAGACATCATCAGAGGGTGGACTTGACCTTCAGTGGAACGATTTGCTACGAAACCAGAGGACCGTGGGGAGTGGAGGAAGCTGGGTGCAAAATCCTCACTGGTGTCCCCACGGTGCACGGGACTACGGAATAGGCGAATACTACGTGATATAAAGATATGATACAATGTCGGGAAGTGCATTCTCTGACGGTGCAAACAGTCTGTAAATGCGAATATTAAATAATGGATTCATGTCCCGTCTCTGGTTTATTATTTCTTGGTCCATGCACACTATCTTGATTGTGAATTGTCTTTTTCTACTTCTTCTTCTTCTTCTTCTTCTTCTTCTACTACTACTACTACTACTACTGCTGCTGCACGCACGCGCGCGCGCGCGCACACACACACACACCCCAAACATTTTGCGCACACGTTAAACCCTGTTCCCCTTATGGAAGAGTAGGCCGTTGTATGCCGACGGGAACGCATGATAAAATTTACAAAACCACATACACACGGGGACCGCATGTAAAAAAGAAAGCACAGGAGTGCTTATTCCTTTATCCTCGAAATACAGGAATAATAGAAAATAGAAAATAAAAAATAATAATCACACACTCACACCATACAAGTTCAGTCGGAGCAAGATTCTCTCGTTTAGCGACAATATATCGGAAAGTAAGCACATGAACGACATCAACAGAAATACTCACACGATTGCAGATGAGCTCGCTGAGGTGATGGCACTGGGTAACGCTGTGGCAGGAATCAGTCACACCCTGTGGTTTATATATCAGTGTTCAGACGTTCTACTTTCGTTTTTGCAGGTTTCCGGATGAGGTGGCAGCAGATCAAAATTACGTAAGTCTGAGTTGTCACTGGGAATTTTGGATGAAATCCCCCCCCCCCCCCCCCCCCTCCCCCCCCCAACCCCCAGGCCATGTTTATATACTGTACTGGTGCCACACTCAGAATTGTGTGGACCAAACTGAAAGTCAGAAAGGATTTTTGTTTAAACTCATGGGATAGGGAAATTTTCAAGTTTAAAAAAAAGACAAAACATCTCTCTCTCTCTCTCTCTCTCTCTCCTCTCTCTCTCTCTCTCTCTCTCTCTCTCTCTCTCTCTCCCCTTGTTTTTATTGTGAGACTGTATAAGTATTGGGTTATTATTATTAAGATGTATCCCCAACGGGCGGGGACTGGATGTAAAAAAGCACATGTGTGCTTATTCATTATCCTCGAAATAAAAGAAAAAAAGAATTTGTCATTGTCTCTCTCTCTTTGTCTCTGTTTGCTTGAAATTATTAGTTGTGATTTTTAATGATAGTCCCTTCTCAGGGCAAGGGCCAGATTTTTTTTTTTAAAGTATGTCAATGCTTATCTGCAACCCTTGGGAATAGAGATTATCAATCAATCAATCAATCTGTGTTGTGTGTGTGTGTGTGAGAGAGAGAGAGAGAGAGAGAGAGAGAGAGAGAGAGAGAGAGAGAGAGAGAGAGAGAGAGAGAGAGACATCAACAAATCAGTCAATCTATCAAGCCCCTTCTTTACAGAACTGGTATGTATGTATGTTTGTCCATCGTGTCCGACGATGACCTCCAAAACAGCAGAGGAGGCAGCTGCTGTTTTGGAAACTGGGCAGAAAATGATTATAGTGGAGATGCCTTGCCCACAGTACATCCCCACTCTCTCGGCCAAGTGGGCATAAGGACAGTCAGCGTTGGAGATGTTCTCCAAAGGCCAACCAGCCCCCAGGGCTGCAGCACATAAGGACTGTGCGAGTCAAGCCTCCTAGTCAGAGAGTCATAGTCGATCACTAACGACTAAGCTGTAAAGTGGAATTCCATGAGTGGGAAAGCCACTGGTTATACAGCCTCTCACTTTGCTGTTGCCCCCAGCGTCAATGGTTTAATCAAGAACTGTGATAAAGCCCAGGCGCTGACGACATTACAAAACTGGTAGATGAGCAGCATTTACATTTGTTGTTGTTTTGCTGTTGTTGGTGGGGTTTTTTCATCTTTAGCGATTGCTGCATAGGAGACATCACCACGCACATAGTCGTATATACACACCTATAGCTAAAATCAGGGTGACACGCACAGCACACACACCTGCACGCGTGCGATGTGCACACCCTGCGGGACACACACACACACACACACACTCACTCGAATCTGGAATCTCGATTCTCTTCAAGAGGATTTGTCCCCTGGATTTAACATCAGTGCCACTCCACTCTCCCCAAAAGTCCTTCCGATGAGACTATAAACCGAAGAAGAGTAAGCCATTGTGCACAGGTGGGAACAGATGACAAAATTTACAAAACTGCATACGCACGGGGACTGGATGAAAAAAGCACTTGAGTGCTTATTCCATTATCCTTGAAATAAATGAAGAAAAAAGAATTAAAATAAAACACACACACACACACACACACACACACACACACACACACACACAAGGGGCCAGCATGAATCTGTTGAGGACACATTTAGAGTATAGGGGATGTAACACAACAATGGGAGAGTATCAAGGCAGAACTTGAGCCTGGAATGACCGCTGTCAAGCATAAAACTGGTGACAGGTAAGTCAGAGAACACAATTTTCTTAAGCCTTTCCAAGCTTGAGAAATTTCACTCACTGTATTTACACTGCCCTTCCTACTTTAAATTTTGGGGACCAGTAGCCTAGTGGTTAGAACATTGCACTCGCAATCTGACGACCCTGGTTCGATTCATGTTAAGGGGATTTCTCCCCTGGAGTTAACATCAGTGCAGACTCCACTCTCCCCAAAGTCCTTCGGATGAGACTATAAACCGAGGCCCCGTGTCCCAACGCACGCAGAACATCTTGAGCACACGTTAAATCCTGTTCCACTTTTCGTAAGAGTAGGACATCATGTGCCGTGGAAACAGATGACAAAATTTACAAAACCGCATACACACGGGGACTGGGTTTTTTAAAAAGCACATAAGTGCTTATTCCATTATCCTCCATATAAAAGAATAAAATAAAATATTTTTAAAAAACAATCATTACAACAATTGGACATTGACCTTTATCTCAAACACTTTTTTTGGGGGGGAGGGGGGGGGGGGGGGTAACAAATCAGTTTGAAGATTATCAAATTGGAGATATTTCATTATAAATGGATTTGTTCCCAATTATGCCCATGTTACAATTTTCAACAAAGACGTAAAATCTTGCGGATGATTGGTGTATCTACCCCTTTCAATCATGATTGCTGCATCTGAATTGAAATAGTGACAAAACATATCTACCTGGTGATGCTATTAAGTAGTTTTCTCTTCCAGATGAAAGTTTAAAGTTCCTATGAAATAAACAATTATTTCTATTTTATGGAGTGTTTCGCCAGATTTGGATATAATTATCCCCCCCCCCCCCCCCCCGGCAATGCCGAGGCCTGTCAGTATAAATAGCACCCCCACCTTCTGAAATTATGTGCTAGGAATTCCCTCTTTACTATCCCTCTCTTTATTTTTGCTTGTTCTTTATTTTCCAGTCACCTCCTTCTTGGCTATTTTCTGCCTTCTTGGTCCATTCTCCTGCCTTTGTTTTCCCTCATAAAGATTTTTTTTTTTATTAAAAAGAAATAACAATTCTCTCCCAAATCAGAAGCACTGGGCCTGACTAGTCAGGCGCTGAACAGCAGTGCAGAACATTTCCCTTCCTATGACAGACAACAGTAGTTGCTGTCTAAGCCTTGGGGAGAGAAGAAAGATATACTTCTTTTGTAATCCTTACTTGATATTTTGACAGAGAGTATTTTCATCTGAAAATATCTGTGAATCCAAAACACAGTCAAATCCAGTTTCAGCCATGTTTTTTTTATATGCTTTGACCAAAGCCTGTATAGATTTGTGTGATTCCAGTAAAATATTATACAATTTGCTGGAATATTTCTGTGTGAAAGATGACACATCACCAGCCTAAAATCTTATCATTCTTGTTTTTACATCAACATAAAAATTACACAATGATTGGACTCATTGTTCTTTTACTCAAGTGGAAGAAATGCTTCAAACATATGTTGGGATTTTTCTAAGATTACACATGGGCAAGTTGTATTTTTTCTAAACACACACACACACACACACACACATGATACTCAAATGGAAACAGCATATTTAAGGAAAGATAACAGTCATGGAAAACCCACAATGCAACAGATTGACCTGCTGAAGTGACGCAGTGACCCCGCCATGTTCAAGGTCGTCCCATGCAGGGAAAAATCCACTGCTGGCTTGTTTTGCTGGCTTGTCTGCCAGCATGTCAAGGATACCTATTTTTTCTGTTCTTTTATGGCGGTAGTAGTGGGGATGATATTGGTTTGCTTTTAAAGAGGAGGTTTTATTTTGGGTTTGTTTGGTTGGTTTGTTGTTGATTTTGGTTGGGTTGGCTTTTTTTAGGGGGGGGGGGGGGGGCGGGGGTATTGCTGTTGCTTTTTGTTGTTGTTTTTATGGGCTGCTTTATCACATCCTACTGGGTAAGGGAAGGAAGGGGAAGAGGGGTAGGGGGGGGGGGGGGGGGGGGTAGATGGAAAGCCTCTCTCCCTCCCCCAGATTGTAGGAATTTTAAGACACCTCATTTGAAGGTCACCACCTAAGCTGGGAAATGACCCCTAAATAGTCCCTAAGATTTCATTTATTTTTTATTTAAAAAAAATTAATTCTTATCTTTTATATCGAGGATTATGGAATAGGAGAGAGAGAGAGAGAGAGAGAGAGAGAGAGAGAGAGAGAGAGAGAGAGAGAGAGAGAGAGAAGATTTTGAACCCCTTATATTTTTTAGAGCGTAATACTAATAGCATTAGGCCTACATGCTTTTTCCATCCAGCTCCCAGAGAGAGAGAGAGAGAGAGAGAGAGAATTTTGATGAAGCAGCTCTGTTCAGCTGCAGCCCATATATATATATATATATATATATATATATATATATATATATATATATATATATTGCTTGTTGTACTCATTTCATGTATTGGTGCTACATTGTTTTGAATTAATTTGTGTTTAAACATGATTTTATTCATGCTCTTGTCTGCCTTAATCTATTGGGGTACCAGATTGCTCCACTCCCTCCCCCCCCCCCCCCCCCCCTCCCCTCTCCAAGCTTAAACCAGCCAATACCAAATACATGTTCATACTGATGTTACACAATGACTGTTATTATGTCCATGCTGTTGTGACTGATGAGTGGTCTTCAATGGGGAATTACTGACTGGAATCGGGTATAAAGGTACTTCATTAACAACGTAATTATTCAAAATTGGCCACATTCCATTCTATTCTTTTATTTCGAGGATACTGAAATAAGCACTCATTGCTTTTTTACATCCTGTCCTCGTCTGTATGCAGTTTGTAAATTTTGTCAATCTTTCCACTGGCACACAATGGCTTGCTCTTCCGAAAAGCAGTACATGTTTTAACATGTGCGCAAGATGTTTTGCATGTGTTCGCACATGGAACCAAGGTTTATAGACTCATACCAAGGACTTTTGAGGGAGTGGAGTGGGCACTGATGCTAACTCCAAAGAAAATTTTTTTCTCCAAGGAGACTCGAACCCTGGTCAGTAGATCACATGTGTATCACTATAACCACCAGGCTATTCCATTCCCATAATAAGGGGTATTGCCTCTGCTTGCCTGTACAATTTTCATAGATACTGTGAGAACACACACACACTCTCTCTCTCTCTCTCTCTCTCTCATAGGTGAAGGTTGTTTCTCAAGTGTTAGGTGTGCTGGGATGACGTGGCTCAATCTATGTCACTCATGCCCTGAACAGAAAGTAAGAAAATAACCTCCCTCTTTCTTGCTTCTGGGAAGAAAAAACAAACCCAGGAGTTTTTCCTTTTGGTTTGGTAATGTTTTGTTTTGTTTTTGTTTTTTTCTTGCCCTGTTGTTTTTGGTTTCAGGGGTTTCTTCTGCATAACAACCAGAAAAGGGTAGCCCTCTGTTGATTATTCCAAAGTAGGCTAGTGCTTGTGAGGGATGTTTGTGTCTGGTATGTGTGCATGCTTGCTTATCTGTATGTGCTTATCTGTCTCTGCCTCTGAGTGTGTGTGCGTGGTTGTGTGCCTATATATACATGGGTGCCTGTGCGCATGTGTGTATGTGTGTGTGTTCAGGCACCTGGCCCATTGTTGTGAAGTGTCAAGCAGCAGCTGTAGATAGGTCAGTGCACTATTATTAGTGACATGGACACTTCCCCTTACCCTCTATTTTTAGCAACAATTACTCAGAATCACAGCTGCTTCTCATAGTTTTTCTTTGCAGGGTTTTTTTTCTTTTCTTTTTAATGCTACTCTGCTGATGTCTGTCTGATGCAAGAGCATGAAAGGTACATGTCTTCACATAAACTAGTGCGCACACACGTGTGTACCAGCACCTGCGCTTGCCCATGCCTGCACATACACTGTGTTGCCTTTCCAGCAAAATCTGCAAAAAAATATACAATGTATATGGGGTGAAACACTGTCCAATGTTCCTTTTTTACATCAATGTCCAGGTCTAAAAAAGTTCCTAACAGCATTCTAAGATAAGTCTGTGCAGGAAGTTTTAACATCCAAAGTTATTGTGTGAGATAGGGCTGTCTCTGAAATATCCCCAATATTCTCTCTCTCTCTCTCTCTTTGGTAAAAAAGTACCACCTTGAAATTATAACACCTTTACTGTCAGAAGCTGTAAATGGGTACCTGCCCTCCTTAGGGTCAGGGAAGGTAAATCAGCGAGGGAGAGGAGATGGGTGCCGCCCTCAATATGCTGGCCCTAGAGAAGTGAGGTCTCTGACTCCCCTAGGACCTTATAGGTTATGGGACACCTTTACCTTTTTGCTGTCACAATATACAGTTTGTTTTATTCTTGACAGCCTTTACATGTATTTTGCATATCTTCATTTTCTAATTTTATAATAGTTTTCAATTGTTCTTTGTTTTTGTTATTATTTGCGGTTTTTTTGCCATGTTTTTGCAGCATATATTTATATAGTTTGGAATCAGTCTTTTAATGTACATAAATACCAACATGCACCTCTTTTTCTCAAAGCCCCTCATTTCATCACCCCCCCCCCCCCTCCCCTCCCCCTATGCCTAATATCACTTTAAGTGAACAGATGTCAAATCAAAGACACACACAGGTGCATGCAGCAAGCATGGCACACACACACACAGCATGTACACATGCAGCACACAGGCACACGCGCACGCGCATACACACACACACACACAGTGCGTGCCTGAACATACACACACATAGGCCTACATTCACACTGGCAGCACATGACATGCATGGTTATGGTGTGTGGTGTGCATGGATGGGTACCCATGCACAATCATGTGCCCCTCTCCCCCTTCCCCACAGTTTGAGACAAATGCTTGATTAGTAAACATTTTGAAAAAAAAATCAAAGCATAATTGTTCAGTTTATTCTACTCACCTGGGAAGAAGAGAAAAAGAATATCATTATTCTCTCACTGGTTTGCTGGCTCCTTGCCGGGCCTAATCAGAGTAAGAGTAGGCCATTGTGTGCCCATAGGAACAGATGACAATTTACAAAACCGCATACACACGGGGACTGAACCTAAAAAAGCAGATAAGTGCTTTTTCCATTATCCTCGATATAAAGGAAATAAATAAATAAATAAATAAATAAAAAATAAATAATCAGTGCTGACTCCACTCCCCCCCATAAGTCCTTCTGGTGAGACAATAAACCGAGGTCCTGTGTAGGAACCCACCCAGAACATCTTGTCCACAGGTTGAAACCCTTTGGCTTTTCGGAAGAGTAGGCCACTGTGTGCTGGTGGGAACGGATGACAAAATAGATGTACACATGCATATAAACTGGATTAAAAAAACAACACATGAGTGCTTATTCCATTGTCCTTGAAATCAAAGAATAAATAAACTAAATAAATACCCCCCACCCCCACCCCTTCTGTGAACTAATGTGTATGAGTACACCCAACAAACAATGAAGTGTGTGTATTTTTAGAACAAAGCATGGCCTGGGTTTAAGAGTATTTCCAGCAATCGGGAATTCCCAAAGTGCCTCTATTTTGTTTGTTTGTCAGTAGTCGTACATGCAATAACAATAATAATAATAAATGGAATTTATATAGTGCTATATCTTGCAAAAAGAAATCAAAGCGCTTGCATTCAACACACCCATACATACAACCAATAACAATTAACAGAGTTAACAAAATCAAATGTACATGGTAGGAGGGAGCTGTTTTGTGGAGACATTTGTAACAGTTAACTCTCTTAAGCACAGGTAGCCAGTGGAGAGATTGCAAGAGAGGAGTTATGTGCTCAGATTTTCTCTTTCTGAGGACAAATCAAGCTGCAGAATTTTGTATACATTGAAGGGAGTGGACTGATGATTCTGGCAGACCAGCCAGAAGAGAATTGCAATAGTCCAGACATGAAAGAATGAGAGATGCCACTAGTTTGGATATTGCATCAGTGGACAGGTTCTTTCGAATTGCACTAATACGTGGTAATTGATAGTAGCATGAAACCTTACTGATTTAACCCCTACATTTTAAGAAGAAATCATATTAACTTCTGTGACTTAACCCCTTCACTGCCATGCTCATTGTAACCCCACTGACAACTGATGAGTATATACATACATACATACATACATATATATATATATATATATATATATATATATATATATATATATATAGTGCTTCTGTGTACATGCATGTGTGCATATATAATAAGTTTATATGTCATTTCTAGTCAATGGTTTTTAATAACATTGTACTCCTACATTGGTGTGTGTGTGTGTGTAGATTGTTTTTGCCCAGGGCCCATAAGTCAAGCCTTGTTTATTCAGGAAGAACAGTGTGGAATAATCTACCTATCTCTTTAAAATCAGCTCCTTCGAAACAAACATTCAAGAAACTCTTGAAGAAACATCTGATGGACAAATTGTAAGTCCACTCTTATACTTGAGGTTATCTTACATGAGGCTACCTTGTTGTTATTCCTACCCTTGTTATTTGTATTTTCTTCATTTGTTGTATGACTTGAGCTTACGTTATACTGTCTTGGTTTTGTTTTATCTTGTTTTTTGTTGTGTGTTTTTTTGTGGTTTTTTTGGTTTTGTTTTTTTCTATTTTCTTCATTTATCTGTATGACTTGAGCTTATGCTATACTGTCTTGATTTGCTTTATCATGTTTTGTTAGTCTGGCTTTATATTTAAAAAAATCTTCAAAGATTTTTGTCTTCAACATGTGTGAACATTGTATTTTGAATGCTTTTATATGTCAGTTTTCTTGATTTTCTTTTTTTTGTGAGGGCAGGATGAAAAAAGCTGTATAAACTTAATCTTTTACCCTCAATAAAGATCATTTTGACTTGACTTGACCCGACTTGACACATAGACAAACAAAATCAGATGCATGATTAATCCCTGAGGTCAAGGCCCCAGAAAATACATGGGGTTGCCTGAAGGTCACCACAAAGGTCATGACCTCAGAAAGGTCATGATTAATCCCTGAGGTCAAGACCCCCCCCCCCCCAAATACTTGGGATCTGAGAAGAACTGGGGCTGGCTAACGGTCACTGTAATGGTCCTTCTGATTAGACTATAAAGCAAGGTCCAGCGTCTTAACACACGCAGAAATCTTACGCACACATTAGAACGTGTTCTGGTTTGGGGTTTTTTTGGTTTGTTTTTTTTTAGAACAGAAAGCTATTTGTGCCAGTGGGAACGGATAACAAAATTTGAAAACTACATGCACACAGATTAAATCTTTAAAAAAGCACAGGAATGCTCGAAATAAAAGAATAAACAAATGATAAAAAAAGACCTTAGAAAATGTCAGGGAATCGCTTTAGTGATCTGCATGTATGTACCATATATCAAAGGTTGAAAATGAACACAACACAACACAACACACACACACAACACACAAACACCAACACAAAACATCATTTTCACATTATTTTATTTGTTTCATGTCTCACAGATTTCAGCAGTTTACGAAACTTGGTTTCAGCTCCATGTAACAAAACAAAACAACAACAAAAAACAAACAAAAAAAAAGGAAAATCAGTTCTTTATTCGAACATCAGCAATTCTTCTATCAATATGAATACTTCTTTTGCCCACTGACTGTCCAACACGTGCATACATCTGCATTGTTCGCTTAGGTTACAGACACCTGTTGTAAAACCCATTACAGTGAACACAGTGTTTCCAAGTTCAGGGTTTTTTTGTTTTGTATGGTTTTGTTCCACATTTCAAGACTGATTAAAAACTTGGTCTAATTTTCAATTTCCAAAGTGGGTGTTTGTGCCTCTGGATAATCCTTAAATGCTACACCACATTTAATGAAAGAAAACAACCCAAACCAAACCACTAAGCACATACCCCGATGTGTTGGTGAAGTCTTGGATGCATGCTGGATAGATTCATGTTTCTGCAGTTCAGTGAACAGTGACAGGGTTCACTCAGTGCTGGGTCTACCACATTCATGGTATACACTATCTTCTTCTGCATGTGTGTGCACATGAAGGGGATGTAGACAATGGCAGGTCTGCCACTAGGTTGACCTGTTAATCCACCCATCACCACCAAACCAAGCCAGCAACTTCTGGCCAGTTCAGGATGCGTACAAAAGGAATCATCAAAGTATTTGAAAATGTCTTTCCAGAGTGTATACTATTATTATTATTATTATTGCATAGTGGTACAGCATGGGGCTGCTACAATGTTTCTGCCTCATCTACTCTGACCATCTTCACACAACAACACCACACTAGCTCAGATCGATTCTTCTGACGAAAATCTGTCCGCCACCTGCCCTGTGCTGTCGAAAATGGAAGAATCCGTACATTTCTTTTACTCTCCAATATCTTCCAGACACATCTGACACGTTTTTCTGAATCGTGAGTATTTGAGAAGGGGGGGGCTTTGTGTGTCAATTTGGACGGGAAAATGGGGACAAAATCAGTGATACGGTTTGATGTGTAATCATATGACATAATTATTATGACGATTGTTTCTCTTCAATAGTGTCTCATGCTGAGAATACAGACAGTGTATACATAATTTTGATTGGATCCTATATTGAGAATATGGAGAGTGTGTTGAAGAAGCAGCAGCCGCCACCCCCCCCCCCCTCCCCCACAAAAAAGTTTACATCTTGTTTGCTTCTCTGCTTAATCATCATCATCATCATCATCATCATCATCATCATCATATAATGATAATGAAACAATGATAATAACAATGGCAATAAAGATAACAATAAAATCAATAATGATGATGATGATAAATGATGATGGTGATAATACTACTACTACTAATAACAACAATGATGATGATGATGATGATAGTAATAATAATAATGACAATAATAATAATACAACATAATAATAGTAATGATGATGATAACAATAATGATAAAAAACAATGTAGGTCATTTTATATCATGTGCATCTCTATAAAATGGTAGAGAGACATTGACATGCACACAGCAACAATCTATATCTGACTGAATAGACAAATAAATAGGCTAACAAATCAATACAAAAATTAATACATTCATTTCTGACTGGATGCAAAGCGAGGAAACAAATCCACAAACTCATACACTTTTAATATCAGCACAAGTAAAAAGCCTTATCCATTAACCAAGAGAGAGAGAGAGAGAGAGAGAGAGAGAGAGAGAGAGAGAGAGAGAGAGAGAGAGAGAGAGAGAAATGGGTCCTTGATCAAAAAGAGCATGTTTAACATGCAAAATCATCAGATCTTTTTTCATGGGCTGTGAGGCCATCTCTATCCTATTTACAGGTACAAGACCTATGAGACTAAAAGAAGCATGCATAAATCATCAGATTTGTTCTAATGTGGAAGGCATTACCTCTAAATGATCAGTGTGAGGTATATGATGTTCAAAAGTCACTATCTGATAAAGATTATCCCCATTACCTTCATAGACTAAAGGTAGCTACTGGGCGTCTGGTCTTAAAGTATGACCGGGGAGGGGGGTGGGGACAGCTCAGTGGTTAGACAGTTACACCTGTGATTTGAAGGCCCAGGGTTAAGCCACCACTGAGACACCTGTTCAAAGGAACTTTTCCCCCTTGAGTTAATTATCAAAACTGCCTCTGCTCCCCCACAAGTCCTTTGGATGAGACTACAAGCCGAGACCTTGTGTACAACAAATGCATGAAGAACATCTTGCGCACATATCAAAGTCCGTTCTGCCTTTTGGAAGAGTAGGCCTTTTGTGCCAGTAAGTACAGATGGCAAAAAAAAAAAAAATTTTCAGCAAAACAAAACACGTGCACACTGGTGTCATGTTTAAACATCACCCCCACAGTCGGATTGCAGCTTCCTAATGGTGGACACAAATGGCCAATTATTCAAAAATCTCTCCACTGGGGAATCTCGAGCTCTGGCTGAGGAACAGACAAAAAAGTGTGACTGTCTTCAACTCTACTTAAAAAAAACCCAACCTCCTGCATTTTGCAAATCTTGCTGGGAAAAAAACAACCCTCTTGCAATATTCAGATTTTTCCCCTCACTGAATCAAGTTTTTCAGTAACATGTGCGAACACAAGAGGTTCAGCAGAGCTGTCCCAATTAACAAACAAAATTAGTAAGGAAAGTTGAGAGAGAGAGAGAGAAAAGAGAGAGAGAGACACACACACACAGACACAGACACAGACAGAGAATATCACTGGGCTGTCTAACAATTCTGACATTAAAAAGACAAAACAGCGAAACACACTCACACCAATCACATCACAGAAACTGACATGCAGTCCCCTCATCCATTGCCTACATCTGCCTCATTTGCTCGACATTTTTCTTTCAGTCCTCTCCTAGGAAACAATGCCTTTTAACACACAGAAAAGAAAGAAGTCTTTGTCAAATAAAAATAAATCCACGACGTCGGAATGCGGCTACCTTAATGGTTAGTAGACAAAAAAAAATCAGGTGCATACAAAGAAGTGTCACCATTGGTAAACCTCGGAGCTCTAGCCAAGGATTGGAAATACAAAGAGAAGAAAGTTGTTGTTTTTAAAAAAGGAGACGCCTAAGGTAAAGAGTTAATATCATGTTTACCACTGAGAAAGACAGTTTGGAACACATCATCCTGAGAGCAAAGAATGGGGAGGGAGGGAGGGAGGGAGGGAGAGAGACATATACTGATATAGACAGAAAGAGAGAGAGAGAGAGAGAGAGAGAGAGAGAGAGTGACACAGGGAGACAGAGACAGAGAGAAAGAGAGAGACAAACAGAGAGAGAGAGAAAATCATACTCTGATAAAACTAAAAAGAAGCAAGACAATCGTACATGAACTGTACACAGTCAAAGAAGCAACCATACATATAATATGCTTTAAAATTAAACAGCAATCAGATGCACACAGGCTGCAAACTAACATCTCATGATAACATAGCAGCTTCAAACTATACTCACTTCCTCACAGCCACTTGCAACAAAACAAACACCCTCCCCCCTTCCCCCAAATAATCCCCCCCTCCAAAAAGTGGTAAACCAGATGCTTTTGAACAAATGTTCAAGATCATCTGACTAACATCATGCACAAAAATCATATTTGTTAATACCAAACAATTGTATATCGACAACCAGATCTCAAAGGAACAGTCTCCCATATATACATTTCAGAAACCCATTGAAGTGGCCAGAAAAACAAACAAGCAAACAAACAGTCCCCTAAATCAGAACTCTCCACTGGGATTTTGCTATAACCTTGGCAACAACATTACAAACACACAGGAAAATCTATATTCAAACCCAAACAAAGCCACAAACAAAAAGAAAAGAAACCAATCGATGAGGTAAGAGCATGAAAATGAGGACCAAATAAAATCATCAATATTAGGAACCTGGATATTTTGAGAAAAAAAGAGCATACTTTCTGATGCAATTTCTCACTCACTCACTCTCACACACACAAAACACACATGCATTCATGCACACAATACACACACACACATGCACGTCCAAAAAGAAAAACAAGATTGTTATGAAGACAAATCCAGCCCAGACTTTGGTGCTGAATACAGTGCATCGCTGCTGGCATCAAACTTTGCAAGCAGGCAAGGCTTCCACAAAAAAAGTAGGAAGAAAATGAGATAGTAACAACGAAATAAATACACACAGAAAGAATCTTTCCACAACTGACAGCTTGTAGACTGTACAACTCAGGATACAGGCAGGTAAGAGAATACGTAAAAAACAACAACAAACACATCAGTCACCACCACCAATTTCTCCAACACTATGATACGTTCATGGATTGTGAACGGGGTATGAGGAGAATGCATGACGTCAGCAGGGCCAGTGACAACCAGAAGAAATGGAAGAGACCAGCCGCTAACACTGTACCCAGTGATGCTGACAGGTGAGATGCTCTGTTCATCTTCTATGTACACATCTGTCTCTGTCTGTGTGTCTGTGTGTCTATCCATCCATCCATCCATCCATCCATCCATCCATCCATCCATCCATCCATCCATCCATCCATCCATCCATCCATCCATCCATCCATCCATCCATCTATCTATCTATCTATCTATCTATCTATCTATCTATCTATCTATCTATCTATCTATCTATCTATCTATCTATCTATCTATCTATCTATCTACACACACACACACGGTACCTTTTCAAGACTCTGGCACCACTGTGCATCTCTGACGTCACCTATCCCACAGTGTGGCAGACTGTGGGGGCACCACTGTGCATCTCTGACGTCACCTATCCCACAGTGTGGCAGACTGTGGGGGCACCACTGTGCATCTCTGACGTCACCTATCCCACAGTGTGGCAGACTGTGGGGGCACCACTGTGCATCTCTGACGTCACCTATCCCACAGTGTGGCAGACTGTGGGGGCACCACTGTGCATCTCTGACGTCACCTATCCCACAGTGTGGCAGACTGTGGGGGCACCACTCAAGACTTTGCAACTTCAGCACAGATTCTGGGTTCGTTTGTTTGGGTTATTTTTTTCAAAAACTATTTCTGCTATAATTCTTTATTCTACCAGCAAACCATTTTCATGTTATATTTTTAATGCAACAACAATACAGCCTGGGGCAGTATGAATGTTACTAGCCCACAGTGAATGACAGTTTAAGGAGATAGTAATGGTGGGTAAGCGGTTGTAAAGGAAAAATCTTACCCTTGGTGAACCTCGGAGCTCTAGCCAAGGAATTAAAAAAAAATACACATGAGCATTATTATATTATTACATGGTGACTTATCCATCACTGATTATAAGTAGCACCAACATGGTCAATTTACCACCGAATGAAACAAACAATAAAACAAAAAACCCAACCCTCTATCCCTGCCACCTTGAGAATGATGACAACTCCTTCCCTCCCATTCCTCCAACACAAGTTTGGTCCTGTCGATAAGAGACATGCACACATGTACATTTCATTCCCAGACACCCGCAACAGAAAAGAAGGCTGCAGAATTCAGCAACAAAGGGGACACAATCATGAAAGACAGAATGTTCAGAATCACACCCAGAATTCAGAGACACTGCGATATCAACGGAGAGAAAAATGGTGGCAGTCAACCACGGTAATGCGCATGTATGCATAGGTAGTTACTGTATAATATCACTGAATGTTTTGTTACCCATGCAAGCAGACGGAGGTAAGAGCATGCCATGACAAAATACATACCACAGAATATATATATAACCCATGCATCGATAAAAGCAGTTTGGACAGCTGTGGACAGATTACATAAGTGTATGACAATTCACACACTCCACAGCACTAGTACTGCACCTCCTGTGTGTGTATGCATAGGTGACACGACAGAGGTTTCTGTATAATAAGTTTTAAAGCTGAAATGGGGATCTCCTGTCTGAAAGATAGTTGTCTTACAAGCCAACCACTCAGTCAGACACAGTTTGGGTCTTGGAACACAGGCAGTGGACATGAATGATACAGACACTTCATGTCATTCATGGCCTACTTCTCACTCATGAAAAAAAGCAGAAATAGCAATGATGTAGAACAGCAACACACAACAACAAAAATGAATGACAAGACCACACAGACTAGTACAAACTGAAGCAAACTTTGTCAAATGAGAAGATCATATATCATTATGGACTGTCATCAACTGAGGCAAACTTTCCAACAAGCACTAATCCACAATAATCCTTCAAAAATTCTAAATTCTAAAATACAAAAATAATCACATCACCATTTGGACTAACACCTTATAATCTACAGATCCTCTTCTGAACTGGCACTAGAGTAGTACAGAGCACCGTGAACTACCTGTGCAGCTAATCACCACTATCTAGATAATGAACTACATTACAGGTAAAGACAGACTGACCCCTAATCACAAAAACCCCACCTCCTTTCACTTCTCATACTGATCTTAGCGCTGGATGAAACACGAGGGTTTAACGCTCATCCCTTGCCTCCATAAAGTCGTGGGTTCGATTCTCAGCAGTGGTGTCTGGTGAATTAAGGGAGGGAATTTTACAATCTCCCAGGAAAACTTTAAGCACACACCTATTTGTGCCCTTCGTGTATACACATATGCAGATGATCAAATACACACACTGAAAATCCCATCATTCATATCAGCATTCAGTGCAGTGGGTAACAGAAACTCATACATACCCAGCATGCACACTGTACCTGGAGAGGGATGGGCTCTGCCAGGTTCAACTTGCCAAGAGACACAGCCTGGAAAATTCAGTACGGTGCAGTGCCCCAACCACTCCTCAAAGAGTTAAGCGAGGAGAGAGACTAATCAACTCATGGGTAAGGTAAAGGTGTCCCAAAACCTATGTGGTCATAGGGGTGTGAGGCACCAGAGACCTCAACTTCTCCAGGGGCCAGCATATTGAGGGCGGCGCCCATCTCCTCTCCCTCGCTGCTTTACCTTCCCTGACCCTAAAGATGCAGGTATCCATTTACAGCTGGGTGAACTGGGGGACTGTACTGAAGCCAAGGCGCACAAATGGTCACCCATCCAAGTGGTAACCGTGCTCAATGCTGCTTAACATTGGCTGGGGGAAAGCGAGTGCTCTGACCACAGAGCTGTCCCGTCCCCAATGGTAGGGTGGTGAAAAAAACTGAAAGAGAGAGGGAGGTCAGGTTTGACCAAAAGAGCAGAGCCCAGCTAGCTGCCTGCTCAGGGGTGCGTTGACACAAACAGCGGGTCTGTCTGCTGCCTGTGCAATGAGAGGGGTGCAGCGTGGCAGGGTGGGGTCAGGTGGGGTCGGGGTGGGCTGGAGTGGTGTGGTGGTGATGTGGTGGGATTGGGTGTGGTGTGGTAGGGTGTGGTGTAGTGTGGTGTGGGGTGGGTGGTATGGTGTGGGTGTGTGGTGTGGTTGTGGTGGGGGTGTGGTGTGGTGTGGTGTGGTGTGGTGTGGTGTGTGGGTGGTGGGGTGGTGGTGTGGTGTGGTGGGGTGTGGTGTGTGGTGTGGTGTGGTGTGGTGTGGTGTAGGGGTGTGTGTGGTGTGGTGGGGTGTGGTGTGGTGTGGGTGTGGTGTGGGGGTGTTGGTTGGTGTGGTGTGGTGTGGTGTGGTGGGTGTGGTGGTTGGGGGTGGGGTTGTGGTTGGTGTGGTGGGTGTGGGTGTGGTGTGGGTGTGGTGTGTGGTGGTGTGGTTGGTGTGGTGTGGTGTGGTGTGGTGTTGGTGGGGGGTGTGGTGTGGTGGGGTGTGGTGTGGTGGGGTGTGGTGTGGTGTGGTGGGGTGGTGTGGTGGGGTGTGGTGTGGTGTGGTGTGGTGGGGTGTGGTGTGGTGGGGTGTGGTGTGGTGGTGGTGTGGTGTGGTGGGGTGTGTGGGGTGTGGTGTGGTGTGGTGTGGTGGGGTGTGGTGGGGTGTGGTGTGGTGGGTGTGGTGTGGTGGGTGTGGTGGTGTGGTGTGGTGTGGTGGTGTGGTGGGGTGTGGTGCTGGTGTGAGGTGGTGTGGTGTGGTAGTGGTAGGCTGTACTGTGAGTTGTGTGTCGATGGACGGTAGTGTGTGGAGAGATGGGTGTGTGTGGTGGGGTGAGATGAGCAAGACAGTGGTGCTGGGGATTGAGGAGTGGAAGTGGTGTACCAAAGTACCTGTACTCTCCAGCAGAGCACTCAGTTTTCAGAATAGACTGTAAACCTTATGAACTATCAGTCATGAACTCAGAACTGCAATGATCCAATGATTACACGATTAAGACAATGAGATCACGTGAAGGGCAATTTAAACTGCAGTCAACGTCACTGGCAACTGAAAAAACCTAACCTGTGACTAAAAAAACTGCACCAAGAGACAGTCCTGATGGTTCTCTTAAACCTGAGCGAGCTTGTGACAACTATTTCTCAGACTTCATGGAACGAATCGCCTCTCTTGATTTGCATCCATGTTGAATAAAGGGCCACAAACGTGCCAGCACTTTCCACAACGCCAGTCATTGAACAGCAGGGCCACACGGTTAGCTCCCCCACTGGTGACGATGGGAAAGGGGGTCTCCACAGCGAGACAGTCCCCTGACGAAGCCCCCGTTCTTCATGCGCTGACCTCAGCGGCCGTCTGACGGCGAGGTGGGAGAGCGAGCGGCGGCCGTGTTGGCGGACATGTTGAACCTGGCCATGGCCAAGGCCACGGAAGACTTGGCGGCCACAGGGGGCTTGCTGCTGACAGTAGCAGCAGCAGTGGCAGTGGCAGCGGGTTTGGCGGCCACAAGCGGTTTGTTGGCCCCCACAGGGGACTGGGTGGGGGTTAGGGAGGGTTTGGGGCTGACGATGGGCTTGCCCTCCCTCCCGTCCCCAGCCAGCATGTTGGATTTCTTCAGCCCCTTCCCGCACCCCAGCTTCTTCCGCTCTGCCCGTCCTCCCCACCCTGCACTTTGACCTCCTCCGCACGAAACTCCCCCCCACCCATGCTTTTGGGTCGGCCGTTGTTGAACGACGTCACGCTCTCTTTCCCTCTGGACGACTTCAAAGTGGATGTGTCAGTCTCTGCCGATGGGTTGTGCCCCCTGTCTTGCAGGTCGGCGTCGATGAGGAGGGAGTCGCGGAAGAGGTGGGAGTGGCGCAGGAGGGGGTTCCGGCACAGGACCAGGGTCAGCTTGTTGCCCGCTTCCGCGATGAGCGGGACCGTCATCACGCAGTCAAAGTCCCGCGTCTTGTGTCCATTGACCTGTCAGTATGCAGACATATACACATGCATGAACACAATGTTTGTTGTTATCCCATCAACAACAACAACAACAACATACAGTGTTTCTTAATATCCCATCAACAACAACAACAACAACATACAGTGTTTCTTAATATCCCATCAACAACAACAGCAACATACAGTGTTTCTTAATATCCCATCAACAACAACAGCAACATACAGTGTTTCTTAATATCCCATCAACAACAACAGCAACATACAGTGTTTCTTAATATCCCATCAACAACAACAGCAACATACAGTGTTTCTTAACATCCCATCATCATCAACAACAACAGCAACATACAGTGTTTCTTAACATCCCATCAACAACAACAACAGCAACATACAGTGTTTCTTAATATCCCATCAACAACAACACAAACATACAGTGTTTCTTAATATCCCATCAACAACAACAGCAACATACAGTGTTTCTTAATATCCCATCAACAACAACAGCAACATACAGTGTTTCTTAACATCCCGTCAACAACAACAGCAACATACAGTGTTTCTTAACATCCCATCATCATCAACAACAACAGCAACATACAGTGTTTCTTAATATCCCATCAACAACAACAGCAACATACAGTGTTTCTTAACATCCCGTCAACAACAACAACAACATACAGTGTTTGTAACGACCACATCTTGGAGAATGATGATCCACCACAGACCATACTGCAAATCTGTTCAGTTCTCCAGACTTCAGTCTGTTGGATTCAGAACAGATACTAGACGCTGTTTTTGGATGTTAGTTTGCTTGTTTGTGTTTTTTTAAAATACTTTTTATCTTACTTAGTTTAAACGGTCAACAGTGTTGTACTAGGAACGCACTGACTTAGTTCATACAAGTGACCAATACAATAACTAGACATAACACTTCACAGAAAACAAACATATTATATTACTCAACTTGTCTACCAACAGGATGATAAAAAGAAAAAAAAAAAGTTCTTTCTACATACCAAAACTATACACCATGTGAATCTGCTCAAGCAGACGACAGACAGGACAGGAGTTAGCAGCGCCGTTACGCATGCATTTCTGTGTTGCTGTTTACGGGGTGTTTGCCACACATCAACTGTAGTGTGTGCTCCTGCTTAAAAGAAACAAACCTTCTGAAACCATACTATGGACATGGGATTGCTTGGTGGTTAGAACGTTTTGCATTGCGCTTGTGATCTGCTGACCCAGGTTTGAACCCTGTTCAAGGTGGGGGGGGGGGGAGGGGGAGGAGGGAGGGGGGGCTCCCTTGGAGTTAACATCAGTGCTGACTCAACTCCCCACAAAAGTCCTTTAAATAAGACTATACTAAACCAAGGCCTCATGTGTGGATGCATGCAGAACATCTTGCACACATGTTAAAACCAGCTCCGCTTTTCCAAAGAGTAGACCATTGTATGCCAGCGGGAACAGATGACAAAATTTACAAAAAATGCCTGCACACAGGAAATGGATGTAAAAGAAGCACAGGAGTGCTTATTCCATTACTATTGAAATGAATGAATAAATAATGATTAAATTCTGACGTGCAGAGTGACTGCTAACCAGTTTGCATACATATACTTACGATCATGTTTACCAATATACCAATATTAGCGTGGGAAACAATGAATCTGTGCCTCCCCAACTGACCTTAGCTTCCTTTTCCTGCTACCCCTCCCCCCTGTACTTCCCTCCTGCATTTCCCTTCCTCTGGGATTCCCCTCCCAAGTTACCCCCCCCCCCCCCCCCCCCCCCCCTTTTCCCCTGGATTTCCTCCCAAGCTACCCCCCCCACCTGTAATCCTCTCCCACCCCACCTAAACTTACCTTCCTCCCCACCAAGTTACCCCTCCCTCCTTTCCCCAACTACCCCTTCCCAAAAATAAAATTGAAAAAACAACAACAGCACAAACATGGGAAGATAGACAACACATCTCCTCCAAACTTAAGAGGATTAGAAGTTAGGGGTGATCCTCATAAAGATCACAAATTCCTATAGCTCACAGCTAAGTTGCTGCATTTATAGTTTTACAATGTTTTATTGGAACTAACAGTTCCAAAATGTAAAGGTGTCTTTTCCTATATTAGTTCAGAAATAGCAAAATTACTTATTCTATATAATCAGTTTCACCCTGTCCTCATTTTAGACAGGTAAACAGTTGAGTATGCAATTCTATATAAAATTTGCTGCTTTATTTCCATCAGATACAAACTTTTATCTGGACTTCTGAGCAATATCAAACAATGAAAAGAAATGTAACTGTTTGTGATAGCCTATGAATGGGAGGTAATATTGCCATCAGATACAATGAAGGCTTTACTTCGCACATAGAATGTGTCCAAAATGCTAAACACAGTTGAGCAATGTTTATATGCAGCATAACATAACACACGTAAAATAACTTACACCTTGAAGAGAGTTTAGGAGGATTAGGAGGTTTTCATCTTAAATTGAAGTGGAAGTTGTTACAGTTATTGAAACTAAGTGAGGTGACAGTCAAAATATGACATTTCATGGTCAGTAGGGCTTTAAACAACACAAAATGAAATAATAATATCAATGATAATAATGATAATATGTAAATCATATTGCGCTTTATCTTGTAAGAACATATCAAAGCGCTTGTATTCAACCTATTATTGTACATAAAACCAAATCGCAAATAGTTTTACGAATTGAAATTCTCTCTCTCTCTCACACACACACACATGAAGGTTCTACACTTTGGCAGGGTGATGGGAATTTTGGCTGTTGAAGGCAGGGACAGATATGATATGAAACAGAACAGGAAATCTTAGATTTGAAATAAGTATGTCTGGAGGCTGGATTTTAAAGTGTCATTAGTAGGCATTCAGTGAAGAGAGAGAAGATGTTCATTCCAGATCAATGGACCAGAAATAGAGAAAGATAAACACACACACAAACACGCACACATGCACGCATGAACACACACACACACTTTCTACACACACATGCAAACGCACAGTCATTCACACACAAACTTATTAGAGCGCATGAGTACATGATATGATATTTAGACAGGTTATGTTTATATGCAGATACGGTGAGAGAGAGAGAGGGAGAGAGAGAGAGACACACACATATATACGTATCGAGAGATAAAGGAGTTCGAATTATATTTTTCCCTGTTCAATTATAAAAATGTATGGATTGTTTGAATCTAAGCAGCCCTCCACCTTTCATTTTATTGTCTAGGTCACATGGCACCAGTTCGCTGCTCAAAATCCTCTTTTTTCAATAAAATCCCAAGGTTTTCTTCTCCTTCGTCATTGAACACTCAGACAACAACTACTGTTGTTTATCACATGAGCGAAAATGCGACAAATCAGGCCCGGCGCATCCGACTTTGGCATGGGTGAGATTAGTTATTGTATAAGTCTTTCTGGAAACAGGCAGGAGAATGGACCAAGAAGGCAGAAAATAAGACAAGAATGAGGTGACAAAAAGAAAAGGAACGAGGCAGAAACAAAGAGAGGGATAGAAAAAGGGAATTCCTAGCACAGAATTTCCAGGTGAAGATGCTATTTATACTGACAGCCCCCCACCCTCCTCCCCACGGAATGAATCCCAAGGTTTTAAGCCCCACTAATCACAGAAGTCGAATCAGACATATCACCTTATAAATGTTAATATGTCATTAAATCCATCCCCTAAGTCTGAATGTTCCTACAACCTTAACGGTGGGTAAATGGCCGCATACAGAACATCTCTCCATTGGTGAACCTGGGAGCTCTATCAGAAAACAAAAAGCCACGCAATTATTTACGATTAAAACAAGGTTAAAACCAGCTCTTCTGTCGTTCCTGGTATCAACGCCCCAGCAAAACCATAAGGGTCAAACAAAGATGGTAACTGTGTTATAGGAGACCCCCATTAATGACACATAGAAATGAGATAAAACCTGAAAAAAAACCCCACCCAAAAAACAAATCCCCAAAATAAAAACAAAACATAAACTGTGTTCCTGATAAAGAGTGACATGCTAACCCTGTTAACTAATGTCATCCTCCTCTTTGACTGTATCTTTATCTTGAAGACATTCATTTTCAGTATCTCAATAAAGTTCACTGTGTCCAGAGTATTTTATTTACGCTGTCACTTTTGCAACATTTTAGGAAACAAATCCCCAATCCCCCACCCCTTTAATAAGAATAAATGTTAACAAACAAACATGAAATGAAATTAGCAGGCCACCACAAAGGCAGTGTGACCAAATTGTTAGTTTCATTATATTTTCATTTATTTAGTTTGCACCAGCATGTGTAACTGTTTTGCTTTAAGGGTGACAGTTTCTACAGAAACTTTGCAAGTGACCACTGTCTTCAAGCTGTGAATTATTTTACTGCATATGAACCTTGTTTACTTGTGTTTAGATTGACAAACAACATGTGTGTGCTATTTCAAGTCAGTATTACTTCTCCTTCATAGGAATCTTAAACAATTACATCCCTTTTTTTGTGTTTGAAGTTGCTTCATAGTCCAGATCAAATCTCCCATCTGATGGAAATGAAACAACAATTTTTTATGACATTGTACCAATTGCTTTTTACCTGTCTGAAACAAGTGATGGGTGAAGTTACATATTTGTAATTATGACTTTTTTTTGCTTTTGTAAAATGATATAAAAAAGACACCTTCAGGGTTTGAAATTGTTACTTTGATAACATATCAAAAAATGAGAATGCTACAACTTAAATTGTGAGTTAGGATTTTGTGATCTCCATGGGGATCACTCCCTCTAACTTCTAATCCTCCAAAGTTTGGAGGAGATGTGTTGTCTATCTTCCCATGTTTGTGTGGGGTTTTTTTTTTCAATTTTTTTAAGAGAAGGGTAGCTGGGGGAGGGAGAGGAAGAGAAGAGGTTTCTAGAAGGAGGGGTAGTTTGAGGGGGGAATGGAAGGGGATAGGGGCAGTTGGGGGGGGAGGGGAGAATAGAGGGGATGGGGGCAGTTGGGGGGGGGGGGGGGGGGAGAATAGAAGGGGATAGGGGCAGTTGGGGGGAGAATAGAAGGGGATGGGGCAGCTGGGGAGGGAGAATAGAAGGGGAAGGTGGGGGGGGGGGGGGAGAATAGTAGGCGATAGGGGCAGCTGGGGGGGGAGAATAGAAGGGGATAGGGGCAGCTGGGGGGGGAGAATAGAAGGGGATAGGGGCAGTTGGGGGGGGAGAATAGAAGGGGATAGGGGCAGTTGGGGGGGAGAATAGAGGGGATAGGGGCAGTTGGGGGGGGAGAATAGAAGGGGATAGGGGCAGTTGGGGGGGGAGAATAGAAGGGGATAGGGGCAGTTGGGGGGGGAGAATAGAAGGGGTATAGGGTCACTGGGGGGAGAATAGAAGGGGATTGGGCAGTTGGGGGAATGGAAGGGATGGGGGCAGTGGGGAGGGAGAATAGAAGGGGATGGGGGCAGTTGGGGGGGGAAATAGAAGGGATAGGGGCAGCTGGGGGGGAGAATAGAGGGGATAGGGCAGTTGGGGGGATTGGAAGGGATGGGGGCAGCTGGGAGGGAGAATAGAAGGGGAATGGTGGGGGGGGGGGGGGGAGAATAGTAGGGACAGGGTGGAGATAGAAGGTTAGAGGAGGGTTAGACTGGGAAATAGAGGGGGAGGGTAACTGGGAATAGGTGGTTAGAGGGGAAAGGGAGTAGGGAGGGGGGGGGAAGGGGGAGGGGGAGGGGGGGAAGGGGGGGGGGGGTAGGCGATTTTTTGGGGGAGGAGGAAGGTGCAGCAATTGCAGGGCCGATTCATCTCTTACAGGAAAAATCATTTCTTATTATCTGTGTGCCTGTCTGTATAGTTGTTTGCTTATAATAGTGGCATTTTCTACAACTTTCTTCAAGCTGTGAATGTTCATGTGTTTAGAGTTGCAAACAGCTATGTGTGTGTGATAAAAAGTATGTTCTTTCGAGCCAGAAGGCCCATAGAGCCGGAGCTTATCCCGGTTTCTGTAGCGTTAAGCGAACTGATGGTTTTTCACCACCCCTGTGACAGGACGCTAGTCTGTCACCAGATACTTCCCCAGCAGAGCTGGTACCCACTTGTACACCTGGGTGGAGTGAGGAAAATAGGAGTAAAGTGTCTTTCCCAAGGACACAACACCAAGCCGAGCGGGGATCGAACCCGCGACCTCTGGATCACGAGTTGACCGCCTAAACCACTCGACCACGGTGCCTCCGTGTGTGATAAAACTTTGATTTTATTTTATATTATAGGTGTTTAAGTTAGGGGGGAGGAGAGGATAGAATAGGGGATGGAGGGGTGGTAGGTGTAATTTAGGGTGGAAGAAGAGCTAGAATAGAGAGAGGAGGTAAGTTATTAATTTTTTTTTAATGTATTTCTAAGATTTTCCTCTCCTGCCTCATCTCATAGTTGTTGTTTTTTTTCCCCTGCCTTCAACAACCAAGATTCTATTGCCCTGCCAGGGTGTGTGACCTGTGTGTGTGTGTGTGTGTGTGTGTGCGTGTGTGCACATTTGGACTTGATGGAACTATTGCTTGTCACTGGTTGTATGACTGTGTAAGAATGAGTTGAGTGCAAGCGCTTTGATTTGTCTCTGCAAGATATTGCGCTATATAAATTCCATTTATTATTATTATTATTATTTATTCTTTTATATCAAGGATAATGGAATAAGTACTCATGTGCTATTTTACGTCCAGCCCCCATGTGTATGCGGTTTTGTAAATTTTGTGATCTGTTCCCACCATCCGTTTTTTCTCCAGACCTCTTCAATATCTACAGCGAAATGATTCTATGGAACATAGAGCAGCATGAAGGAGTCAAAGTAGGAGGTCACAACATATAGGTCACAACATAAACAATCTAAGGTATGCGGATGACACAGTGCTAATTGCTGACTTGGAGGAAAAACTACAAAATATCCTTACAACAGTCACAATTGAAAGTGAAAACAAAGGACTCAAACTGAATGCAAAGAAGACTGAGTGCATGGTAATCTCAAAACAGTCAGACATGCCTGTATGTAACATTTTATGCAAAGGGGAAAGAATAAAATAAGTTTGCACCTTTAAATACTTGGGCTTCACAATAACTCCAGACGCCAGATGCGACACAGAAATAAAGAAGAGAATCGCTTTGTCTAAAGACACATTCACCAAGATGAAGACCATCTTTACCAACAGAAATATAAGACTCAGCACCAAAATCAACACTCTGAAAGCCTACATATGGTCCATCCTTCTGTACGGATGTGAATGCTGGACGCTGACAAAAGACCTTGAAAGAAGACTTGAAGCAGCAGAAATGTGGTATATCAGAAGAATTATGAGAATATCATGGACTGAAAAGAATTCAAATGAAGAAGTAATGGAAATGGCTGGGTACAAAAGATTCCTACTCAAAACCATCAGAAAAAAAAAGAACTACAATTTTTTGGGCACATAAAAAAGAGCTGATGGAATAGAAAAGCAAATATTGTGTGGAAAGATTTGTGGTACCAAAGACAGAGGAAGACAACGCACAAAATACACAGACAGTCTGAATAGCTATGCAACGAGGAAGAATCCCCCAACAATGAACTCATCAGGAGAACTGACAACAGAGAGGAATGGAAGGTCATGATCGCCGATGTCTGCAACAGACCTGGCACATGAAAGAGAAGTTCCCACCAGCACACAATGACCTACTCTTTCAAAATGTGAAACAGGATTTAATGTGTGCGCAAGATGTTCTGCGTGCATTCGCACATGGGACCTTGGTTTATAGTCTCATCCGAAGGACATTTGGGGAGAGTGAAGTCTGCACTGATGTTAATTCCAGGGGAAAAATCCCCTTGAACAGGATGCGATCCAGGGTCATCAAATTGTGAGTGCAATGTTCTAACCATTAGGTCAGGGGAGGGAGGGGATAGATCAGGAAGGAGGAGGGGTAGGTTTTGGGGAGGGAGGAGGTGAAAAGATATGGGGAGGAGAGGGGTAGGTTAGAGAGAAGGAGGGGATAGGTTGGTGGAGGGAGGTAGGTTAGGGGGAGGAAGAGGGGATAGAGTAGGGGAGGAAAGGGCAGGGGTAGTTTAGGGAAAGGTTTACATTTGTCATGGTCTATGATAAGTAGGCTGTATATCTTTAAGTATCAAATTAAGTGGGAAACAGATGGTCAATATAGTGTTTCCCATGCCAGTATTGTAGAGGTGGATCCAAAGCATGTGTATGCCAAAAGGCACGCTGACACTCATTTGCAGGTTTTGCCCAATATCCTTGCAGTAACGGCTGGACTATAAATAAATACTTGCCTTTTAGATTTTGCCTGTTTCTGGTTATTTAGATCTTAGTGAGCATGCTACATGGATGACTGTTTCTTACTTCTCTTCATTGCTAGCTCATCTTTGGACACAATCAATGTCATTCTGTAGCAGTACTAGTTTTCACAGGCTTGGTTGGCTGTATTTTCATGGATGTTTCTTTGTCATTTCTTGGGCACACAGGTTTTGCATTGGGTTTATTCTCTTCCCACATTTAACAAGAATTTTTTCATTCATTATCTCTTGGTTTCTTCCAAATATAAAAAACAAATGTATATGAATGCATTTACAAACACATGTACATATATTCATGGGATTGCACATATACACGCACACACACATACATATATATTCATGCCTGTGCATGTGCAAACACATACACAGACATACACACATGTGCACACACACATGCATACACACTCTCCCTCATCATCCCTTTCACACACACACATTTCTTATCACTCAGAGTAAACAGACGTTAAATTGAACACACACACAGAGACACAGACACAGACAGACACAGACAGACACGCACACAGACAGACACACAGACAGACACACAGAGGTTTTATCGTGGATGTTGTTCTTATTGCAGTTAGAGATGAGATTATTAGTACTATTATAAGCAATATTGTTTTAGCTTGATAGTCCAGTTGATTATGGGCTTTTGATTTTTGTATTGTATAGGGGTTTTACTTGTTTGAATAACTGTTTCTTTATTATTATTTTTCTATTTGATTGAATGTGTTTTTCCCCTTCCCCTTTGATACTCCCCCCCCCCCCCCCATCCTTTCCAATGCTTTTCAGCTATTATCGTTATGTTGTTGTCTCATGGTGATGGGGATTATTTGTTATATTGTTGTTTCATGCTGATGGGTGATTGTTGATATTATTGTATCTCTATTATAATTATCATTATCATTGTCTTATTTGGCTTATTTTGCTTGCTTGATAGTTATTGTGTGAATATATTATATTTAAAAAGCGCTACTTAAAGAGCATGAGCGCATATGAGCACACATTTGCTGGGTGGAGGAGGAGAGGAGGGATGTCATTGCAGGCAATATTGTCAGTAATGACACAATGAATGCCTGGTATTTTCTAACGTTTTGTTCCTGTACCTTTTTATTTTCTAAAGTATGAACGTGAAAGAACGGATGATATAGTAGGTGAAGTAATTTGTTTGTCTTGACATTTTATGATTTAAAATTTTTTTTAATTCTTAAAACATTCTTTACCTAAGTGTGTGTGTGTGTATGCATGCGCGCACGCGTGCAGGTGTGTATGAGTATGTGTGTGCGTGTGTATGTATATGTGTGTAATTTGTATTTTCCAATGTATTATTTTATCGATTTTCCTCTTATTACTGGTTCAATCTATCGGTGAAGGTTGCAATAATGTAGTATTTCAGTATAATCATTAAGAAATTTGTTCTTAGACAGATGGCTTGATGAAAAAAAGCTTATTCAATGTAGCATCTGGAAATAAAAATTTGACTTGTGACTTGACTTGACATGACACACACGGACACACAGAGACAGACACACGCGACACACTGACCTGCAGGATTCTGTCAAAGGCGTGAACACCAGCACGCTGGGCAGGACTGCCGGTGCGAACGGCGCTGACGTAGACTCCTTTCTCGTACAAGCCGTCGGAGAGACTGAAGCCGAAGTCAGTGGTGGCGCTGTTCTTCTCCAGGCTGATGCGGTGCAGCTGGATGGGGGTGGGGGTGAAGATGGTCTGCAGATGCTGGTCGAAGGTTCGACTCTCCGCCATGGCCCCGCCCTCTTGCGGCCGCGACTTGCTTTCAAATCTGAAATGGTCACGTTTTGCTTTCTTCAGTGAAAAGGGGAGAAAAAGAAACAAGGGTGTGGGTGGGTTGAGTGGATCAGTCAAGTGGTTAACCTTTTCCAGACAGGTTATAGGGTAAACGACCATCTACTAACCCTTCCCTTCATATCACCCACCACTGGGTTACAGTAGCATACAAATGTCCACAAAGCGTGTACACTGGGAAAGAGGGGTTATCTCCCTTTACATAAAGGATAGTGTTAAAGTGACAAAGTTGTAATGTGAGGGTCACTCCATTCAGTGAATATTTTGTGATGCACCAGAAGGGAGGCCCCCCTGTTTGTGACAGAGTCCTTCATTCCCATCTCTGTGTGTTATGTGTGAGCAGCCTTGTTTCTGAGTGCACCACACCAAGAATACTGTGTACTGTCTCCTGCCTTGTGTTATCACCTCTGTGACCTGAAGTACCTTGGCAATGTTTCCAGGTGTAGCACACCAACAATACAAAAGGCAAAGGTGTTCCATAACCTATGTGGTTGTAGGGGAGTGAGGCGTCAGAGACCTCAAGGGGCCAGCATATTGAGGGTGGTGCCCATCTCCTCTCTCCCTCCTGCTTTACATTCCCTGACCCTAAAGAAGCAGGTACCCATTTACAGCTGGGTGAACTGGGGGATTGTACTGAAGCCAAGGTGCACAAACGGTCACCCATTCAAGTGATAACCACGCTCAATGCTGCTTAACTTTTGCTGGGGAAAGCGAGTGCTCTGACCACTGAGAAAAAAAATACTGTCAGTGATGTACCGTCTACTGCCTTGTGTTTACCAAAAACGCCTTGGCAAATAGCTGAAAAAGGTTGTGACAGCGAAAGGGCTAAGGGATCATTCAAGTCACGTCTTTAGTGAAAAGAGGTTGTGTTTTGGCTCATAACTTATACAGAAATTGTATTTTGGCTTCCAAAAAAAAAAGAGACTTTTTTCAAATATAACTTGCGCAATATGTTTTCTAAGGGGAATGAGACTGATACAGCGGACATAATAAATTCCCGAAGAATGGGAAGACAGTATTACTGTTCCCATTTTCAAGGGTAAAGGAGATGCACTATATGTGGAAAATGTGGAAAATACAGAGGAATCAGGCTTCTGGAACATGGCATGAAGATCTGGGAAAAAGTATTGGAAAGAAGACTGAAGAGCCTGTGCAATATTGATGAAAAACAGTTTGGATTCCAAGCTGGCAAATCAACCATAGATGCAATATTTATAGTTAAACAACTGCAGGAAAAGTATATGGAGAAGAAAAAGAGCTTGACGCACATCTTTGTTGACCTGGAAAAAGTTTTTGATAGAGTACCCAGAAAGGCAATCCAATGGGCCTTGAGGAAACAAGGTATACCGGAGCACACCATCTCAATGGTTATGACTTTGTACAAAAACTCCAGATCAAAAGTGAAAACTATAATTGGGACGTCAGAAAGCTTTGAGATAAAAGTAGGAGTGCACCAAGGATCCGCATTGAGCCCTCTGCTCTTTATCCTTGTGATGAATGAAATATACAAGAAAGTGGAGAGGCCAGAAGAGATCTGGGAACTGCTGTATGCTGATGACTTAGGACTGGTAGCTGAGAACAGTGATGACGCTACTCAAAGATTTGGCAATTCAAAACAGAGATTAGAACGCAGAGGAATGAAGGTAAATGTTGACAAGACCAAAGCAATGACAGTTGGAAAAGACCGCAGAACACATAGAGAGAAAGGCAAATACCCGTGTGGTGTCTGCCACAAAGGTGTAAGGAACGATTCGATCAAATGCTCCAAATGTCAATATTGGTGTCACAAAAGATGCTCAAAGCTTAAAAGTCTGAAGAAGGAGGATGGAGTATTTGTCTGCCCCATTTGTATGAATAAGAAGGGTGAAGACAATACCGATGCAGGAAAGGAGCTAGAATTTGAACAAGAGAAGATAGAAGATGTAGACGAATTCTGCTCCTGGGAGATATGATGAGCTGCAAAGCAAAATCTGAGTTAGCTGTCAGAACCAGGATTGTGAGTGCTTGGAAGATATGGAAAGAATTGGCAAGTCTGCTCAGAAATCAGAAGATCCCACTGGAGAGACGCTGTCTTATATACAAGGCCTGCATTGGACCTGTTCTCCTGTATGGTTCGGAGACGTGGGTTTTCACAAAAACCGTCGAACGTTTGTTGAAGAGCTGTGAAAACTGAATGCTACGCTACATGACAAAGATCAAAGGGGAAGACAGGATCACGAATAAAGAACTATGGAGAATGTGCAAAGTTGATGATCTGAAGTTTGTAGCTAGTAGCAATAGACTGCACTGGTTTGGGCAAGTTCAATGGAAAGCAGATCACCACATCATAAAAAGAGCAATAAACTTCGTAGTGGATGGAAAGAGACCAAAGGGAAGACCTAGCAAAACCTGGGCTACCTGTATTGCAGATGATCTTAGAGAAAGGGGCATAAATAAGGAGAAGGCTCATCAATGTCAAACCTCCCCTGGGAGAAACATGACAAAAAAGGAAGAAGAAGAAGGAGACTGATTTTTCTGTGGTCACACCTGACAAAGAAATTGTTTTTATTTCCTTAGCCGAGACTGGTTTGGGTTTTTTGTTGTTGTTTGAATGGGGATTTTTTTTTTTTTTTTGGGGGGGGGGGGGGTGTCAGACTTTGCATTCAATTTGCATTTCTTTTCTTTCAGTAATAAAATGAAAATAATATGGTTTGGTTACACTCTATATCTCCCATAATTTGCCAACCCCACCCCACTCCCTCCCTCTTCCTTCTGTGTGAGTTAGGTGCAACCTCCATCACTTTACTCTAGGATGTCAACAAACAAGAACAAAGAAGAGAACAGGAACAAGATGAGAAAAACTCAAATCCATACAACAACCACCACAACAAAAATCCACAATCTCTGATACAAAATCCTTTCTAACACAGAAGAACTTTCCCTCTAACACACACAGAAGACCTTTCCCTCTAACACACAGAAGACCTTTCCCTCTAACACACAGAAGACCTTTCCCTCTAACACACAGAAGACCTTTCCCTCTAACACACAGAAGACCTTTCCCTCTAACACACAGAAGACCTTTCCCTCTGACACACAGAAGACCTTTCCCTCTAACACACACAGAAGACCTTTCCCTCTAACACACAGAAGCCCTTTTTCCCTCTAAACACAGAAGAATCTTTGTTCCCTCTGACACACAGAAGACCTTTCCCTCTAGACACACAAAAGACCTTTCCCTAACACAAAGAAAGACCTTTCTCTAACACACAAAGCCTTTCCCTGACACACAAAGACCTTCCTCTAACACACGCAGAGACCTTTCCCTCTGACAACAGAAGACCTTTCTCCCTAACACACACAGAAGACCTTTCCTCTAACACACACAGAAGACCTTTCCCTCTAACACACACAGAAGACCTTTCCCTCTGACAAACAGAAGACCTTTCTCCCTAACACACACAGAAGACCTTTCTCCCTAACACACACAAAAGACCTCTCTTCCTAACACACAGAAGACCTTTGTCCCTAACACACACAGAAGACCTTTCTCCCTAATACAAACAGAAGACCTTTGTCCCTAACACACAGAGAAGACCTCTCTCTTCCCAACACACAGAAGACCTCCCTCTTCCCAACACACACAGAAGACCTCTCTTCCTAACACACACAGAAGACCTTTCTCTCTAACACACACAGAAGACCTTCCCTCTAACCACACAGAAGACCTTTCCCTAACACACAGAAGACCTTCCCCTAACACACACAGAAGACCTTTCTCCTAACACAACAGAAGACCTTTTCCCTAACACAAAAGAAGACCTTTCCCTAACACACACAGAAGACCTTCCCTCTACCACACAGAAGACCTTTCCCTAACACACACAGAAGACCTTTCCCTCTAACACACAGAAGACCTTTCCCTCACACACAGAAGACCTTCCCTCTGAACACAGAAGCCTTTCCTCTGACACACAGAAGACCTTTTTCCCTAACACACAAGAAGACCTTTCCCTAACACACAGAAGACCTTTCCTAACACACACAGAAGACCTTCCTCTAACACACACAGAAGACCTTTCCCTTAACACACAGAAGACCTTTCCTCAACAACAGAAGACCTTTTCCTAACACACACAGAAGACCTTTCCCTTAACACACACAGAAGACCTTCTCCTCTACACACACAGAAGACCTTTCCCTAACACACAGAAGACCTTTCTCTCTAACACACACAGAAGACCTTCTTCCCTAACACACACAAAGACCTCTCTTCCTAACACACCAGAAGACCTTTTCCCTAACACACACAGAAGACCTTCTCCCAACAACAGAAGACCTTTTCCTAACACACACAGAAGACCTTCTCTTCCCAACACACAGAAGACCTTCTTTTCCCAACACAACAGAAGACCTTCTTCCTAACACACACAGAAGACCTTTCTCTCCAACACACACAGAAGACCTCTTTCCAACACACACAGAAGACCTTCTTCCCTACACACACAGAAGACCTCTCTCTCCTAACACACACAGAAGACCTTCTCCCTAACACACACAGAAGACCTCTCTTCCTAACACACACAGAAGACCTTTCTCCCTAACACACACAGAAGACCTCTCTTCCTAACACACACAGAAGACCTCTCTTCCTAACACACACAGAAGACCTCTCTTCCTAACACACACAGAAGACCTCTCTCCCCAACACACACAGAAGACCTCTCTTCCTAACACACACAGAAGACCTTTCTCTCTAACACACACAGAAGACCTCTCTTCCTAACACACACAGAAGACCTCTCTTCCTAACACACACAGAAGACCTCTCTTCCTAACACACACAGAAGACCTCTCTCCCCAACACACACAGAAGACCTCTCTTCCTAACACACAACAGAAGACCTATCTTTCTCCCCAACACACACAGAAGACCTATCTTTCCCCAACACACACAGAAACCTACTTTCCCCAACACACACAGAAGACCTATCTTTCCCCAACACACACAGAAGACCTATCTTCCCCAACACACACAGAAGATCTATCTTTCCCTAACACACACAGAAGACCTCTCTCTCTCTCCCCAACACACACAGAAGACCTATCTTTCCCCAACACACACAGAAGACCTTTCTCCCCAACACACACAGAAGACCTATCTTTCCCCAAACACACACAGAAGACCTTTCTCTCCCCAACACACACAGAAGACCTATCTTTCCCAACACACACAGAAGACCTCCTCTTTCCCCAACACACACAGAAGATCTACTCTTTCCCTAACACACACAGAAGACCTCTCTTTCCCTAACACACACAGAAGACCTCTCTTTCCCCAAAACACACAGAAGACCTCCTCTCTCCCCAACACACACAGAAGACCTCTCTCTTCCCAACACACACAGAAGACCTCTCTCTTCCCAACACACACAGAAGACCTCTCTCTTCCCAACACACCCTCCTAACACACACAGAAGACCTCTCTCTTCCCAACACACACAGAAGACCTCTCTCTCTCTCTTCCCAACACACACAGAAGACCTCTCTCTCTTCCCAACACACATAGAAAACCCTCTCTTCCCACACACACAGAAGACCTCTCTCTTCCCAACACACCCTCCTAACAACACACAGAAGACCTCTCTCTTCCCCAACACACAGAAGACCTCTCTCTCTCTCTTCCCAACACACACAGAAGACCTATCTTTCCCTAACACACACAGAAGACCTCTCTCTTCCCAGCACACACAGACCTCTCTCTCTCTTCCCAACACACACAGAAGACCTCTCTCTCCCCAACACACACAGAAGACCTCTCTCTCTCCCAACACACACAGAAGACCTCTCTCTCCCCAACACACACAGAAGACCTCTCTCTTCCCAACACACACAGAAGACCTCTCTCCTCTCTCTCTTCCCAACACACACAGAAGACCTCTCTCTTCCCAGCACAACCCTCCCAACACACACAGAAGACCTCTTTCTTCCCAACACTCACAAGAAGACCTTTCTCCCTAACACACACAGAAGACCTCTCTCTTCCCAACACACACAGAAGACCTCTCTCTTCCCAACACACACAGAAAACCCCTCTCTCTCTTCCCAACACACACAGAAGACCTCTCTCCCTCTCTCCCCAGCACACCCTCCTCACCTGTGCAGACCGTCCTGTGACTTGCTGGTGCGCTGAACTCTGGAGGAGCTCTGGGAGCGCCGCTCCGCGCGTCGCACGACCACCTGCTGCCTGGAGTCGGAGGCGTTGGAGCGGCGGTCCAGGCTGAAGGTGCTTCGCTGCCGCAGGCTGGCGCTGATCTGGCGCAGCATCTCAGACCCGCAGCTGGCCTCCAGGTCACCCAGGGTTCGAACCCAGTCCTCCACCTGCGAGGTGACCGCCGATCGTGCTGTGACTGGGTTATGGGGTCAGTGGGATGTGTGTGTGTGTGTGGGGATGGAGGAGGAGTGTGTGAGTGTCAAGTCAAGTCAAGTCAAATTTTTATTTCCAGATGGTACATTAAATAAGCAATGCATTTGCTTTTTTTTTCATCAAGCCATCTATCTAAGAACAAATTTCTTAATGATTATACTGAAATGAGTGTGTTCATTTGTGTGTGGGGGGGGGGGGGTGGGGTGGGGAGAGTGAGTATGTGCATGTGTGTGTGGGTGGGTGGAGTGTTGTGGTGTGTGTATATGTGTGTGTATGTGTGTGTGCATGTGTACATGCATGCATGTGTGCATATGTGTGCATACATGAGAGTGTGTCCCCAGTTCCTTTCACTCCATGTAAAAACACTGAAGCAGCGCACTGAAGAACTTTCCACAAAATTGCTCCACTGACATCAGTCATTTCACATACAGCCATACACACAAAACAGATCTTAACACCCAAAGAAAACCCCAGAAACCAAACCTCAAACACACACATAGTTACCCCAGAAACCAAACCTCACACACACATAGTTACCCCCAGAAACCAAACCTCACACACACATAGTTTACCCCAGAAACCAAACCTCAAACACACACAACAACCCCAGAAACCAAACCTCAAACACACACACAACCCCAGAAACCAAACCTCAAACACACACACAACCCCAGAAACCAAACCTCAAACACACACACAACCCCAGAAACCAAACCTCAAACACACACACAACCCCAGAAACCAAACCTCAAACACACACACACAACCCCAGAAACCAAACCTCACACACACATAGTTACCCCAGAAACCAAACCTCAAACACACACAAAGTTGCCCCAGAAACCAAACCTCACACACACATAGTTACCCCAGAAACCAAACCTCACACACACAACCCCAGAAACCAAACCTCAAACACACACATAGTTACCCCAGAAACCAAACCACACACACACATAGTTACCCCAGAAACCAAACCTCACACACACACATAGTTATCTCAGAAACCAAACCTCACACACACACATAGTTACCCCGAGAAACCAAACCTCGCGCCCACACACACACAACCCCAGAAACCAAACCTCACACACACACATAGTTACCCCAGAAAACAAACCTCACACACACATAGTTACCCCAGAAACCAAACCACACACACACACAGAGTTACCCCAGAAACCAAACCTCACACACACATAGTTACCCCAGAAACCAAACCTCAAACACACATAGTTACCCCAGAAACCAAACCTCACACACACATAGTTACCCCAGAAACCAAACCTCACACACATAGTTACCCCAGAAACCAAACCTCACACACATAGTTACCCCAGAAACCAAACCTCACACACAACCCCAGAAACCAAACCTCACACACACATAGTTACCCCAGAAACCAAACCTCAAACACACACAGTTACCCCAGAAACCAAACCTCACACACAACCCCAGAAACCAAACCTCACACACACATAGTTACCCCAGAAACCAAACCTCACACACACATAGTTATCTCAGAAACCAAACCTCACACAACCCCAGAAACCAAACCTCGCGCACACACACACACACAACCCCAGAAACCAAACCTCACACACACACATAGTTACCCCAGAAACCAAACCTCACACACACATAGTTACCCCAGAAACCAAACCTCACACACGCATAGTTATCTCAGAAACCAAACCTCACACACACATAGTTATCCCAGAAACCAAACCTCAAACACACACAGTTACCCCCAGAAACCAAACCTCACACACACATAGTTACCCCAGAAAACAAAACTCACACACATAGTTACCCCAGAAACCAAACCTCACACACACAATAGTTACCCCAGAAAACAAACCTCACACACACATAGTTACCCCAGAAACCAAACCTCACACACACACATAGTTATCTCAGAAACCAAACCTCACACACACATAGTTATCCCAGAACCAAACCTCACACACACACATAGTTATCTCAGAAACCAAACCTCACACACACACATAGTTACCCCAGAAACCAAACCTCACACACACACATAGTTATCTCAGAAACCAAACCTCACACACACATAGTTATCCCAGAAACCAAACCTCACACACACACACACAGTTATCCCAGAAACCAAACCTCAAACACACATAGTTACCCCAGAAACCAAACCTCACACACACATAGTTACCCCAGAAACCAAACCTCACACACACATAGTTATCTCAGAAACCAAACCTCACACACACATAGTTACCCCAGAAACCAAACCTCACACACACACATAGTTATCTCAGAAACCAAACCTCACACACACACATAGTTATCTCAGAAACCAAACCTCACACACACATAGTTACCCCAGAAACCAAACCTCACACACACACATAGTTATCTCAGAAACCAAACCTCACACACACCATAGTTATCTCAGAAACCAAACCTCACACACACATAGTTACCCCAGAAACCAAACCTCACACACACTCACACACCCTCTCCCCTGACCTCCACACTGGTAGCATCGCTGTGCTGACTCTGGTCATCATCATTTTTGTCATCATCGCCGTCATCATCATCGTTGTCCTCTTCGGGCCAGTCGTCAGAGGAGAGGCGATCGTCGGCCAGCCCCTCCCCACTCCCCTCCTGCAAGGTGGAGTTCCGTGAAGGCAGCTGACCTCCGCTGCTGGTCATGGAGTAACGCTGCGACTGCGGCACCGCCACCACTATGGCCTGAGAGTGACCTGCCCCTGATCACGAATCACCATAATGAAGATGGAAATGATTCACAAGATGTTGTTAAGATTAGAAAAGATTTTGAGTTCAGAAATGAATATTGGATGATTTTTTGTCAAATATTTCAAATTTGGTGTTTGGAACTAGTTTCTCTCTCTCTACTCTCTCTCTCTGTCTCTCTCTTTGTTTGTCTCTCTCTCTCCCTCTCTCTGTCTGTCTCTCTATCTCTCTCTCCGTTTCTCTGTCTGTGTCTGTCTCTCTTTGTACCTTTTAATATTATTCCAGAAGATACACAGAATGATGTCACCGGTAACCATTTGTTCAAATCTATCTTAAATCTATCTTCTTCATTGTCTTGATATTTTCTCTCTTGTCACTGCTGTTGATGTTGGGCGTTTCCCAGCTTAACACTCTGGGGTTGTTACCCAGAATGTGCACTCTGACTTACTCATCATCCCACCTGGGAATCACCATGAGACTGCAAGAACACACAGGATGAGAAGTTTAAGTGTAAGACTCTTTTCAAGGACCTCATGACACAGGCAGCCATACTCCAACTTCAGAGGATTTTTTTTTTCTTCCTACATAGAAAAGTGGAGGTTGTTATGCTAGGAGCTTGTCATGGATGAAGACAACCCCAACATAACATCTCAGTATTACACCATTTTCATAAAGGCCTTGGCACAAAGCTGACATCAGTAACTGACACAGCTGTTGGCCAGGGCCACTTCTCTCTTATTACCACTGCACTGCACTACACTTCAGGTACCCAGCTCTGTGTGTGTGTGTGTACTCTTTATCCTTTTGTGGGAACAGGGCAGCTCAGTGGTCAGACAGAGCGCGTGCCCTCCCCAAGCTAAGCTTACGCAGCGCTGAGCATGGTTGCCTCTCTGAAGGGTGGCTGTTCATGCATCTTGGCTTCAGATGAGACTATAAACCGAGGCCCCATATGCTCTGCCTTTCGGAGGAGTTAGGCCATTAAATTTTGTGCTGGTGGGAACAGATGACCAAATTTACAAGATTACATGTACATGGGGATTGCATGTTAAAAAAAAAAAAAAAAAGCTTTGATTTGTCTGTGCAAGATAAAGCACTATATAAATTCTATTTATTATCATTATCATTATTTTTAAAAAAGCACACGAGCGCTTAACCCATTATCCCCCAAATAATAATAATAACAATAATAATAATAATAATGTATGGAATTTATATAGCACTGAATCTTGTAAAGCAACAAATCAAAGCGCTCAATAAAAGAATATATAAATGAATAAATAAAAGTCCCCCAGTTCACCCAGCTGTAAATGGGTACCTGCCCTCTTTAGGGTCAGGGAAGGTAAAGCAGCGAGGGAGAGGAGACGGACAATGCAGGATAATGAGTTACAGCAAGAGTTTAGCAAAAAAGAAACATATTATAAATCTGACACAATACTTACCATTTGCATAGCTCACACACACACGCACACACACACGCACACACACACACACACACCACTCTCTCCACCCCACCCCCCCCCGCACACACCCACCTCCGCCATACTCCCCAACGTCCTGCCCCAGACTATCCCACGATGCCATGGCGCTGTCGATACTGGGGATGGGGGTGGTGGGCGTCATGGACTCTTCCACCTCCCCTCCCATCTTCGCCTTCAACCCCTCCGCATGAACGGGGCGGGCGATTTTCAGCGTGACCACGTCTCCGGCGCTCTGCAGCATGCGGATGGCTTCAGAGAGGGGCTTGTTGCGCGTGGGCGAGTCGTTGATGCCCAGCAGCCGGTCCCCCACATGCATGGCTGCCGTCTTCTGCGCCAGCCCGCCCGGCGTCAGCTCGGAGATGACGATGTCCTCCAGCGGGTCCTCCGTGCCCGAGATGGTGATGCCCAGGGGACCTCCGTGGCGGCGGAGCTGCACCGTGTAGGTGACGCAGTCCTTGATGCCCTCGTCCGGGTCGTCGCGGTGAATCTACATACATCACCATGACGACAGCCGTGTGGGTCAGGGGGGGGTCAAGGTGTGTGGAAGGTCACAGGTGTATGCTTGGGTCGTTCGTTTCTTGTTGTTGTTGTTATTGTTTTTAGACAGAATGATGAGATTGAGAGAGACAGTGGAGAGATGATAAGTGATTTTTTTTTTATGGAGATGTATATATGTATATTCATGAACATGCTAACATGCATAAGTAAAATGAAAGCCATTTGGAAGACAGAGAGAAAGAAAGAAGGACAAAAAGAAAGAACATAAGTGTAGTATGAAGAAAAGTAAAGATGTGGTACAGCAGGGTGGGGGGGAAGCAAAAACGTTACATGGTCAAAAAAAAACCAAACCCAAAAAGGCAACTTAACTACTAGACTGCCCCACCCTGGAAATTTTCCGGGGCTAAATGTGCACTCTATATGCCTACAACCCGGAAATTTTCTGGGGCTAAATGTGCACTCTATACGCCTACAACCCGGAAAATTTCCGGGGTTTCAAACCGAAGTAAACAAGCCAGCTTCTTTGACCACAGTTAAAGGGAATTAACTCCAAAATTATAGATCACTCTCCTGTTGCTTGGCAAATTCCAGCTGCAAAAACAATAATTTTTTTAGCGCGTACTTTGTGTTATCATGCATGACTCCTTGGGCAGTTCTTGTTCAAAATGGCTGACACTTATCCTTGAAGGTATCAATAACTTTACACTGCTGAAAAAGTGGCAAATAAAACTTTAGATAATCCTGACAGTGATGAAAATAATCGTGTATGATTCAGGAGAAAGTGCATTAAAAAAAATAAAGATTGAGATTTTGCCTGAACTTATGTTTGACAATATTGAGATGGGGGTTACTCAGAATGATTGGTCATGAAGAAAGTGTATTTTTTGTTGACTTTTTACATATTAAATATATTTTCGTAGTGAAATATCATGCTACTAATTTGAGCTTGCCTCAAAGCAATCTACGATATATGTACTGTCATTGGGCAGAATATCAGGATTATTCATTTAGTAATTTCTGAGTAAGAGGGACATGAACATAGCAAGTGGTATATGAGAATTTTATTCCCCAGCATATGGGTTGCACTTGCACTCGGCAGTTAAGAGGTTAAATTTTAGCAGCAGTACACTTACACACAGATTTATTTATACCTGCTCACTGACACAAACACACACACACACACAAGTAATACACACACATGCATACATACAAGCCACTTTTCAGTACCGAAGTGACGGAGTACTCTTCAGTTCAATCAGTCCCTTTCGCCTCATTGAGCATTCTTCAACTTCAGATAACACTACTTTCACTTTACTGAGTCACCTTTGCTTGAACAACCCCTGCACTGTGCTGTTGATGAATGGCTTTCACCATAAAAAGTGCTGTCTGCAATGCTCAGTTGACAAGCACTGTTCATCATGATTCAACAACACTCTGTTTTGTCCAGCATAGCCGAAAATCCCTCTATTTATTTTATTTTTATTTATTTATGTATTTGTTTATTTTATTCTCTTATTCCGAGGATAATGGAATAAGCACTTATGTGCTTTTTTACATCCAGTCCCTGTTTGTATGCGGATTTGTGAATTCTGTCATCTATTCCCACCGGCACACAATGGCCTACTCTTACGAAAAGCCGAACAGGATTTAACGTGTGCGCAAGATGTTCTGCGTGTGTTGGGACACGGGGCCCCAGTTTATAGTCTCATCCGAAGGACTTTTGGGGAGAGTGGAGTCTGCACGGATGTTAACTCCAGAGGAAAATATCCCTTGAACGAGAATCGAACTTGGGTCGTCAGATTGCGAGCGCAATGTTCTGACCACTAGGCTATGCCATCCCCCGCATCATTTGTGATGTGATAAGCAGGTGACACAGCAAGGTGAAAAAGAACAGTGCCTTTTTTCTACTTCCAGAGGGACGAACAAGTGTGCATTCAAGCACAATCATACGCTTGGGAACTGGGAAAATAATAAATCTTAGTTTTTACACCAAAGAAAAAAGAAAAAGAAGAAAATCACCTCCACAAATAAGTTTATGTTCTTATTATGCAGGTAACTTCAATATCTTCTGAAATATGAGCAAGTGAAAGTCATAGGCATGATTTTTGTGTTTTTTCTAAAAGCATTTGTTAGAATAGGACTTAGCAGAATATGAGAGTAGTGAATGGGGTTAATGAGTCACCTTTGCTCCAATCAAACCTGTCCCGTTGTTTATAGCCCCGCCGACCACAGAGGCCACATCAGGGCTGTCACCTTGTAAAATTTTAAATCTCAGATCACCTTTGCTCTCTATCACTGAGTTACCTTTAACTTGACGAGTTCATCAGGTAACTCCAGGAGGTGCATGGCGTCCTCCACAGTGCAGGTGTCCAGACAGACGTCGTTGATGGCCATCAGCTTGTCCCCTGGCTGGATGGACCCACACCTGCACACACATGCACGCGCGCACGCACACATGACTCAAATGGCAACAGTTTACATGACTTAAACGGCAATACAATATTCTGAATCTGAATCACACACACATTCAGTCAACACACATCAGCGTTTCCCCCATGGGGATGCCGGGGAGGGGGGGTGCCTGTCAGTATAAATAGCCTCCCCTCCTCCTAGAAATTCTGTGCTAGGAATTCTCTCCATTCTATCCCACTCTTTGTTTCTGCCTTGTTCCTTTTCTTCCTTGCCACCTCCTCCTTGTCTGTTTTCTGCCTTCTTGGTCCATTCTCCTGCCCTTTTTCTCCACGAAGACTTGAACGACACCAATTCTCTCCCGTACCGATGCTGTTACCAGCAGCGTCAACCGCACGGACACAGACTCTCCCCCCCCCCTCAGCCGCCTGCCTACCTGTGGGCGGGGCTGGCCCTGCGCACGTCCGTCACCACCAGCGGGTCTGTGGTTCGACGCCGGCCGCCGATGGTGATGCCGGTGCCCCCGGCCTTCTTCACCAGCTTGATGGTGTAGGTGCCGCAGCTCGGGGTCACCGACTCCGCCACGTCAAACTCCACCTCCAGCACGCAGCGCGGCCGCGACTCGCGCAGAAACTGGTTCACCTCCTCCAGAGTGCGCTCCGTGCTCTCCATGCCGTTCACCTGCAGGACGCGGTCCCCTTCCTGCAGCACGCCGCACCTGCAACAACACAGGCCACAGCCGTGTCCACACCTGGGGTTAGTATTGCCACGTCCGTCACGCGGTGTGAAAATGTGGGTTTTGCTATTCCCACACCTGCCGTGTGGTGTGAAAATGTGGGTTTTACTATTCCCACACCTGCCGTGTGGTGTGAAATGTGGTTTTAGTATTCCCACAACTGCCATGTGGAGTGTTTTGAAATGCGTTGTGATGTCTATGTATCCTGACCTGTGGTGTGAAATGTTTTAGTACTATGTATCTGCCATGTGGTGTGAAATGTTTTAGTACTGTGCAACCACCATGTGGTGTCAAAATGTGGTTTTAGAAGTGTGCATCTGTCATGTGGTGTGAAATATGGCTTTAGTAATGCGCAACCACCATGTGGTGTGAAATGTGGGGTTTAGTACTCCCACTCTGGGTTCAATTCCCAGCCTCTGCCCTTTCT
>CM054142.1:5882656-5900156 GCA_028751875.1 Rapana venosa
ATCCTCTTCATCCCGCTAGCGACAAGGAAACTACAGAACAACACCCCCCTACACACACACAAGCAGACAAGCGAGCAGACAGCCCAGGAGCAGCAGACTCACTGCAGGAGTTGACTTTGCGGGGCATGGCGGGCCAGGTGTACTTGCTCAGCCCCGAGGCGCGGCACCCACGGGACAGGGTGGCAAAATGGCCGATGGCGGAGGTGGAGGCAGCGTGGGAAGAGGCAAAGGAGGGCATGACGGGAAGGGTGGAACTGTGGGAAGGGCCCAGGGCCGCGCTACTGGGCAAGATGGCTGACGAAATGGACGGCACCATCGCTGAGAACACAAATCTTCCATTAATATGTATAAATGTAGAGTAGCATTTTGTTTTTTATATGACACACACAAAAAAGCAATTGAACAATTACTGGTTTATGGATAATAATTGTCACAAATGATGATACAAACATTATCATCATTACATCCATAATACTTTATGATATTTTCGGCATAAAAAACAAACAATGCAAGAGAGAAATTTTTTTTTTTAAATCATGTTATCTGGAAATGATAAAGCGTATTGCAATATTTTCTTCACATAGCAAGTCACTGAACTGTTTACCTTTATTTTATTATTTCTTTGTTGTCTACTGCTGTCTTCTTCATCCTATAAAATTTGAAAAGAGAGTGGGGGGGGAGGGTGGGGGCAGAAGAGAGAGGGTGGTTGAGGTGTACGGTGAGTTGCTTACAAACCCAAAGCTGTGCTTGCTATTCCTTCAAGGAAGGCAAGATAACGGGTTTGCACAATCAAAATGATTGTTTGGGGTTTTTTCTTCTCCAAACTTATCCCTTCTTTCAGGTCAGCCCTGCATGATTATGTCAGTGTGACTCATATTTTATGAACACAAGGTTATCCAAATGTAAGCGTTTTGCTTTGTCGCCTTACAAGATTCAGCGCTATATAAATTCCATATTATTATTATCATTATCATATGGGGGACAGCTCAGTGGTCGGAGCACTCGCTTTCCCCCAGCCAAGTTAAGCAGCGTCGAGCGTGGTTACCAGTTGGATGGGTGACCGTTTGCGCACCTTGGCTTCAGTACAGTTCCCCCAGTTCACCCAGCTGTAAATGGGTACCTGTCCTCTTTAGGGTCAGTGAAGGTAAAGCAGCGAGGGAGAGGAGATGGGCGCCGCCCTCAATATGCTGGCCCTAGAGAAGTGAGGTCTCTGATGCCTCGCTCCCCTACGACCTTATAGGTTATGGGACTCCTTTACCTCCTTTACCTATTATCATCATTATTATCATCATTATCATAATTCAAAAGCAGTGTAAAAAGAGCTGAAAACAAAAAAAGAAAAAAGAGAAGAAAAGCCAAATTACCATAAAAAGCACAAAACTACACAAACTACAAACATAACTACAACAAAACTACCAAAAACCATTAACTAAACAAAACTAAAAAACAGAACACAACAAAACAACAACAAAAACATTAACTACAACAAAACTAACCAAAATCCACACAAAAACAGTACAAAACAAAACTCATAAATTTTTTTTTTTTTTTTTTAAAAGGAGAAGAAAAAAAAGGGACACCCACATTTTCTGACCAGGGCTTCGCGCGAGGCGCAGTGCTGCAGATGAGTGACGGGCAGGATTTCCAGCTTGACGCAGTTGTCTGCCCCTGCCTTGAGGAGCTGCGTGGCCTCAGCCACAGACATGTGCTCCACACCGGCCCCGTCAATGGCCAGAATGTGGTCGCCCACGTGCAGAGCCCCGCTCCTGAGGAAGGAAGGAAGGAAGGAAACAGGCCCAGGGGACTCACCGTCAGTATGCAGCAGGTTGGGTTGATGCTTTGTTTGGGTTTGGGTTTTTTTGTTTTTCGGTTTTTTGTTTGTTTGTTTGTTTTGGGGGTTATTGTTGTTGTTGGGTTTTTTTTGCAGGGTTTTTTGTTGGGAAGGGGGGGTTCTTTTTCCCCTCATTCCTCAGCTAGAGCTCTAAGGTTCACCAAGGGTGTGATCTTACTTAGGAGACCGTTCTTGCCCACGATGAAGGTACGGGGGTGTATGCTGGGCAAGTTTGTGTTTCTGCATCCCACTGAATGCCGACATGAATTATGGGATCTTTCACGTGCATATTTGGTCTTCTGCATGGGAAATGAGGCACTGGCAAATCTGCGCTCGATGTTGACCTGGGAGATAATAAAATCCCCACCCTTAATTCTCCAGATGCTGCTGCCGAGATTCGAACCCACGACTTCAAGCACCCATGGGAGTGAAGTGGAAAGGTCTTAACCACTCGGCTGCAGTGTCCCTCAGACTTTGGTTTGGTTTGGTTTGTTCTCAAACTGCAAGGCACATCACTCTTCAAGCTTCCACTTACATAATGATCGCATGTTCTTCACTCCTCAGCAAGACCTCAGAGGTTCACCAATGGTGAGATTGTGTGCATGGAACTGTCAGACAAGAGATATTTACCTAACATCCCATGACACACTCACACTACCCACCTGTCAGCCACGCTCATGGGGCGAATGCTCTCCACACAGACACAGGCCTTTCCCTGGTAGGAGCTGTGGGTCAACACGATGCCCAGCGCTGACCCCGGCGTTTTGTCGATCTCCACCAGCAAGGGGCCTGAGGCCTGCTCCACTGCGTCTGCACATTCACGCCAGTCGTTATTGCCATCAGAGTCAACGTCACTGTCACTGCCACAATCAACATTGTCAATGCTGTACTGCTTGGTTCAGGCCAAAAGCTTTGTCAATTACTAATGTTAGTTCAATAAATTAATGATTATTTATTTATTCCTTTATATCGAGGATAATGGAATAAGCACTCATGTGCTTTTTTACATCAGTACCCTTGTGTATGCGGTTTTGTCAATTTTGTCATCGGTTCCCACGGCACACGATGGCCTACTCTTTCGAAAAGCGGAACAGCATTTAATGTGTGTGCAAGATGTTCTGCATGCATTGGTTTAAAGTCTCATCCAAAGGACTTTTGGGGAAGTGGAGTCTGTACTGATGTTAACTCTAGGGGAAATCTCCCCTTTAGAAAGACATAGGCATACCTAAACATCTCAAAATAAGAATTATCAAAATACTTATCTAGCCTGTATTGCTGTAGGGGTCAGAAGCCTGGACACCGCAAAACTCAGACAGGGACAAAAGAAATGCAGCTGAAATGTGGTTCTACAGGCGACTTCTAAGAGTCAAATGGTCAGACAGAAAAAGAAGAAAGCATTCTTGATGAACTCTCAGTGCTAAGTCAGATGTCGTCTCACAATTTATGCTTTGGAAACTAGATCAAGATCGAAACAATCGACCTTTGAAAAATAATGTTGACAAATACCTTGACCCCCAGTCAGTCACCTGCTCCCCCCCCCCCCCCCCCCCCCCCCACTAATCACTACCCCACTCCCTCACTCACCCATGACAGCCACATCGTAGGCGACGGTGAATGTGGTTTGGTGTCCACATTGCTGTAACAGCCCCCACATCTCCGTCAGTGACAGGTGAGACACCTTGTACCCGTTCACCTGTGTCACCCGGTCCCCCACCTGACCGCCACATTGACAAACAATCACAAGGATCATGAATACACGTGTACCAATATCAAGGCTTTCATTCTCTCAACACTGGAGAAATTCACGTGGGTTAGTTATAATCAACATGCATAGGGGGACAGGATAGCCTAGCAGTCAGAGCGCTGATCTCATGATCTGAGAGCTCAGATTCAAGCCACCACAGAGGCAGCTGTTCAAAGGGTTTTTCCTCCTGTAGTTAACATAAGAACCAAGTCCACTCCCCCAAAAGTCCTTCAGATGAGGCCATAAACTGAATGCATGCAGAATGTCTTATCTGCATATATACACACACATGCAAGCATGAACACTCACACACATAATATGTTTGCATGGTCACACAAGTGCATGCACAGGCAAATTCATACTCATGATACACACACACACCCATGCACTCACACACAGACACACACACACCCATGCACACACACATACACACGCACGTGCACACACACACACCTTAACATGTTCATGGCGGTGGGCAGAGCTTCCAGGGCGAATAGCGACCACAGTGAAGGGGAAAGGTCGCATGTTGTCCACCTTCATCCCCCCCCTCAGCGTGAAGCCGTAGCCCGGTCCTTCCTTGTCCAGAGTTACCTCCCATTGCCGCGTCTGGATGTTGGCCGTGCTCGGAGCTGGAAAGACGGTTTCTGTTTTGTTTTTGTTTTCCTTTTCTTTTTTTCTTTTTTTACCCTCTTGCTCCCAGAATTATTTTGGATAAAAACCCAACAACAACAAAAGTCAGAAATTGTCAAATACTCTTTGCTCCACAGTATATAAAAGTGTATGTTTTATTGGTTTAAATACCGTTTTTTTTCATTAAACATGTTTTATTGAAGGAAAATCAATAGGGAATATAACTGACATTACATGCTTGATTTGACAGGATGAAATAACCCACAATCATGAGAAGATAACCAGGATTTTCAAGGAAAAATACAAAAAAATATTTTGAAAAAAAATCTATAAAAATTTAAGTTTCTGTATTTTATGGAAAACACACACACACACACACACACACACACACACGCACGCACACACATACATACATACATACACACAACCCCCCCCCACACACACACACACACTCACCAGGCTCAGGCATCTCATACTCCACCTCCAGGGTGATCTGTTCCCCGGCATTCTTCAGCAGGTTGATGATCTCGTCATGTTTCAGGCCCGCGGTTCGAATCCCGTTCACCGACAGGATCATGTCTCCCACCACCAGAGCATCGGACCTGTGAACACAGGGAGGTCTTACTTACTTACACTGCATGGTTTGTTTGGGGGAAGGGGGGTGTTCCTCAGGTAGAGCTCCGAGGTTCACTAATGGTGAGATTTTAGCATATGCAACTGACCCCCCCACACACAAACCATTAATTTAGGTAGCAGCATTTCAATTTCGGTGATGGTGTCTACCAGCATACAATGGACTATTCCTCCAAAAGATGGAATGGGTTTTAACTTGTACGCAAAATGTTCTGCATGCGTTCACACAGGGACCTCAGTTTATAGTGGATCAGTGGTCTAGAGGTAACGCACCTGCCTAGAAAGCAAAAGGTCCAGGTTTGAAGTGTGTGGTGGTTCGATCCCCCATTCCTGCTAGAAACCTTTACCCCATCCACTTGACTGTGAGTGGTGGTCTGGATGCTAGTCTTTTGTATGAGACGATAAACCAAGATCTCATGTGTTACACATAATTATTTAGCGCACATAAAAGATCCAAATACAGCAAGGGAGTTGTCCCTGGAAAAATTCTGTAGAAAAAAGCACTCTGATAGGGAAACAAATACAGCTGCAGACAGGAAAAAGAAAAAAATAATGGGTGGTGCTGCTTTTGTGGCAACATGCTCTCCCTCGGGGAGAGCAGCCCAAATTTCACACACAGATATCTGCCGTGACTTGAAGTTGTATACAATACAATACAACACAACAGACTCATCCAAAGGACTTTTGGGGAGTGGGGTCAGTGCCGATATTAATTGCGGGGAGAAAATCTCGCCGGATGGAGGGCGTGGTGGTGACTCCCTCCTGGTCTGTCAGACCACCAGCTCAACACTGACCATCTGGTTGTCCTCACCGTCCATGTTGATACACACAACTCACACATACACACACACACAACTCACACACACACACACAACTCACACACACACACACTCACACACACACAACTCACACATACACACACACACAACTCACTACACAACAACTCACACATGCACACACACACACACTCTCTCTCACATGCATACACACATTCTCTCTTACACACATACACATGCACACACACACACACCACAACACAACACACACACATACACACAACACCACACAAGCATGCACACACACTTGACTTGACTTGACACACACTTTGAGTGAACAGACGTAAATCCGAAGCAACAAACAACACACACACAAACACACACACAAACACACACACACTCACAAACACACAGACACAGACACACACAGACACACACACACAGACACACACACACACACACACAGACACACACACAACACACGCTGTACCTCTGCGCGATGCTCCCTGCTCTCAGGTTGGAGATGTGGGCCCGACATCCCTTGTCCGAGCCCCCTGCCCATCACACAGCAATACACTCTTCACGTGCTTATCATCTAAAACATATTATATACATAACACCATCACAGCTCTCATGCTTATCCACTTAAAACATGTCATGAATTTCTAATCATTTATGGCTTTCACCCCTCCTTTTCTTCATCATCATCATCATCATCATCATCATCATCATCATCATCATCATCATCATCATCATCATCACCATCATCATCATCATCATCATCATCCCCATTACCACCACATCACCATCATTATGATTATTACTTTTTTAATATTTTTTAGATACTACTGTTACAACTACACTGGGGGAAAAATGCACACTATGCATTGTGATGTCATACATCTCTGAATAAATTTGCTTACATCTTGCATGAGTTCTTCTGACAATGGAATGCCTGATGAAAACCATGCATAGGAACTGAACATCCATGACGAATGAAAGGCACAGATAGTGTAGATAAGTGTGTGTGTGTATATATATATATATATATATATATATATATATATATATATATATATATATATATATATATATATATATATAACAAAGTGAAACACACACACACCTTTCTTTTTTATACATCTTCCTTTCATTATGTCAAGCCTAGTCTATGACCAGAAATCATTAAAAAAAGAAAAAGAAAACAGCACACACAGTCACCCTACAGTCACCATGATAATGGCACACACAGTCACCACACAGTCAACATGACAACGGCACACACAGTCACCATGAAAATGGCACATACAGTCACCATGACAATAGCACATACAACTTTCACAGTCACCATACCAATCACAGTCACTACACACCCACCTGACACAGTCAAGCCCAGACCACATCCTTCTTTCTTCAGGAGTTCAACGACTGCTACACCCCGCTTTTCATCTGTGCATCAACACAACACAACACAACACATTACTTCTGATAACAAACTCTGAGGTTTTTTATGTATTCATTTTTTCTGCTCCTCAGCTGCAACAGTCCCCCCCCCCCCATTTAGGTAGCCGCGTTCCAACTTCAGGGATATTCTGAAATAACTCTTCACAGAACTTCCACAAAAAGTGACAGACCGACCTGACTTCACTGCCTCATCCTTGCACTCCTTAAGGAGTTGTTTCAGCGCTGAACAGAATTTTTCAGGCAGTGTGTCATGGGCACATTGATCCTGGCAGAGTCCACCCCTCTCCAGCTGGCACGATGCATGCTGGGTATGCTGGGGCCATCCATCAGCCATAGCTGGCGCGCTTGTTGTTTTACAGAAGCCATGTGTGCACAAAATGTTCTGCATGCACTTGTGCTCACATATGGGACCTTGCTTCTGAGTTTCCTACAAAAGATTTGGGGGAGTGTAGAACCAAATTTAACTCTTGGGGGTGGAATTCCCTTGAAGGGTGGCAATCACTAATTTTCATATAGAGTGATTGTGATTATTTGACAGCGGAGCCTTCAGCATCAAGCGTCATCTATGAACCATGTGACAGCAGTGAGAACAGCATGAGTACTCTTGATCATGATTATGCAGGTTTAAAATCCAAAAGCATGTGTGCATACATCATGAATATTAACTCCATGCATACTCCACTCTTGCATGCACTTACACATACATACATAAATGTATGTACACACACACACACACACACACACACACACACAAGTGTATGCCAACACACACACATACATAAATATATGCCAACACACACACACACACGCACTCTCTCAGGCATAGTTATACACACTAACCCCCAAAAAGTTGTATACATTTCAGCCCCAGCTCCACCCCCCCCCCCCCCCCCCCCAATATCTCTTATACATAAACATACACCCATACACATATACACATACTCACACACATACACACTCACACACATGCACACACTCACACACATGCACACACACACTCACATTCACTCACACACATACTCTCACACACAGACACTCACACCCACTCAATCACACACACACTCTCTCTCTGTCACACACACACACTCCCACGCGCACACACACTCTCTTTCACACACACACACACTCACATGCTAATGGTATTCCCTACAACAACAAAAAATTCAAGTATATCTTACTGTGACTAGAAATTCTACAGTCACACACTGTATATGTGTGGAGGGAGGGGGAGGCAGGAAAGAGGCACACTAAATATGTAAAGAAGTAAGAGTAATCTATGCAAGCTAGTAAATAATCTGCAATGTTGAAACAAGTGGAAAGGAGGAAATTTTTAAAAATCTTTTTATGGTAGACCTGATAGCTTGATAGTGTGTCCTTCTCTCTCTCTCTCTCTCTCTCTCTCTCTCTCTCTCTCTCTCTCTCTCTCTCTCTCTCTCTCTCTCTCTCTCTCTCTCTCTCTCTCCTCTCCTTTCCTCTTCTCCTCATGCCCTTTGTCTTGTCTAATTCAATAGATTTTATCGTGGATGTTGTTTTTATTGCAGTTAGAGATGAAATTATTAGTACTATTATAGCGATATTGTTTTAGTTTGATATTGTTTTAGTTTGATAGTCCAGTTGATTATGGGCTTTAGAATTCTGTATCGTATAGGGGTTCTACTTGTTTGAATAATTGGTTTTTAAAAATTATTATTTCTCTATTTGATTGAAGGTGTATTTCCCCTTCCCCCTTGATACTCCTCCCCCACCCCCATCCTTTCCAATGCTTTTTTGTTATCATCGTTATGTTGTTTTCTCATGGTGATGGGGATCATTTGTTATATTGTTGTCTCATGGTGATGGGTGATTGTTGTTATAATTGTATCTCTATTATAATAATCATTATTGTAATCTTATTTGACTTCTCTTGCTTTGATAGTTATTGTGTGAATATGTCATTTTTTAAAAAAGCGCTATTTGAAAAGTATGAGCGCATAAAAAGCACACGTTTGCTGGGTGGAGGAGGAGAGGAGGGAGGTCATTGAAGGTAATATTATCAGTAATGACGAATGCCTAGTATTTTCTAACGTTTTATTCCTGTACCTTTCTTATTATCTAAAGTATAAACATGAAAAAATGGATGAAACAGTAAGTGAAGTAATTTGTTTGTCCTGACGTTTTATGATTTTCTTTTTTTAATTCTTAAAACATTTTTTATTTAAATGTGTGTATGGACGTGAGCACGAACGCGCTCAGGTGTGCATGAGTATGAGTGTGCGTGTATATGTATATGTGGTAATTTGTATTTTCAATGTATTTCCTTATCGATTTTTTCCTCTTTTTTCTCTCTCTTTTTTTTTTTTACTGGTTTAATTTAATGGTAGATGATGCAATAATGTAGTGTCTTAGTATAATCATTACGAAACTTGTTCTTAGATAGATGGCTTGATGAAAAAAAGCAAATGCATTGCTTATTCAATGTACCATCTGGAAATAAAATTTTGACTTGACTTGACTTGACTTGACGCACACACACTCACACACACACACACACACACAGATCAATCAAAAAGGCCAACAACCTACCTTCAATGTCAGGGACTGAGATAGAGACTTCTGACGGAGGTCGTACATAAGTTGGTTCTGTGAACAGAAAGGTCATGAATATGTGCATAAATTACTTTTACATGACACTGTCAGAAAGGCATCAATTACAACAATGTCAAATTACAATGACAGTGTAGCAGGTGGAAGTGTTAATATACTATGACAGTGAGGCCTGTGAATACACCAATTTACAATGACAGTGAAGCACATGAACACATAATGTTTACAAGTCAGTTTAAAACAACAATGCGGCGTACGAAAACCCGAATTTACAAAGGCAATAAGGCATATATGTCAACAATGAAGCACATGAACACATTATGTTTGTCAATTTTGAATGGCAATCAGGCATATAAATTATTATTTTTATCAATTTACAACAACAGTGAATACATATGACTGTTAATTCAGTGATAGTGAGGCATATGAATATTTTATGTATTATTTCAATTTACAATGACATATATATATATATATATATATATATATATATATATATAATATATATATATATAGAGAGAGAGAGAGAGAGAGAGAGAGAGAGAGAGAGAGAGATAGATATAGATATATAGATATAGATATATATATATACACCTATATCTATCTCTCTCTCTATATGTGTGTGTGTCAATTCACAGTTATAGAAACACATAAACAAGTAAAATGCCCACAACAATTAATAATTTATTGTTGTTTTGTCAAATGGAATTTGAGGTGAGAAAGAATCATGCCAATGCAGCCTTTAATGAATTGCCCTTTTTGGATCATTAATGACATTGATGATTGATGACAAAACCACTTCAGTCTTCAGGTCTGGATGTTGTTTCCTGTTCCTTGGCTAGAGCTCCACAGTCACTGTGGCGAGATTTAAATCACTCTGCACAGCGACTTTTGCCTGCCATTAAGGTAGCCAACATCAGTGTCATCATCATCATCATCATCATCATCAATGCCTTTGTGCCTTATTGGCACGTAGGGCAGCAACAAATGTTCTCCACTCCTGTATGTCCTGGGCCAGCTTCCGGATGGTTCCCCAGGTATGTTGGAAGGTCTTCAGCTCTGTTTCGACAGTCCAGCGCCAAGTGTTCTTAGGTCGTCCTCGTTTGCGTTTTCCCTCTGGTGTCCAGTGGAGGGCTGTTGTTTCCCTGTTCCTGACGGCAGATATGCCCTATCCATCCCCATCGCCTATGCATGATGATGTTGTCTATGCTTTCTTGGTTGCAATGGGCAAAAAGTTCTTGGTTGGAGATGGTCTCAGGCCAGAAGATGCGCAAGATTCTTCTGAGATTCTTCGTGTGGAATGTGGATAGTTTGTCGAGGTCACTCTCAGTCATCCTCCAGCACTCCGAGCCGTACAAAAGGGTGGAAAGTACACAGCTCTGGTATAGTCTTAGTTTGGTTCTCAACACCAGTATGCATGCATTTAAAAAAATGTCTTCCACTTGCATGCAATGGCCTACTCTTCCAAAAGGTAGAATGGATTATAATGTGGGAAGAAGCTTTTCTGCATGTGTTCGCACATGGGACCTTGGATCATTCTCATCCAAAGGACTTAAGGGGGGATGAGTCAGTACTGATGTTAACTCCTGGGGAAAAATCCCCTCCCATGGGATTCTCATCCAAAGGACTTATGGGGGAGATGAGTCAATACTGATGTTAACTCCTGGGGAAAAATCCCCTCCCCCTGGGATTCTCAGTGGTGGCTGGAGCCCGCACTGTTCTGTTCTGTTCTATCAAGAGCTCTACGCTGGAATCCCTAGTGACAAGGCTATCCTGCCCCCAAGTTCAGTTCTAAATAATCCTGTAAAATCCATACCTAGAAAACATTTTTCAAATAAATGCAGACATACTGTGTGTGTATGTATGTGTGTGTGAGCATGTGTGAGTGTATGTGTATGTGTAAGTGCATGTATGTGTGTGTGTGGGGGGGGGGGAGGAATATGTGGCTATGATGGAAATCACTCAAGTGCATACAACAGATACATGCAAACAGATCTAAGAAATTAGAAGAACGCATGATGCACGCATACACATGCTCACATTTACACAAAGGCTTATCACACACACACACACACACACACACACACACACACACACACACACACACACACCATACCCTATTCCACCCCTACACACAGTGAAACACACACAAACACACACACATACCATACCCTATTACACACACACACCATACACACACACCACACCACACCACACACAAACACACACACACACACACACACACATGCCATACCCTATTACACACACACACACACACACACACACACACACACACACACACACACACACCACACACACACACACACCACACACACACACACACACCACACACATGCCATACCCTATTACACACACCACACCACACACACACCACACACACACACACACACACACACACACACACACACACACACACACACACACACACACACACACTCCCTCCAGTCCCCTCTCTCCAGTTCCCCATCTCCCAATACCAGGAAAGAAGCAGAGAAACAGAGGCAGGGGTTCAATTACTTTTCCTGCTGCTGTTGCCGCCACCGCTGCTGCTGCTGCTGCTAGGGCGGAGACTGAAGCATCCACACAGCCCCGCCTCCTCCTTCCTCCCCCACAACACCATCATGGCCCACACAACATGGCGCCCTCACTCCAACACGCCAGGTGTACCACACTCCAACCCTGGCTATACACCCCACAAGTTCTTCCTCTTCTGCCTCCTTCTATACACCCCAAAAATCCTTCCTCTTCTGCCTTCTATACACCATAAGTCCTTCCTCTTCTGCCTTCTATACACCCCACAAGTTCTTCCTCTTCTGCCTCCTTCTATACACCCCCACAAATCCTTCCTCTTCTGCCTCCTTCTATACACCCCACAAGTTGTTCCTCTTCTGCCTCCTTCTATACACCCCACAAGTTCTTGCACAAAGTCTTCTTGATCTGCTTCCTCCTTCTGTCTATCTGTCTGTCTGCCCGTCTTTCTCTTTCACTATGTACAGTCTTGGTAGTGCTGTTTCTGGATCTGATGTCACATGTAATGATATATATAAATAAACACACACACAAATTATATGTTTCCAGACTGGTTCTGCTGTAACAAGTTCACCATAATCTCACAAATGTAGTATATAGTACGGTTTTTTATTAGGATTTTTTGTTGCTTTTCTGGTTTTGTTTGGGAAGGGGGGGAAGGGGGGGTGGGTAGGTTGGGGTTATTTCCCCCTGTTTCTGTCTCTGATTACCTCCTTGCTTGTTTTGTTTCCCCTTCTTGCATTGAGTTAGCAGATAAGAGTGTTGCGATATTAAAGACACATATTGTGTATGTATGTATGCATGCATGCATGCATGCATGTATGTATGTATGTATGTATGTATGTATGTATGATGTATGTATGTATGTATGTATTGTATGTATGTATGTATGTATGTATGTATGTATGTATGTTATGTATGTATGTATGTATGTATGATGTATGTATTATGTATGTATGACTGTATGTATGATGTATGTATGACTGTATGTATGTATGTATGTATGTACTGTATGTATGTATGTATGTATGTATGTATGACTGTATGTATGTATGACTGTATGTGTAGTATGTATGACTGTATGTATGTATGTATGTATGTATGTATGTATTATGTATTATGTATGTATGACTGTATGTATGTATGTATGTATGTATGATGATTGTATGTATGTATGACTGTATGTATGTATGATGTATGTATGACTGTAAATGTATGTATGTATGTATGTATGACTTGTATGTATGTATGTATGTATGTATTAGATGTATGTATGTATGGTATGTATGTATGTATGTATGTATGTATGTATGACTGTATGTATGTATGTATGTATGTATGACTGTATGTATGTATGTATGTATGTATGTATGTATGTATGTATGTATGACTGTATGTATGTATGTATGTATGTATGACTGTATGTATGTATGTATGTATGTATGTATGTATGTATGTATGTATGTATGACTGTGTTCCTGTAGAGAGGAGACAGAAACACAGCAGGGCTGTACAGTGGACACTTGTGTACTTTCTCTTTGGAGAGTAGTCTGACTTTCCTTTAAAAAAAACCTCCTATACAAAAAATACAACAGAACAAAATACAATAAACTACAAGCCCCCAAACAAAAATGATGCTTTAAAACCTAACACAAAGCAATTTTAGTTTCTTGCTTTACAATCACTAGCAACCCAAATAAATATTCACACCAAGACTCCCGTTCCACCTTGATTTTTCAAAACCTTCTTTTACAATTCTCTCATCTCCCAAAAGTCAGAATGGTGGGTAAAAATGGTTAAACGTACGCAAAATCTCACGACCTGTGAACCTCTGAGCTCTAACCAAGGAACAAAAACAAAAACAAAATAAACCCCAACTCTCGTCAGTCACAATATAGCTAACCAATTATTGTTACTTTGTGTCACACCAGGTATACCACTGCAGACTTTTGCAGAACTTTATCACGCTTCTTTACTACAGCACAAAAGTTTTTTCCCCCAAAGACCTAGCACACAGCTTTCACTGTCTAAACCTGTAAGAACTGGCAGCACACTACTTTACACTCAAGCCGAGTTCAGGCCATTTCTGATGAAGAAGACATGTCTTCCTATCTTCAAGTACCCCAAAGTGCTCTCTGCCTCACTGCTCGCTATAGTATATAGAGCTGCAGCCTTCAAGATGTAGAATGCCTGGTCTGTAAACAATGTTGACGCAGAATTCAAAGTATTATCCTTCTCCACACCATGCATTACACAAACAAATCTCGGTCACTTTTCTGGAAAACACACGGTATTTACAATTGATTTTTTCCATCAGAATGGCAACACAGTCTGCAGAAGGCTGCAGGTCACTGCATGTAGAGCTTCTGGACCACTGAGGCAGGAGGGCAGGGTCAGACAGATCCTTGCTGATATCCAAAAGTCATCGTGATCAGGATTATGACATGGGTAAACCTGACAGTTAAGGGGTGCTTCAAACCACATTAGATCACATCTCCGGGGACCTTAAAACCATATCAGATCACATCTCCTTGTACAACAAAAGACACAATCATCACATCACTGATTATGAGAAGAAGACCCTCAACTCCACTCCGCGATCACCAGACGTCTGCTGAGCACTTCCCTGAAGTGGCAGATTTCAGGTCACAGCTGACCACCACTCTCATCACAGCTAGGCTAGGCTAGCTCACCACTTCTCAGAGCTCAAAACTCCATCCAACCTGGCAGGTGTGTGCTGCAGTGCCCCCCCACCTGTCCTGTAGAGACTGACGGCACAGTCAGGTGGAACATGAACTAGTGGTGTGTGGCACCCCTCCCTGGTGGGAGGGCTGTTATCTCTGAGGCTGTCTGTCAGAAGGGGTCAGTTCCTACAGCGATAAAACCTCACTATATTTACCACCTTCTATATAACCACCCCCCCCCCCCCCCCCCCACCCACCACCACCTCCCTGACTAGACTTTGTGAGCACACATACATAGACAGACATTTTGTACCTTTAGGTCTCTCCAAGGGTCAATTCCTACATTGATAAAACTCAATTTCTTATCACTCTCTCTCTCTCTATCTCTCTCTCTCTCTCTCTCTCTACACACACACACACAAACACACACACACACACATACACGCATGCTTGAAGTAAAATGCACACACTCACTCACCCACACCATCACTACCACAACTATTCTTGTTCCTCTTCAACAGTTCTCCAAGTTAAAGTGATAACCTTCTTAGTCAACAGTCCTAGCCTCTCTCTCTCTCTCTCTTCCCAAACACACACACACATGTTCAGGACTCTCTGTGGAGCAATTGCCTTCAGTGATAAGAGCCCTCAGATCAAAGAGAAGGGGGAGGGGTTTACTTGTTACCTTGCCCACAGGCCTAACACCCTCTCCTGACTTGTTTCACTCTCATTGGATATTTATTTATTTAGTTATTCTTTTACTCTCATTGGATACAGGTAGGTAGCCTACCCAATAAAAACGAACCTCTTTTTAAGTTTAAATGTCTTTGTCTTGGCAGAGTGTATGTAGTCCCTAGATCGGACATTTCTCGGCTGGGACGTGAATATAATCACAACAAGAGCAGTGTGTGTGTGCCCGTGCGTGTGTGTTTGGCCTGTAAGTAACACACAAAAATGTTGATATTGTAGTTGTTAATATTCATGCACGCTACATCCGGAAATTACTGACCCCAAAGAGAGCAGTTACCCATTTACAGCTGGGTGAACTGGGGGACTGTACTGAGGCCCTCCTTGCCATCATCCTTCTTCTTGTCCTCCTCCTCTCCTTGTTTCTCCTTTCCCTTGTTATCCTCTTCGTCTTTCCTTAATCCTTCTTCCCTGTATCCTTCTCCTTGTTGGCTCCTTCTTACTCCTTGTCCTGTCACTACCTTCTTTCCTTGTCCTCTCTTCTCTTGTCCTCCTCCTCTTCTCCTTGTCTCCTCTCTTCTCCTTGTTCCTTCTTCTCTTCTCCTTGTCCTCCTTCCTTTTCTTCCTTGTCTCCTTCTTCTCTCTCCTTGTCCTCCTCCTCCTTCTTCTCCTTGTCCTCCTCTTCTTCTCCTTGTCCTCCTCTTCTTCCCTCCTTGTCCTCCTCTCTTCCCCTTGTCCTCTCTTCTCTCCTTGCTCTCCTGTCCCCCTCTTCCTCCTTCTTCTTCTCCTTGTCCTCCTCCTTCTTCTCCTTGTCCTCCTTCTTCTTCCTCTCTCCTTTGTCCCTTTCCTCCTCCTTCTTCTTTCCTCCTCCTCTTCTTCTCCTTGTCCTCCTCCTTCTTCTTCTCCTTGTCCTCCTCCTCCTTCTTCTCCTTGTCCTCCTCCTTCTTCTTCTCCTTGTCCTCCTCCTTCTTCTCCTTGTCCTCCTTTCTCCCTTGTCCTCCTTCTTCTCCTTGTCCCTCTCTTCCTCCTTTCTTTCCTCTCTCTTGCCTCCCCTCCTCTCTCCCCTTTCTTCTCTTGTCCTCCTCCTTCTTCTTGTCCTCCTCCTTCTTCTTCTCCTTGTCCTCCTTCTTCTTCTTCTCCTTGTCCTCCTCCTTCTTCTTCTCCTTGTCCTCCTCCTTCTTCTTCTCCTTGTCCTCCTCCTCCTTCTTCTTCTTGTCCTCCTCCTTCTTCTTCTTCTTGTCCTCCTCCTCCTTCTTGTCCTCCTCCTTCTTCTTCTCCTTGTCCTCCTCCTCCTTCTTCTTCTTGTCCTCCTCCTTCTTCTCCTTGTCTCCTCCTTCTTCTTGTCCTTGTCCTCCTCCTCCTTCTCTTCTCCTTGTCCTCCTCCTTCTACTTCTTCTTGTCCTCCTCCTTCTTCTTCTCCTTGTCCTCCCTCCTTCTTCTTCTTGTCCTCCTCCTTCTTCTCCTTGTCCTCCTCCTTCTTCTGTCCTTGTCCTCCTCCTCCTTCTTCTTCTCTTGTCCTCCTCCTCTTCTTCTCCTTGTCCTCCTCCTTCTTCTTCCTTGTCCTCCTCCTCCTTCTTCTTCTCCTTGTCCTCCTCCTCCTTCTTCTCCTTGTCCTCCTCCTTCTTCTCCTTGTTGTCCTCCTTCTTCTCCTTGTCCTCCTCCTTCTTCTTCTCCTTGTCCTCTCCTCTTTCTTCTTCTCCTTGTCCTCTTCTCCTCCTTCTCCCCTTGTTGTCCTCCTTCTTCTCCTTGTCCTCCTCCTCTCCTTCTTCTCCTTGTCCTCCTCCTTCTTCTCTCTTGTCCTCCTCCTTCTTCTCCTTCTCCTCCTTCTTCTTCTCCTTGTCCTTCTTCTTCTCCTCCTTGTCCTCTCCTCCTATGTTGCTTATTCTATAACCCTCTATAAAAATTTGTTCATTGTTCA
>CM054142.1:5905156-5912656 GCA_028751875.1 Rapana venosa
AAAAAAGCCCTTTTGGGGAAAGATATTTTTAAAACCGAGGTCCCGTGTGCGAACGCACGCATAACATCTTCAAAACACTTTAAAAACCCCGTTTTCCGTTTTTTGGGAAAGGGGTTTAGGCCAGGGTATCCCGGGTGGGAACGGAGGGAAAATTTTTACAAAACTGCATACACCGGGGACCGGTTAAAAAAATCCACATGAAAGTAGTATTTGTTCTTCATTTAAATCCTTCCATTTAAACGTGATTAAGACGGGAAAGTTTTGTGTGTGGGGTGTGTGGTGTGTTGTGGGGGTGTGTGTGTGTTGTGGTGTGGTGGTGTTTTGGAATGCACATGAATCCCAAAACCCACTATCTCGATTAACAGAATAAATCAAATAAAAAAATAAACACAACGCGCCGCGCGCGCACGCCCCAAAACACATTACACTCGAACTAAAAGCAAACACACACACACCAAAACACCACACACCACCCGGGGGCGCGCGACACACACAACACACACACACAACACACACCACCACACACACACACACACGCCCTAATTTTTTTCAGCACAAAGTAAAGCTTTTTCAAACAGTTAAAAAGGGGAAGCAAAAACAGAAGCAGCGGGCAATTAAAAATGACAGCATCGGCCAAAAGCATGCAGTACAGCGGAAGGGAGCCAATTTTTAGGCTTTAAGGTTTTTAGAAAAGCCGGGAAGTGGAAACCCCAATACTACATACATAGGGCCCACGGGATACATACGCTTGCTGCCTGCCTGCCTGCCCTTTTCCCCGGGGTTTTGGCTTAGCGTGTGTCTCTCACCCGGGGAAAAATGCCTGTGGGCCAACCCACACCCACAGCCAGCAACTTCGTCTGTACGGGGTGCGTCTTCCGTTTTTAGTTTTATCCCCTAAACTTCGTAATGAATGTTTTGTCTTATCTTTTGATTCCGGGTTTCTACTGTATTTATTACATTTAAAAAAAATTTAAACCCCGTCTGTCTGTTGTCTGGTTTTTTGGTTTTTCCTTATCTTTTGGGTTCTTTTTTCTAGTCGTTTTTTTATGAATGGGTTCATTACTCAAAAATAAATGTCTGTTTTCTGTCTCTTTACTCTGATTCTGCTTTTAGTCTATTCTATTAGGTATTATAAACGGGTCTGCTTGCCTGTAATATTTTGGCTTCCTTTTTAATCTCATTACATTAGCTGATTACTGACTTGCATGACATACCCTTGGGGGATAGATCAAAAGAGAGCCAAGAGGATAAATTATGCTAATGTAGAAGAAAAAAAGAGTGGAGATGTCAAAGTACCAGGAATTACAATGAGGAGGAGGGGGAGAGAAAGGGGGGAAGGGGGAGGGAGATAATGACACAAAAAGACACAGCGACAGACAGCAAGAAAGAGAGAGAGAGAGAGAGAAGAGAGAGAGAGAGAGAGAGAGAGGAGGAGAGAGAGAGAGAGGGGAGAGAGAGAGAGGGGAGAGAGAGATTTTACTTCCAGAGGGTAAAGGGAATAAGCATGACAGTTTTGTTTTTTTTATAAAACATCCAGCCTTCTATAATAGTACAAATTAGTAAAAGCAAATTAACAACAAAGAAAATGGAAAAATCCACAAGCATAAATCAGTTTGTCATAATCAATTATGGAACCTAATACTTCATAACAGTGAGGAGAGAGAAGGGGGAGGGAGAAGGGGGAGAGAGAGGGGAGAGAGGGGGGGGGAGGGGAGGGGGAGAGGGGAGAGAGAGAGAGAGAGAGAGAGAGAGGAGAAGAGAGAGAGAGAGAGAGAGAGAGAGAGAGAGAGAGAGAGAGAACTCGAACTGGAAAGATTTATTCAAAAAAAGGGCCATTGGCCCATACATGAAGGGGGTTGCCGAGCTGTTTAGTAGTTTAGTGAGAAAACAAGGAAGCACAAAAAACCAAATTTTTTATTGTAAAACCACAACCACCACAATAAAAATCATTTAATAAAAAATATGACTTAAGAAACCAAAGATATCTCTTATTCAAAAGGCTTTACACAAAATATAAAGCAAGGCTGCGCACAAGAGAGAGAGAGAGAGAGAGAGGGGAGAGAGAGAGAGAGAGAGAGAGAGAGAGAGAACAACCCCAGTCCCCAGATTGCAGCCACTGATCTCCCCCCCCCCCCCCCCCCCCCCAACCCTTCCCTCCCCCCATTCCCCAAATCCTACAGTCTTTGAATACCGCCACAGTCATGGAATTTCCTGTGTTCCCGTGAAGTCACTCCGTTCAGCCCATCCCCCTGTACTGAAGAAAGGCGGGACCATAGTTGGGGCCACCCAGGGGGTTTGTTTCCCCTTATCACTGTCACTGACTGGGGACGGGATAGCTCAGTGGTCAGAGCATTCGCTTTCCCCAAGCTTAAGTTAAGCAGCACTGAGCGTGGTTTACCAAGTGGATGAAGCTGGAGTGGAGGAAGCTGGTTGCAAAATCTTCACTGGTGCCTCCACGGTCCACAGGACTAAGGGTTCGGTGAAGGTGATCAAGTGGATGGGTGAGTGTTTGCGCACGTTGGCTTCAGTACAGTCCCCCAGTTCACCCACCTGTAAATGGGTACCTGCCTCTATTGGGTCAGGGAATGTAAGACTGCGAGGGAGAGGAGATGGTCGCCGCCATCAAACTGCTGGCCCCTGGAGAAGCTGAGGTGTCTGACACCTCGCTCCCCAACGACCAGATAGGTTATGGGAGGGAACACCTTTACCTTGTCCTTCACAGTCGCTGACAGTGTACTGTGGTGTAGTGGACACTAGGCTAAAGGTGATGCGAGAAAGTACTGTCGGTAACACACCAACAAAGTACAGTGCCCTGCGCTGCACAGGAATCCTTCCTACTCACTACCCAGATGCCGATAACAAGGTGAGGAGTTTTGCAGTCATCATCAGGGACATGCCTCCCTACCACAACACTGTGTGTTGAGGAGGCCACAGGAATTCTACATCTGCCGACAGATGTCTTTGTTGGATAAATCGTCAAGCACATAGAGAGAGAGAGAGAGAGAGAGAGAGAGAGAGAGAGAGAGAGAGAGAAGAGAGAGAGAGAGAGAGAGAGAGAGAGAGAGAAGGGGAGGTGGGAGAGAGAGATAGGAATGAGATTCAGAGGAGAAGAAAAGAGAAAGAGAGTGAGTGAGAGACAGAGATAGAGAGAGACGGACAGAGACAGAGAGATACAGACCAAGAGCTCAATGTAAAAACTAGAAGCAAAACTAGAAAAGCATACTAGAGTTTTAAACTGACGAAAGAAAGAACTAGAAACTCCCACCACCCAGACAAAAACAAAGCAAAAACAAACAAAAAAAGACAACAAACAAACAAACAAAGTCTATCTCTCCATGTCTACAATAAAGCACAGTCAGTCTTTCCAGGCTTGTAGCACTCTGTGCACATTCCTTGTGCAGGACTGATTGCTCCTCAACACTTTTTCTTTCTGTGCAAAAATACCCATCTGGCTCGACAGTTGGCACTTTTGGAGAGAGAAACCCGATATTACACACACACACACACTGATAAAAGAGGTCTTTTGCAAAGAACGAGATAAGCCACTTACAATACACTCCACTATCTAAATTTCATTAGAACTATTAGCGAAAATACACTTTACTTAAAAACAAATACAAAAAAGTAGGGGAGGGGGATTCTTAAGATCATACGACTGAAGGCAGGCCTCTCCAACAAAGTTTGGTTTCAAAAAGCAAACAAACAGACAGACTAGTGAGATAAAGCAAAACAAAACAAACACTCAAACAAAGAAACAACGTCAAGCGGAGTAAAAGCTCTTTACCATTACACACGAGGGATGTGTTATCAAAGGAAAAATCTTTTACTTGCGCACAATATAAGCTACTTGCTTGTTGCTATGCTGATAACGTTCATCATGTTTTGCTTGTTCCATCCATGCTTAATAAATGGTAAGGTAAAAAAGGTAAAGGTGTCCCATAACCTATAAGGTCGTAGGGGAGCGAGGCATCAGAGACTTCACTTCTCTAGGGGCTAGCATATTGAGGGCGGCGCCCATCTCCTCTCCCTCGCTGCTTTACCTTCCCTGACCCTAAAGAGGCAGGTACCCATTTACAGCTGGGTGAACTGGGGGACTGTACTGAAGCCAAGGCGCGCAAACGGTCACCCATCCAACTGGTAACCACGCTTGATGCTGCTTAGCCTTGGCTGGGGGAAAGTGAGTGCTCCGACCACTGAGCTATCCCACCCCCTTATAATTAATTTTTAAAAAAAACAACCTTATTTAAGCCAATTCACACCAAATACCAACAAAGTAAAAACAAAAAACAAAACAAAACAATCAAACAAACAAAAAACCCAGCGCTTTCAAAACACACAACAAAACACCCCAGAGCTACAAACGTTAAAAAAAAAAGCCCAAACCATCAAACAAACCTTAAAACCAGATAAACCCTAACGATCACGGCCTGTCCAATCGTGCCACAGGAAAACCGTCACGTGGCTTTACAAAATCTTATGATTGGCAAAAAGAGAATGGGAGAGGAGAGGGGAGGGGAGGGGAGGGAAGTTAAAAGTGCAGATAGTGCACAACACTTCAACTAGAGCTGTAGTGCAACTCTCTCCACCCAGCCCAGCTCTTCGTGGGGGGGGGGGGGGGGGGGGGGGGGCTTGAAACGTAGCAACATCCAGGCTATCAGCATCCTCAGACAGAGGAGCTCTACTCCACGCTAGATGGATTAAGATAAGAGTGCGGCTACTGGGTCCTTCCATATCAGTGAATATAGACGGGTGCTGCTATTAGTGGCAGCGAATGCTGTTGACAAACAGACTGAAAAAAAAGTCAGCTTTGCGAATCTTCTCTTCTCATTCATTTATCTACGTAATCATTTGCTTGTTTTTCTTCTTTTTTTTCACGAGGGTGTAAAGAAGCTGCTGACTTTTCCAAGTGCACTTAAACAAATAGTAGGATTCAGGTTCTGTGTGTGTGTTTTGGTGTGGGTGGGGGGGGGGGGGGTGGGGGGGGGGGTGAGGGGAGGGTCAGGAATGACAAGAGAGACACACACACACAGACAAGAGGCAGACAGAAAGGAGAACAGGGAGGAGAGGGGGAGGGAGAGGGGGAATCCAGAGAAAGAGAGAGATAGACAGACAGAGGCAGAGAGACAGACAGACTGAGGCAGAAAGGCACAGAGCAGAGAAAGGCAGGTAGACATAGCTCGTTTCTGTGTGTGTGTGTGTGTGTGTTGGTGTGTTGTGTGCGCGCGTGCGTGCATGTGTGTGTTGAGTGTGCGAGTTAAGTACGGGTATGTATGACTGTATGTGTGTATAGTATACGGCTGTGCACACACAGAACGAACAGACCAAAGTTTGCTACCTATGTACACAGGCCATTGTGTACAGTAAGATCAAGGTATACAGGTAAAATCGCAAATAACACCTCCACTACCACTGCCCGTACCCCTGCCGAGCTTGTACTTTAAGATATAACAAAGCAGATCAGGCTTCTATAAATCAGTAACACATACTGTGTCATAATTTTGCTATAACAATTTTTTTGATTGTTCCTCGGCTAGAGCTCCAAGAATCACCAATGGCGAGATTTTGCGTACGCGACCTTTTCTGCCGACCCTGAAGGCAGCCACATCTCGACTTCAGGGACGCCATAACAAACAAGACACATTATAACTTCATGTACTTTTCCTGGACACAGGAAACAAACGTGTCAGTTAGCACCCACAGAATGTTGTCCAAAGTCTTCCAGTTGGTCGATAGCACAAATCAACAACAACAACAAAATAATCATTAATTTCATAAGCCAATAGTCATAACTAACATATCCAAAAACTCCTGCTAGCCAACAACACAAATTATCAAAAACAAATAATAAAACAAAAATTAAAAAACCTAAGACTGTAACCCCTTCACAAGCCACACTGAGAACCAAACACGACCACGGAAAACAATCTGGAACAATTTCAAAGGGTCGTAACACACACACACCTAACCAAACCGCCTGATACTCGTAACAAAAGAGAGGGTACCCACCCCTCTCGCTCTCTCTCCCTCTTACCCACACACTTGTGTGAACCATTTCCACTCACACCATCCCAAATAAAAACACTTAATCCATGTTCTCACGCTGGAAAATCAAATCGACTCCCAAGTCAAACACACACACAAACACGATAACTTAAAACGGCTGGGGCTAAACTCTTGCTACGTAACGTGTTGGCTCCAAGTAAAACATACAACAAGACTATAGGAGAACTAAACCAGGAAAAAAACCAACTCCGGAAGCGGTCATTGAGCATTCAAAGGAGTGTGTGTGTGTGTGTGTGGCCGTGTGCTGGACAAAAGGGTCAGCAACTGTGATGGACTTGTGGGCTTTCTCCTGATTCCAAACTGTGTGGCTTATGTAACGACACCGTGACCCTTACTTAGGCGGAAAGCCTGTTTGTTCACAGTAGTATAGCCTAGCTCCGTCTTCAACACCGCCGTAGTGTATACCTGGCAACAGTTAGTTTGAGGATCAGCCATTCTGTCTGTCTGTCTGGACTGTCTGTCTGCCTGGTCTCTTTCTCTGTCTCTGTTTCTCTAACACACACACACACATATAAGTGCGTGCGAAAGCAGAGAGAGAGAGAGAGAGAGAGAGAGAGACAGACAGACAGACAGACCGACAGAGACAAAGACAGAGACAGAGAAAGACAGACAGATAGACAAACAGACAAAGAAGGGACCTGTAGGCCAAAAGAAACACAAAGACAGAAAAAAAACGACAGACACAAAAAGAGACAGACAGACAAAGAGACAGACAAGGCAAGAGAGAGAGGAAGTGAAGGCAGTGAAGCGCACTGCCTGGTGGTCGGTCGGTCGGTCGGTCACTGAGTTCCTCCCTCAGTCAATGATTGAACCTGTCCGTCTGCCCAGCTGTAGGTGCAACATAATCCACAATACAGGTGAGGGGTCACCTCACTACACAAGGCTAAACAACCTCCACAGTCAAATGAGAGTGAGAGTGAGAGAGAGCTAACAAAAACGCCATTGGTCCATATATGAAGGGGGTTGCCAAACTGCTTAGTATTTTAGTGGGAAAACGAGCAACAACAACAAAATATTACTGTATGACAACAGCAAAAATCAGTTACAAAAATATGACTTAAGAAACACAGAGAGAGAGACAGAGACAGAGAGAGACAGAGAGACAGACAAAGAGACAGAGACAGAGAGAGAAAAATATGAGGTAAGAGACATTTAACAAATTCCCTGTCACGACTGTGACACTAGAGTGTTTCAGATATATATACCGGCTGATAAACAAGAAGGTCAAGGCAGAATGCCGACCGGAACTTAGACCACCACCATCACCACCATACGCGCTCACGCGTGAACACACGCGCGCATTAATATTCAAACAGTGGACTTCTTTTTCATTGTGGACATTTAAAAGCATTTTTTGAGGGTTGTGCCTAATTCATCTGTGGGTCAGTTTTTGCCTGAACCATCTCTATTGTTGAACATAGTGTCAGCGTGGATTCG
>CM054142.1:5917656-5937476 GCA_028751875.1 Rapana venosa
GCTTAAGTAAAGCAGCACTGAGCGTGGTTACCAAGTGGAAGAAGCTGGAGTGGGAGGAAGCTGGTTGCAAAATCTCACTGGTGCCTCCACGGTCCACAGGAAAAAGGGTTGGTGAAGGGATCAAGGGATGGTGGGGTTTTGCGCACGTTGGCTTCAGTACGTCCCCAGTTCACCCACGTAAATGGGTACCTGACTTATTAGGGTCAGGGAAAAGGTAAACTGCGAGGAGAGGAAAAGGGTGCCGCATCAAACTGTGGCCCCTGGAGAAGTGAGGTGTCTGGACACCCGTCCCCAACGACCAGATGGTTATGGGAGGGAACACCTTTACTTGTCCTTCAAAGTGGGCTGACAGTGAAACTGGGGTGTAGTGGACATAGGTAAGGTGATGAGAGAAAAGACTGCGGTAACACACAACAAAAGTAAGTGCCCTGCGCTCCAAGGAATCTCCTGCTCACTACCCAGATGCCGATAACAAGGTGGGGAGTTTTGCAGAATCAGGGACATGCCTCCTACACAACACTGTGTGTTGAGGAGGCCACGGGAATTCTACATCTGGGGACAGATGTCTTTGTTGGATAAATCGTCAAGCACATAGAGGGGAGAGGAGAGAGAGAGGAAAGAGAGAGAGAGAGAGAGGAGAGAAGAGGGGAGAGAGAGAGAGGAAGGGGAGGTGGGAGAGAGAGATAGGAATGAGATTCAGAGGAGAAGAAAGAGAAAGGATGTGAGTGAGAGACAGAGATAGAGAGAGACGGACAGAGACAGAGAGATACAGACCAAGAGCTCAATGTAAAAACTAGAAGCAAAACTAGAAAGCATACTAGAGTTTTAAATGACGAAAGAAAAAACTAGAAACTCCCACCACCCGGGACAAAAACAAAGCAAAAACAAAAAAAAAAAGACAAAAACAAACAAACAAAGTCTATCTCTCCATGTCTACAATAAAGCACAGTCAGTCTTTCCAGGCTTGTAGCACTCTGTGCACATTCCTTGTGCGGACTGATTGTTCCTCAACACTTTTTCTTTCTGTGCAAAAATACCCATCTGCTCGACAGTTGGCACTTTTGGAGAGAGAAACCCGATATTACACACAACAAAACACTGATAAAAGAGGTCTTTTGCAAGAACGAGATAAGCCACTTCAATACACTCCACTATCAAAAATTTCATTAGAATATTAGCGAAAATCCCACTTTACTTAAAAACAAATACAAAAAAGTAGGGGAGGGGATTCTTAAGATCATACGACTGAAGGCAGGCCTCTCCAAAAAAGTTTGGTTTCAAAAAGCAAACAAACAAAACAGACTAGTGAGATAAAGCAAAACAAAACAAACACTCAAAACAAAGAAACAACGTCAAGCGGAGTAAAAGCTCTTTTACCATACACACGAGGGATGTGTTATAAAAGGAAAAATCTTTTACTTGCGCACAATATAAGCTACTTGCTTGTTGCTATGCTGAAAAACGTTCATCATGTTTTGCTTGTTCCATCCATGCTTAATAATGGTAAGGTAAAAAAAGGTAAAGGTGTCCCATACCTATAAGGTCTTTGGGGAGCGAGGCATCAGAGACTTCACTTCTCTAGGGGCTAGCATATTGAGGCGGCGCCCATCTCCTCTCCCTCGCTCTTTCCCTTCCCTGACCCTAAAGAGGCAGGTACCCATTTACAGCGGGGTGAACTGGGGGACTGTACTGAAGCCAAGGCGCGCAAACGGTCCCCCATCCAACTGGTAACCACGCTTGATGCTGCTTAGCCTTGGCTGGGGGAAAGTGAGTGCCCCGACCACTAAAGCTACCCCACCCCCTTATAATTAATTTTTAAAAAAAACAACCTTTTTTAAGCCAATTCACACCAAATACCAACAAAGTAAAACAAAAAACAAAACAAAACAATAAACAAAAAAAAAACCCAGCGCTTTCAAAACACACAAAAAAACCCACCCCAGAGCTACAACGTTAAAAAAAAAAGCCCAAAACCTAAAACAAACCTTAAACCAGATAAACCCTAACGATCACGGCCTGTCCAATCGTGCCACAGGAAAACCGTCACGTGGCTTTAAAAAATCTTATGATGGCAAAAAGAATGGGAGGGGAGAGGAGAGGGGAGGGGAGGAAGTTAAAAGTGCAGATAGTGCAAACATTTCCAACTAGAGCTGTAGTGAAACCCTCTCTCCCCCCAGCCATCTTTGTTGGGGGGGGGGGGGGGGGGGGGGGGGGGGGGCTTGAAACGTAGCAACATCCAGGTTATCAGCATCCTCAGACAGAGGAGCTCTACTCCACGCTAGATGGATTAAGATAAGAGTGCGGCTGCTGGGTCCTTCCATATCAGTGAATATAGACAGGGTGCTGCTATTAGTGGCAGCGAACTGCTGTTGACAAACAGACCTGACAAAAAAGTCAGCTTTGCGAATCTTTCTCTCTCTCATTCATTTATCTACGTAATCATTTGCTTGTTTTTCTTCTTTTTTTTTCACGAGGTGTAAAGAAGCTGCTGACTTTTCCAAGTGCACTTAAACAAATAGTAGGATTCAGGTTCTGTGTGTGTTTGGGGGGGGGGGGGGGGGGGGGAGGGGTCAAGGAATGCCCAAGAGAGAAACACACACAGACAAGAGCAGACAGAAAGGGAGACCAGGGAGAGAGGGGGAGGGAGAGGGGGGAATCCAGAGAAAGAGAGAGATAGACAGACAGACAGAAGACAGACAGACTGAGGCAGAAAGGCACAGACGCAGAGAAAGGCAGGTAGACATAGCTCGTTTCTGTGTGTGTGTGTGTGTGTGTGTGTGTGTGTGTGTGCGTGCGTGCGTGCATGTGTGTGTTGAGTGTGCGAGTTAAGTACGGGTATGTATGACTGTATGCGTGTATAGTATACGGCTGTGCACACACAGAACGAACAGACCAAAGTTTGCTACCTATGTACACAGGCCATTGTGTACAGTAAGATCAAGGTATAAGGTAAAATCGCAAATAACACCTCCACTACCACTGCCCGTACCCCTCCCGAGCTTGTACTTTAAGATATAACAAAGCAGATCAGGCTTCTATAAATCAGTAACACATACTGTGTCAAAATTTTTGCTATAACAATTTTTTTGATTGTTCCTCGGCTAGAGCTCAAGAATCACCAATGGCGAGATTTTGCGTAGCGACCTTTTCTGCGACCCTGAAGGCAGCCACATCTCGACTTCAGGGACGCCAAAACAAACAAGACACATTATAATTCATGTACTTTTCCTGGACACAGGAAAACAAACTTGTCAGTTAGCACCCACAGAATTTTGGGTCCAAAGCCTTCCAGTTGGTCGATAGCACAAATCAACAAAAAACAACAAAAAACATAAACATAACCAATTTATAACCATTCCAAACCCGCTAGCGAACATATCAAAACCCACAAATTAAAAAACAAAAATAAAAAAAAAATTTAAAACCCAAGACTGTAACCCTTCACAAGCCACACTGAGAACCAAACCACCCCACGGAAAACAATCTGGAACAATTTCAAAGGGTTTTCGTAACACACACAAAAACCCCTAACCCAAACCGTGATACTCGTAACAAAAGAGAGGGTCCCCACCCCTCTCGCTCTCTCTCCCTCTTACCCACACACTTGTGTGAACCTTTTCCCACTCACACCATCCCAAATAAAAACACTTAATCCATGTTCTCACGCTGGAAAATCAAATCGATTTCCCAAGTCAAACAACACACAAACCACGATACTTAAAACGGCTGGGGCAAACTCTTGCTACGTAAGTGTTTGGCTCCAAGTAAAACATACAACAAGACTATAGGAGAACTAAACCGGGAAAAAAAAACAACTCCGGAAGCGGTCATTGACATTCAAGGAGTGTTTTGTGTGTGTGTGTGGCCGTGTGCTGGACAAAAGGGTCAGCAACTGTGATGGACTTGTGGGCTTTCTCCTGATTCCAAACTGTGTGGCTTATGTAACGACACCGTGACCCTTACTTAGGCGGAAAGCCTGTTTGTTTCACAGTAGTATACCCTAGCTCCGTCTTCAACACCGCCGTAGTGTATACCTGGCAACAGTTAGTTTGAGGATCAGCCATTCTGTCTGTCTGCTGGATGTCTGTCTCCCTGGTCTCTTTCTCTGTCTCTTTTTCCCTCCAAACACACACACACACAAAATAAGTGCGTGCAAAAGCAGAGAGAGAGAGAGAGAGAGAGAGAGAGACAGACAGACAGACAGACCGACAGAGAAAAGACAGAGACAGAGAAAGACAGACAGATAGACAAACAGACAAAAAAGGGACTGAAGGCCAAAAGAAACACAAGGACAGAAAAACGACAGACACAAAAAGAGACAGACAGACAAAGAGACGGGACAAGGCAAGAGAGGAGAGGAAGTGAAGGCAGTGAAGGCACTGCCTGGTGGTCGGTGGTCGGTCGGTCACTGAGTTCCTCCTCAGTCAATGATTGAACTGTCCGTCTGCCCAGTTGTGGGTTGCAACATAATCAAAATACAGGTGAGGGGTCACCTCACTACACAAGGTTAAACAACCTCCACAGTCAAATGAGAGTGAGAGGGGAGAGAGAACAAAAACGCCATTGGTCCATATATGAAGGGGGTTGCCAACTGCTAGTATTTTAGTGGGAAAAAAGCAAAACAAACAACAAAATATTACTGTATGACAAAGCAAAAATCAGTACAAAAATATTGATAAGAAAAACACAGAGAGAGAAAACAAAAGACAGAGAGACAGAGAAAAGAAAGAGAAAAGGAGACCAGAGAGAAAAAAATAGGAGGTAGAGACATTTAACAAATTCCCTGTCACGACTGTGACCCCGGAGTGTTTCAGATAAAACCGGCTGATAAACAAGAAAGAAGCAGAATGGCCCGGGACTTAAACCACCACCATCACCACCATACGCGCTCACGCGTGAACACACGCGGATTAAAATTCAAACGGGGGGTTCTTTTTCATTGTGGACATTTAAAAGCATTTTTTGGGGTTGTGCCTAATTCATCTGTGGGTCAGTTTGGCCTGAACCATCTCTATGTTGACATAGTGTCAGCGTGGATTGAAGTCTCTGAATTAGGTTTTCTGTTGTATGTTAAATTTGTTATCATTCAAAAATTTTTTTCGAATTGTTTTAGTTGATGTATACTTTTCTTTTGTCACTTTGGAAGTTCGGAATTGTAGTTCAAAAGCCCTCAATCGTCCCCCGTTTACTTTTTGTTTTTTTTTTTTCATCTTAATAATCACGAGATGTGAATAACTTTAAATGAAGATATCACCCACGCATTATGCCACAAGAGAAAAGACAGGCAGAGGACGAGAGACATGAAGAAAGAAAATAGGAGCAGCAGACAAAATGAGGGGCAACAGACAGACTGAAGAGACAGACAGACCAGAGACGACAAGACAGACTGACAGAGAGAGAGAAGAGAGAGACAGCAGACAGAAGAGGGAGAGGGGAACAGGGAGAAACAAAAGAACAGGACAAGATAAACGACAGACCTCAACTAAGAAAACGAACCAAAAAATGTAAAACCCCCCAAGCTAATTTCTTAAAAATACACTTGAAGGGAGAAAAAAAGAGAAAGAAGAAAAAAAAAAGGAAAAAAAAGAAAAACAAAAAACAACCAAGACAACAAAAAAAATTCCCCAGATAAAGCAAGACACAACCATGCATTATTAAAAAAATCTGACTCACTGCTTTTCTTTTTTACCATCCGCCTTAGCCCCCTCTTTCATCCTGGGTTGGAGGTCCATTTTTCCCCAAAAACTTAAATTTGGGCATGCATTTAAATTCTGGGAAAGGCAGTATATGGCTGTTTTTTGGGCCACTCAACAAACAACCTGGTCTTTAAATACTTGACTCCGAAAATGTCAACCCCCAAAACCCCAAAACCCCCCACTTTCTTCAACTTCAAAACAACCCCCCACACCCCCATTTCTCAAACCCCCCCCTCCTCTCCCCCAACCTCCACCCCCCCCCAGGAAAAGAAACAACAAAATTTGCGGAGGCGAAAAAGAAAAAAAAAAACAAAAGGAAAAAAAAAAAAAAAAAAAGAAAACCCCCTTAAACCCCCCCGTTAAAAAAAAAGAAAAAGAAAAAAAAAAAAGAAAAGGAGGAAAAAGAGAAGAAGAAGAAGAAGAAGAAGAAGAAGAAGAGGAAGGGGGAGGAGGGAAAAAGAAGGGGAAGGGGGAAAGGAAAAGGGGAGGAAAGAGGGGAAGAAGAAGAAGAAGAAAAGAAGAAGAAGAAAGAAAAAAGAAAAGAAAAGAAAAAAAGAAAAAAGAAAAGAAGAAGAAAGAAAGAAAGAAAGAAGAAAGAAGGACAGAACCAAAAAAAAAAAGAAGCCGAAGAAGCAAGGATCACCTTATAGAAGGACAGCCCGGGACACGAAAGGGGGTGCCCCGCCCATAAACACCCCAGGCCAGGCCCCAAGGCTGACCAAAAGGGAGGAATGCCAGGGTAGAGATTGGGCCCCGAAAGGACGACAACCTTTTAGGCAAGCCAAAACTATAGTCAGAAGGCACAAAAGGCAGCAGCACCTCCGCCCCGGCACCAAACACATCATACACAACAGAAACAGACGAGGAAAAAGGGGGGGCACAACAAAAAAAATCAACAAAGAGAGAGAGAGGGTAAGAAGAAATGAGAAGAGAGAGAGGAGACAAAAAGACTATAAAAAAAAAAAACAACAAACAAAGGGGGAGAGCACACAAGGAGGAAAATAAAACAACCACACCCAAATCACACACCAAAAAACCAAACCCCCCCCCAACAAAAAAAAAAAACCTGGGTGTTGGGAAAAAAGGTAGGTGATGAGAGAAAAGGCATCCTTTCTTTAAAAAGGGGCCCGAAACCTGTCGAACAAAAAAATGGGTTTTGGTGGTTTTGGTGGTGGGGGGGGGTCTTAACCACCCAAGGCCACAAAGCAACAACCATCCCTTTTTTTTTAGTATGGGGGCTGGAAAAAAACTTATTAAAATTCGCGGTTTTGGGGGAGGTGTAAATTTGGGGTGCCCGATCGGAGGTTTGGAAACCAGCCCAACGAAACTTTTACAACAAAATCTCCTCACTTTATTTCCCCCAAAAAAACTTACTCAATTAAATTTTTCACCCCTTCCTTTGACAATTATAATTTTTCCCTACTACCCTTCAACTTAATTAGAAGAAGAACTACTAAACTACTACTACTACTCCTACACACACTACTCTACTACCCTCAACTACTTTACTACACTACTACTACAACATATACTCTACACACACCACTATCAAATACTAACAAATCAACACATACTATCTCTACCACTCCAAAATACTAACTACACCACTACCTACTCTCAAAACTACTACTAACCATACACTACCACACCCACTACACTCTACTACATACTACTACTATACTACAAACTACATTTTACTCCACTACTAATACTACCTCTACTACTACTTCTACCACTCCTTTCAATACTACTACACTTCTATCATTTACTCTAACTATCTCCTCTTCTACCAAACTCTACTCTTACTACACTTTACTACTACCACTACTACTCTACTACCTACTATACTACTACATCTACTACTTACCACTCCCTACTACTACTACTTCCACTACCACTACTCATTCTACTTCTACTACTACTACTACTACACTACTCTTTACTACACTCTACTACTTTACTATACTAATACTACTTCTACTACTCACTACACTTCTACTTTTCTACTACTTCCACTACTACTACCATACTTATACTACTACTACTTCTTCTACTACCACTACTACTTACTTACTACTTAATACACTCTATACACTATACTACTACTATACTACTACTCTACTACTACTTCTCTAACTACTAATACTACTACTATACTTTTTAAATACTTCTACTACTACTATTCTACTATCTACTTACTACTACTACTACTACTACTACTACTACCATACTACCCCTCACACACTACACTCTACTATACCCACATACCTACTATCTTAACTACTACTACTACTAACTACTACTACTACACTATAAACTAATACCCAAAAAACAAAAACAACATAAAATAGAAAAAAAACAACAAGACGACTAAAAATAAAATTTAAAAAAGGAGAAACAAACAGACAAGAAAAAAGAAAAAAAAACAAGAAAACGAGGGACGAAGGCAGAACCCACGCTGGAAGATAGGAAAGAGAAGAAAAGGAGAGGGGGAGGGAGGAGGAAGAGAGAGGAGAGAGAGAGAGAGAGAGAAGGGGAAAAAGAAGAGAGAAGAGAGAAAAGAAAAGAGAGAGAGAGAAGACAAAGAAGAGAGAAAGAGAGGACAAGAGAGAAGAAAGAAGAGAGAAGAGGGAGAAGAGAAGCAGACGAAAGAGAGAAAGAGGACAAGGAGAAAAGAGGAAAGAGAGGGAGAGAAGAGGGAGAGAGAGAGAGAGAGAAGAGAGAGAGAAGAGGAGAGAAGAGAGAGGAAGAGAGGGGAGGGGGGGGAGGGAGGGAAGAGGGGGAAGGGTGGGGGGGGAGGGGAGGGTGTAGGCGGAGGAAACCCGTGGGGCCCGGGGGGGGGGTTCCTGGCGGCAGAGTCCAATCCGTTTTGCCTTAATAGCTTGCATTTGGATTTGGTTTCAATCCCAACTTTATCTCGCTTAGGCTCCTCTGGTAGTGTGTATGTTTATTTATTCTCCCCAATCCTCTAGATGCTTGGATTTGTTTTTTTGTATTTTAAAATTTCCTTCCCTTTGCGTTACTCCTCTGCATTGTGGTCATTTTTTGTATGTCACTCACTTTCTGCCAGCCTCTTTAAGTTTCCCCGCTTTGGTCAAGTTGTTCTTGGGCATTGCATCCCTGCCTCCTCCCCCCAGCTTTTCCCTAATTTTCATCACACCATAGCCCGCAAATGCACACACACAAACACAACAAAACACAACAACACACACAACATAAACAACAAAACCAAAACAGAGAACAAAACAGGAATCTCAAGGCGATAGGAAGGGGGAAGGAAGCGGCAGCATACATTAAGCGAAGGTAGGCCCATTCAGTACAAAGCAGTCTACATCAAGTTCACCAGACAGGCATGTTTTAAAACCGCTTTGAAACAGATTGCATTACGTTTTCCCGGGCTCTCTCTCTCTCCCTCCCCCCCCACAGAACCCCCCCCTAAACATTATCCCCCCCCCCCCCCCCCACAACCACCTCTCATCCCCCCCCCCCCACAGCCCAAACCCTTTTCAAACAACCCCCTCCGGGCAAAAACCCCTTCAACAAACCCCCCCCCCGGGGCTGGGGCCGTTGTACCCGTTTTTCCCAAACCCATAAACAAGTTGACTGGTGGATAAGGGGCTTTAAAACGAAAAGGGGGGGGTGTTCCTTTACCCCCTTTGGGGGCCCAAAAATTTTTTCCTTGCCCAATTTTACCCATCTTTGGGAACAAAATGAGGCCATTTAAGCTTATTCACAGGAGTTCGGGTTTGAGACGAGTGCTAATTATTCTGCCCGGTGACTGACCCCAGGAGCTAATTGGAGAACGCCCAACAAAAGACGATACTCTATACTACTACTACTCCATATACTATACTACCTACTACACTATACACTTCTACTATACTACATCTACTATACATTCTCCAACTACTACTACTTCTACATACCACTACTATCTACTACTATACTCTACTAGAGTAGTAGTACTACTACTAATACTACTACTACTACTACTACTACTATACTACTACTACTATACTATACTTCTAACTACACTACTACTAATACTACTACTATACTACTCTCTCACTACTACCTATACTACTACTACTACACTACTACTACTACTATACTACATATACTTACTACTACTACTACTACTACTACTCTAACTACTACTTACTACTACTACCATACATACTACTACCACTACCACTACTACTACCACACTACTATACTACTACTACTACTACTACTACTACCACTACTCTACTACTACCACTCTACTACTACTACTACCACTACTTCTACACTTACTTACTACTATACTACATACTACTACTACTACTACTACTATGCTACTACTATACTACCACATACTACTCTACTACTACTCCACTACTTACTACTACCACTACTACTACTCTACCACTACTACTACTACACTACTACTACTACTACTACCAACTATACTCTACTTCCACTACCACTACCATACTATTCTACTACTCTACTACTACTACATACTACTTCTACTACACTACTACTATATACTATACCACTACTACTACATACCACTACTACTACTACTACCACTCTACTACCATACTTCTACTACTACTACTACTACTACTACTACTACATACTACTTCTACTACTACTAACTATCTACTCACTGCTACTACTACTATACTACTCTACTACTACTACTACTACCACTACTACTACACTACTATACCACTACTACTACTACTACTACTACCATACTATACCTACTATTCTACTACTACCACTACTATACTACTACTACTACCACTACTACTACTACTACTACCACTACTACTACTACTACTACCTACTACTACTACTACACCTACCACTACTACTACTACTACTACTACTACTACTCTATCTAATACATACTACTATACTTCTACCACTCATACACTACTACTACTACCACTATACTACTACTACTACTCACTAGCCATACTATACTACGACTACTTATACCGACTACTACTTCTATACTTCTACTACTACTATACACTTGGCTACTGCACTATACAACTATGACACGACTAACTAACATACTACCATACTACTACTAATAGCCACTACGCACATCCTGAGCGGACTGAGGGGCTAGATAACCTCACTGCTGTAAGATAGGAGAGAGAGATAGCAAAGAGAGAGGGAGAGGAGAGAGAGGGGAGAGAAGAAGAAGAGAGAAGATGAAGAGAGATGGACAAGAGGAGAGAAGAAAGAGAGGGGAGAGAAGAGGCAGTGAAGAGAGAGAGAGAGAGAGAGAGAGAGAGAGACAGACAGACAGACAGACTGAGAAGAGAGATAGAGACAAAGAGAGAGAGAAAGACAGAGAGAGCAAGAGGGAGAGAGAGACAGACAGACTGAAAGAGAGACAGAGACAAGAGAGAGAGGAGAGAAAGAGAGGGGAGAGACAGAGGCAGTGGAAGAGAGAGAGAGAGAGAGAGAAGAGATGAGAGAGAGAGAGGAGAGAGAGTAGAGAGAGAGAGAGAGAGAAAGTGGAAGAGAGAGGGAGGGGGGGGGGGGGGGGGGGGTGTTGCCAGGCGGCAGGCTGAACAACCACCTGTGTGTTGACCCGTAAGAGTGCATGCAGTCAGTGGCCAGGCAGAGGTGCCAATGTCCGTTATCGTCTGCTTCATCAGCCTCTGCAGGCTGTCTGTTTGCTTGTTGGCTATGTATTCATCATCCCAATCGTTATCGTCCGTCTTAGCTCCCTCTAGAGCTATGCTGTGTATTTGCTTGTATGTATTCATCCCAATCCTTATCGTCTGTCTTCGACAGTTTCTCCTTTGTATTGTTTGTACTCGTCCCATTCCTTATCGTCCGTCTTCATCATCCTCTGCATGCTGTGCATTTGTTTGTATGTATTCACGCCAACCTTTTCTAGCCAGCATGCTTAAGGCTCTCTGCGTTGGGGGTCAAGGTGTGTATGTGCATCACCTGCATCCCTGCCTCCTCGAAACCTCCAGCTTTCTCATATATTACTCATTCACCCATATGCCCTTGCAAATGCACACACACAAAACAAACAAAACACAACACCACACCCACAAATAAACAAACAGCAAACACACACAGAGTAACCCCCCCCCCCCGGGGCCCCCCCACACAAAAAAACTCTTCTCCCCACCCCCCCCCCCCTTTCCCCCCCCCCCCCCCCCACCCCCCCCCTCCCCCCCCCCCCCCCCCCCCCCCCCCCCCCCCCCCCCACCCCCCCCCCCCCCCCCCCCCCCCCCCCCCCCCCCCCCCCCCCCCCCCCCCACCCTTGTCTTGTATGCTGTGTTTTACAAAAAAAAAGGGCCCGGATGAAAAAAAAGGTGGATCGGTGGTCTGGGTAACGGCTGTTAGAATGCGAAAGTCCGGGTGGGTTTTGCGGGACGGGTTCGTCCCCCTTTTGGGCCCCGAAATTTTTCCCCATCCATTAGACCATGAGTGGTGGTCGGGCGTAGTCTTCGGATGAGACGAAAAAACGAGGTCCCGTGTGTTAAAAAAAAATTTTCAGCGCACGAAAAAGAACCCACGGCAACAAGGGGTTGTCCTGGCAAAATTCTTGAAAAAAAACCCCTCTGATAGGGGAAAAAAATACAGTTGAGACCAAAAAAAAAAAAGGAAAAAAAAAGGGTGGCGCTGCTCTTGTGGCGACGCGCTCCCCCGGGGTAGAGCAGCCCGAATTTCAAGCAGAAAAATTGTGACTTAAAGTGGAAAAAAAAAAAAAAAGGCCCCGGGCAAAAAGAGTCATATTGAGAGAGAGAGAGAGAGAGAGAGAGAGGAGAGAGGAGGGAGAGAGAGGGAGGAAAGACAGACGGGCAGAAGGACGATCTTATTTCCAAAGGGGTAACAAATCGGGGCAGGAGGGGGGGGGGGGGGAGACAGCCCAAAAAGAAAATAGAGAAGGGAGACAGAGACAGAGGGAAAGACCGACCAGAAAGAGAGGGGGGAAAAGGGAAATCAAAAATAAAGCAAAACTAACCTGGCCCCCCCTCTCCCCCCCCCTTTTTTTGAAAGTGTTTAAAAATTTTAAAAAAATTTTTTAAAATTTTAAAATTAACTTCTCCTCTTCTCTCTCTCTCTCTCTCTCTCTCTCTCTCTCTTTTCCCTCTCTCTCCCCCTCTCTCTCTCTCTCTCTCTTTTGTGCCACCCCAAAACCCTGTTCCGCTTTGGTGTTGGGCCAAGTGTTGTCGGTGGGAACGGTAACATATGCACCAAAACCACATGCACACGGGACTGGATGTTAAAAAAAAAAATTAAGCAAAAAAATTTTTTTCCATTATCCAAAATTTCCCTCTTGTAAAACGTCAGACCAACTTTTGTTTCTGTGTGTTGAGCGAAAATGCGTAGCACGGGTTTAAAAGCGCCCTGACAAATCGGCCCCCGCCCCCCGACTTTGGGACAATCCTCGAAACAAAAATGAATAAAAAAATAAATAAAAAAAACAACAAAAAAAGCAGCTACAGCTATAGTCAGTGGTCAGAGCCTCGCTTTCCCCAGCTAAGGTTAAGCAGCATCGAGCGTGGTTACCAAATTGGATGGGTGACGGGTGTGGCCTTGGCTTCGTACGTTCCCCCCGTTCACCAGCTGTAAATGGGTACTACCCCCTTTAGTGGGATGGGACGGGTAGCTCAGTGGTCGGAGCACTCGCTTTCCCCCCGCCAAGTTTAAACAGCGCGGTGTGGTTACCAGTTGGGTGGGTGACCCTTTGGCGCCCTTTGGGTTCAGTAAGTTCCCCCGTTCACCCAGTTGTAAAAGGGTACCTGTCTTTAGGGTCAGGGGGGGTAAAGCGCGAGGGAGGGAGATGGGCCCGCCTCAATTTGCTGGCCCCAGAGAAGTGAGGGTTTTCTGACGCCTCGCTCCCCTGACCCTTTTAGGTTATGGGATCCCTTTTCCCTTTTCCTTTTTACCCCTTTGGGACAGTGAAGGTAAAGCAGCCGGGAAAAAGATGGGGAGCCGCCTCAAAATGTGGCCCCCTTTGGGAAATTGAGGTCTCGATGTTTCGCTCCCTAGTCGTAGACGCATAGGTTTTTGGGGGACCCTTTTTTTTTTTTTCTTTCTTTTCTTTTTTTTTTTCATTTTTTTTTTTTTTTAACAGTAGGCCAAAAAAAACCCCGTTTGCTTTCAACGGAAAAAGTGAAGGACCGAGTGTGAAAACTTTAAAGCAAATGGGGGAATTTTGAGCATTAATTTCCCAAGTGGCTCCCCTCACTGGCCTTCAGAGGCTTTCGGAACGGGCGGGGGAATCTTGGGAAAGAGGGAAAAAGCCAACCTGGGTTCCCCACGAATCTGGACCGGTGCCCCAAAGGGGGACAAAACTTTTGGAAAAAAACCCGGGGGCCCCCCGGGAAAGGTAAACCCCAAATCCCCAAAAAATTGAGGCCTGGGAACGGTTTTGCGCCAATGCCCCGGTGAGGGCACCCAAAAGGGCCGAGGCGTACCGCCCTAAAGGTCAAACCCAAGTCCAAGCCAAAACCTCCGTTTTTAAAGACAAAGAGGGGTCAGTCCTTACAGAGAGCCCCACTATCATGAGAGATGGCGAATTTGCAGAGACTGAACTAAAAGGCTGAAGGCGATCCGAACAATTCCGAGAAAGTCCAGACCTCGTTCCTGAAAACACAGGTGTGGGGAAAGGGTAGAGAAGCAGAAGACCCCTGAAAGGAGGCAAGTCACCAGGGATTGAAAACCCCCCGGGCTGAGTTCATCGAAACGGAGGGGCCCCGAGATGTCAAGGCTTAAAAATCATCCCCAACGATCTGGCCCAGCAAAGAGGGGCCCTAAAAACAGGGGCCCCCAACCATCATAGTTCCATTTCCCAAAAAAGGGAGCCCTGAAGAAGTCCCAAAAAATTACAGCAACAGTTGATAAGCCATCCAAGCAAATTTAGTAGCTTTGCCTTAAACGACTAAAACCACAAGAGAAGAAATCCTATCAGAAAAAAGGGCGGATTCAGAAAGGGAAGCCTGTCGAGCAATCTTCAACATAAAATGCTCTAGAGAAGCTCCAACATCAGCTACAGCTTACAACAACTTCATTGATTTAAGGGCCTTCGACCGGGTGGCAAGAAGTCTGTGGCAAGTATGAGAGACTATAACTTGCGAGGACCTGATTCAAGTCATCCAGGCGGTTTGACAGTCCCCCAGTGCGTCCTCATGGGGGGAGAAATCGGGGGTTCTTCCGGATTCGTTGGGTTCGACAAAGGGTGCCCCCTTCCCCCCTTCTTTTTTAACGTGTTCCCGGGGAAATCATGCAGGGGCCCCTTGCTTCAAGACCACAATCCAATAGGAGGAAGGCCAGTCTGCAATCTTCGTTGCAGCGTATTGTTCATGGCCCCGTAAAAAGAACTCCAGGATTCACCCCCAGAGGGGAAAAATAGCCCAAACCACGGTATGGAGATCGCACGGGAAAAAAGCAAGTCCCAGTGAACAGTACCACCCCCCCCCCACCCGATCAAAATGAGTGGGGAGACAAGAGGTGGTGGAAAATTTTAAATACCCTTGGGGCGTTTCACCAAGAAGGCACGAGCACACAAGAGGTGAAGATCGATTGCTTGGCATCTCCCCCGACAAGCTGGCGGGAAAATGTGGGGAAACCACAAATCAGAACCCCCACTAAAGGGCAGATCTACAAGGGACTCGTCACATCCCTTGCTTGTACAGCGTGAAGCTGGAATTCTGCCGATTTAGAAGTCGCATTTTAAGCCTTTGAGATGAAGGCCTCAGGGGGTCTGAACATCCTACAGAGACGCAAAACCAAGACTACGTCTGGCAGCAGATCGAGGCACTGGTGGAAACAAGAAAACCTTGCTGATACGTCAAAAGGAGGAAAAGAAGTGTTTTTTGGGCCCCACACAAAAGGCATAACAGCCTGTCAAAGACAGCCCTGCGGGGAAAGGGTGAGGGGAGAAAGGGAGGGGGGACGACCCCGAAAAAGCTGGATATCCAACATCAAGGAGTGGACCGGCTCACTGTACCAAACCTCCAAAAGAGCCCAGGCCCAAACCATTTGGCGGTCCACTTGCAGCGCCCTGGGGTCCCCCAACGGTCGTCCCGCCCAAGGATGATGTGATTTTATTTTAGTGAGGGCTTATTTCTTATTCCCGAAATAAAAAAGGTAGATAAATAACAGATGAAAACACACACACAAAACAGCACAAAATGTTTTCCTTTTTCCATTACTTTTGGGATTATCACTGGTGTGACTGTAGGTTACTCCAGCAGTGCACAAAGGTATACGCACAAGAGCCGCCAATTCCAGCCGTCTATCTTCCCATTATTTTTATTATTTTTTTCCTTTTTACCCTTCCCCTTGTTGCAGCTGTCCATTTGCTGATGTAGTGATGGTGGTGGCGACGGGGTAGTTGTGGGTTTTTTGGGTTTGGGGGTGGTTGGGGTGGGGGGGTGGAGGTGGTGAAAAGGTCACAGGTGTGGAGTGGTGGTGAAGGTAATGTAGCGGGTATGGAGCGTGTGAGTGCGTGTGTGCATAAATTCCATGTATTGTTATTGTTGTGTTTGTGATTTATTTTAAAAAATCTGAATTTGTCTTGGAATGTTTAATTAAACTAACATGAAATATAGCTTTTTTGTGTCTTTAGAGATAATTATACATATCAATGTGCCTGTCAGTATTGTAATTGCCCTTCATGGGATGATTAAAGTGTTTTTGGCTTGACTGTGACTTGACTTGGTGGTGGTGGTGGTGGTGGAGGTGGAGGTGCTGTGGTGATGATGGTGGAAGTAATGTTGATGTGGTGATTATTAGTCTCTCCCTCCCCCTTCCCCAAAAATAAGTCAGTGTACGGCACATGAAATGTCAATGTACTATTGTTGAGTGTCCCTGTTGTTGTTCACACACACGCGCGCGCAACCCCCCCCCCCCCCCCCCCCCCCCCCCCCCCCCCCCCCCCCCCCCCCAACACACACACAACAGACGACAGACAGACAAACAGACAGACAGAAAGGCAGACATAGAAATGGAGTAACAGACAGACAGAGGCTCTCTCCCACACCACACCGCCGCACCCACACCGCCACACCACACACACACACACACACACAAGAGAGAGAGCTAGAGAGACAGACAGATAGGGCAGAGACAGACAGAAATAGAGTAACAGAGACTTTCTCTCTCTCTCTCTCCTCTCTCTCTCTCTCTCTCTCTCTCTCTCTCTCTCTCTCTCTCTCTCTCTCTCTCTCTCACACACACACACACACACACACATACACACACACACACACGTCTAAGTTTAGACTTGGTGTATCAGACATGAATGTTCATAAATTTAGATACATAGAACATGATGCTGATGACCGCAAGTTGCTATGCCCATTATGTAAGCAGGCAGTGGAAGATGAAGTGCATTTTGTGTTGTGCTGTCCAGTATTAGAAGATGTAAGACAGAATTACATTCCGGTAAAATATAGTAGACAGCCTAATTTATTTAGATTCTGTCTACTCATGGTATCTAGTCACCCTGACATTGTGCGCATCCTTGCTTTACATTTGTGTAAAGCCTTCTAGAATAAGAGATATCTTGGTTTCTTAAGTCATGTTTTTGTAACTGATTTTTTGTTGTAGTGGTTGTGGTTATACAATAACATTTGGGGGTTGGGTTTTTTTTTTTTTGGCTTTTCCTTATTAATTTTTTCTCACTAAAATACTAAACAGTTCGGCAACCCCCTTCATGTATGGGCCATGGCCTTTTTGTGAATACATCTTTCCGAGTTCGAGTTCTCTGTCTCTCTCACACAGAGAGAGAGAGAGAGAGAGAGAGAGAGAGAGAAGAGAGAGAGAGAGAGAGAGAGAGAGAGAGAGAGAGAGAGAACATTATCAGTGTGAAGTGAGATGAGAAGAAGAGGAGGAGGAGGAGGAGGAGGAAAGATGGTAACCCTAATAGGCACTGTCAGTCCTTATCTGCCCAGAGAGCAACTTCCCTACATAACAGTCCTGAACTGGCACACATCCACACAACGCAACACAACACTATACCCTACACTACACTACACTACACAACACTACACCCAGTATCAGAAAGAAAGCCACTAACTACACTGCCTGCCCTCTTGTCTGCTTGTTTGTATGTTCAGCCAGCTAGTTTGTTGTTGGTGGTGTTTATTTTTCTGCCCCTGTTGTTGTCTCGATTGGCTTTCTCTCTCTCTAGTGCAAGCAACACTGTCACTATTTTCCACCATGTCTCGAAGTCAAATTAATATCACCAGATTCGGTTTTTCCTTTCCTTTCCTTCCCTCTGCGCTGACGGTCACAGAGTTCACCCGAGAGGCTTTAGCTAGGGGCCACGAACACCGTGGAACTAAAGCTAGCTAGCTGTCATGAATAGCAGAGACGTGGAGCCGTACAGCTCTTAATAGCCTCTTTGCGACCCTGATATTTATGGAGATGATCATGGGTCATGGACAGATGAGATGATCATGGGTCGTGGACAGATGAGATGATCATGGGTCATGGACAGATGAGATGATCATGGATCGTGGACAGATGTGATGATCATGGGCCATGGACAGATACGGTGTTTTCACTCCTGGGCGCGCAGTCAGTGGACTGAGTGTGTTTCCACCAGGAGGTTGATAGAAAGGAGAAAGTCACGCGCGAACAATGTTACCTCATACCTGGCATGCGCCACCCTACAGGTAATACCAGTTCCACCCAGCACCGCCAACGTTACAAATAGCTAGCTCGGCAGTTTGTTTTAGGTTGTTTTTCACCATGGCTTTTGTTCCCAGCTTCTACCCTTAGGGAACCCTGGCAGTATGTAGTAGTGCAGACGATTTCCTGTAGATTGCGTGTTCTGGGATTATCACAAAGCTGGCACAGGTATGCATGGAGAATGCGCAAATCAGGAGAGGATAATTATAGGCGCTAGTAATGGACATAATATGGGCAACATAATTTAAAGGGCCCACAAATCTAAGATAAAGACGAATACAATAAAACCAGAATGAAAGAAAGTAAAGAACGAAAGAAAGAAAAAAGGGGGAAAAAAGAAAAAGAAAGAAAGAGAAAAAGAAAGAAAAACAAAGTTCATCACCAGCTGAGACAGTCAGAGTCAAACTATCAAACCCCTGCACGAAACATAATACTAAAAGCACTTTCACCAGTAAACCCAAATGTAATGACCACATCTTTCTGTCACAATGTTACTGGGGGAAAAATAAAAACCAAACACAACAACAACAACAAACCACCACTGATGTCTTTAGAGCACTGAATGGAACAACTTCACCTATCAAGTGTTAAATCACCGACAACTACCATTCACCAAACCATCCCTGAGCGTACAGAACACCACCACCACCAATAACAACAAGGGCTGAAGTGACTGATAGGCTAGTGAAAGGACAAACAAGTGCAGGCTGGCAGGCAGGAACACGGCCCTCGACTCAGTCTCCAAAGGTCGCTGTAACTATCAGTATTCCCTAAAGAACTGCAGCAGCAGCAGCAGCAGCAGCGGTGCCAGACCTGGCGTGTTGACCTGGCACACTGATTGACACATTGCCAGGAATAGCAGCTGTGGTTGGGGAGTGAGAAGGTATGCGGCAAACAACTGTCACTGCTCATCACACTGACCTGGATACGGGCAGTGCAGCAGTGCTCAGCTCGTATCATAAGCTTTAGAGTTAGAGAGTATTTACGGTCTATATACCCGTTTCTGGCCAGCATTTCAGTAGTTTAGTGGTGTTCGACAGCGCGGCTAGCTAGCAGTCAACTCACTACTGACGCCATAATCTGGACGGTTCAGTTCGATTATCGTCATTTGTTTGTCATGTTTTGGTTCAGAGCCAGGTCGACTAACCAGATTTACAGCTATGGAGGCTGGCAATGGAGGGAAAGTGGACCAATAATAGTATGTACGGAAACGTATGTCTGCACATTCAAGTCAATAATCCCAAGACTGTACTATGAATACAAACGGTTGTTAAAAACAATACCCCAAAACCCACACAAGCAGGGTAACCTAGAGTCAGCCATGGAAACGACAGGCACCGCCTAGGTACAAGGGGCCCACACTAACAATTATTTTATTCAGGACTGCAGGGGCTTGAGAGCGCTTGGTGTTGGCTTATCTCCCCGATTGAGTTACAGGTTAATAACGAT
>CM054142.1:5937976-5942976 GCA_028751875.1 Rapana venosa
TTTTGGGGGGGTTTTAAAAGGGGGAGCTACATCAATAAATATCCCCAATAACTGGATCAGTTCGATTACGTCATTTGTTTGTCAGTTTTGTTTCAGAGCCAGGTCGATATACCAGATTTAGCTATGGAGGCTGGCAATGGAGGGAAAGTGGACCAATAATAGTATGACGGAAACGTATGTCTGCACATTCAAGTCAATAATCCCAAGACTGTACTATGAATACAAACGGTTGTTAAAAACAATACCCCAAAACCCACACAAGCAGGGTAACCTAGAGTCAGCCATGGAAACGACAGGCACCGCCTAGGTACAAGGGGCCCACACTAACAATTATTTTATTCAGGACTGCAGGGGCTTGAGAGCGCTTGGTGTTGGCTTATCTCCCCGATTGAGTTACAGGCTTAATAACGATGATGAAAATGGTGATTAGGATGATGACAACGACAATATGAGGTCAACGACGACGATGATGGTGGCGTCAATGATGGTAATGACGACGACGATGTTCGTGACATTTTTCTTTTCTTTTTTTTAAAGCCTAACCCAAGAATTTTCTTCAGGTGTGGATGACCCCATCCCCACCCCGGGATCCTTACAGGAAGAACGTTTATTAGCGTTCATGTTCTATCTATGCTTCATTCCATTCATGATGCAACATAGTCCCCCCCCCACCCCCCCCCCCCCCCCCTCCCCTCCCCCTTTCTCACAGAGCTACAAGCTCGATAGGATCTTGGAACAGAGCTGGGATGGATGGATCATGCCAGCAGCATCACCTGGGTTGTTTTTGTTTTCTTCTTCTGGGTGTGTGAGCCAGTGAATGTGTCAGTGTGTCTGTCTGATAGAGCACACAGTGTAGCAACCCTTTTGCTTTCCGAAAGGGTGAACTGACAAAAAAAATGAACGGACACAAAAAATAGAAGAAAAGGGAAAAAAGCAAAGAAAGAAAGAAAAGAACAGAAAGAAAGAAAGAAAGAAAAAGAAAAGTCAAGAAAGGAAGAAAGAAAGAAAAGAAATAAAAAAAAGGGAAGGAAGAAAGAAAGAAAGAAAGAAAAGAAAAGAAAAGAAAGGAAAGGGAAGAAAAAAAAGAAAGAAAACGAAAGAAAAGACAAACCACAAAAACCCCGCCACACACAAAAACAAAATACAAATTTTTAAAAAAAAAAACACCACCAAAGATCAGATCAAGACAGAAGAAAAGAAAGAAAAAAAAAAAAAATGAAAAAGGGGGGGACGGGGGGGGGGGGGGGGGGGGGGGGGGGGGGGGGGGGGGGGGGGGGGGGGGGCGAAAAAACGATGAGCGAAAGACAGAAAGAAAGAAAGGCACATGGAAAGAACAGGGCGGTTGTTGCAGGGCTGCACGTACACTGACTAAGGTAAGGACTATACTATGACATGAGCACTACAGCAGGCCAACAGACGGCAGCAGATAATGCAGGGAGGGCCACGGCCGTCAGCCGTGCACTGTAAGTCTGTCTGTCTGTCTGTCTCTGTCTGTCTGTCTGTTTGTCTGTCTGTCTGTCTGTTTCTCTGTCTGCTGCAATCTTTGCTGTGTAATGGTGCTTCAGCCACAAGCGCAAAGGAGGGAATAACAAAAAGAAACAAAGGAAGCAAGGGAGGAAGGGAGGAAGAAAGAGTGAATGAATGAAAGAAAGAAAAGAAAGACAGGAATAAAGGAAGGAAGGAAGGATGAAAGAAAGAAAGCAAAAAGAAAGAAAGAAAGAAAAGGGAAGGAAAAGAAGGAAGAAAGGGAAAGGAAGAAAGGAAAGGAAATGGAAAGAAACGAAAGAATGAAAAAAACTATAAAAACAAACACAACACACACACACAAAACACTCACACAAAACACACCCCACACACCACACGCACACACACACAACACAACAACCACAAAAACAACCACACGCACGCACGCACGCACGGCAAGAGAGAGAGAGGGGAGGGGAGAGAGAGGGGAGAGAGAGAGGGAGAAGGGGAGAGAGAGAGAGAGAGAGAGAGAAGAGAGAGAGAAGAGAGAGAGAAGAAAGAGAAAACAAACAAACAAACAAAATAAGAACTAAAAATAAAGAAGTAGTTTGATGACTGCCTTCTGCTTACTGTACTGTTGTCTGCTTACGTTGTGTGTGTATAGAATGAATAGATCATAATTAATGTTTAAACCAGAAGAGAAGAATACTGCTTGGGTTGAGTGTGTATAGAATGAATAGATCATAATTACTGTTTAACCCAGAAGAGAAGAATACTGCTTGGGTTGAGTGTGTATAGAATGAATAGATCATAATTACTGTTTAACCCAGAAGAGAAGAACACTGCTCGCGTTGAGTGTTTTATGAATGAATGATCATAATTAATGTTTAACCCAGAAGAGAAGAACACTGCTCGCGTTGAGTGTGTAGAGAATGAATAGATCATAATTAATGTTTAACCCAGAAGAGAAGAACACTGCTTGCGTTGAGTGTGTAGAGAATGAATAGATCATAATTAATGTTTAACCCAGAAGAGAACACTGCTTGCGTTGAGTGTGTATAGAATGAATAGATCATAATTAATGTTTAACCCAGAAGAGAAGAACACTGCTTGCGTTGAGGGTGTAGAGAATGAATAGATCATAATTAATGTTTAACCCAGAAGAGAAGAACACTGCTTGCGTTGAGTGTGTATAGAATGAATAGATCATAATTAATGTTTAACCCAGAAGAGAAGAACACTGCTTGCGTTGAGTGTGTAGAGAATGAATAGATCATAATTAATGTTTAACCCAGAAGAGAAGAACACTGCTTGCGTTGAGTGTGTAGAGAATGAATAGATCATAATTAATGTTTAACCCAGAAGAAAGAACACTGCTTGCGTTGAGTGTGTAGAGAATGAATAGATTTAAAAATTAATGATTTAAACCAAAGGGAAACACTGCTTACGTTGAGTGTGTAGAGAAATGAATAGATCAAAAATGAATGTTTAACCCAGAAGAGAAGAACACTGCTTGGTTGAGTGTGTATAGGGAAAGAAACAGATCATAATTAATTTTAACCCAGGGAAGAGAAGAACACTGGCTTGTGTTTGAGTGTGTATGGAATGAACAGAACATAATTAAAAGTTTAAACCAGAAGGGAAGAAACACTGCTTGTGTTGAGTGTGTAGAGATTGGGAAAAGATTATAATTAATGTTTAACCCAGAAGAGAAGACATGCTTGCGTTGATGTTGTAGAGAATGAATAGATCATATGTTTAACCCGGAAGAGAGAAACATGCTTTTTTGTTGAGTGTGTTATAGAATGAACGATCATAATTAATGTTTTAAAACCCGAAGAGAACACTGCTTGCGTTGAGTGTGTAGAGAATGAACACATCAAAATTTAATGTTTAACCAAGAAAGAACAGCTTGCGTTGAGTGTTTAGAGAATGAAAATCATAATTAATGTTTAAACCCAGAAGAGAAGAAGCACGGCTTGCGGTTGAGAGAGTTAAGACATGAAAGTTATAATAATGTTTAAACTATGAAGAGAAGGGAAGGAGGAGCGTGATACCCTGCGTCGAGGAGGACTAAGCGTAGTAACAGCGAGATACAGATATATTACAACAGGGAGCGAGGGCTGTTAGAAGAGTCTGACAATCCACACGGTGCCTATGTACATATGGCTGTGTGAGTATGCTGAACAGACAGGGCCTTGGAGCTAAAGAGAGAAAGTGTGTGTGAGAATAAGGTGTGTAGTGAGGCGGTTGTGTGTAGTGTGTAGAGAGAGAGTGTGTGTGTGTGGGTGTGGTGTGGGAGAGAGGAGATGTATGTTTGTGTAATAGTGTCTGTGTGTAGTGTGTGTGTGTGGGTGGGGTGTGTGTGGACATAGTGTTTGTAAGTGTAGGTGTAGTGTAGTGTGTGTGTATTGTGTGTGTGTGTGTGAAAACGATGAACTGATAGGGTATAGATGAACGAAGAGGCCAGTAATTTCTCTTCCAACTTAAATACTATAATTAATTGGACGACTGATGACAAACCAGTGTTACAAACCCTCCAGCACGACCCCTCTCTTTCCAAATGGCCCCTTCCCTCCCACCCCCACCCCAACACACCCCCCCCCCACCCCCCCCCCAACCCCCCCCCCCCCCCCCCCCCCCCCCCCCCCCCCCCCCCCCCCCCCCCCCCCCCCCCCCCCCCCAACGAAAGAAAGAAACAAACAAAAAAAAATACCCAAAAAAAACAAAACAAGAAACAAACAAGCAAAACACAAAAACAACACACATACAAACACACACACACACACACACACGCGTTGCACACACACACACACGCACACACACACACACACACACACACACACACACACACACACACACACACACACTTCAACGCACGTGTGCTGGAAAGAGAGGGAGACTTACTTTTTTCTTTTTCCTTAAACAACGAAAAAGCAAAGTAAACTAGTAACACAGACCTACACAACAATCCCCCTCGCCTCACCTCTCCTCCACCCTCCTTAAATCCCCTAACATACAACTATCCCCATCACCCATCACCCCCTCCCCCCTTTCCAAGAAAAGTAACACTCAACAAAACAAAGGGAAAAAACCCCAATGGAAAAAAACAAAACAACCAACGGTTCCACCCATAACGACAACAGACGAAGAGAAAGCTGGATCCTATTATAATCTAGCAATGCCAGTACAGTGCCCACAATGCTGATAGCGCACGCAGAGAAAAGGGTGTTACCCTGTATACATCAACTACCTTTCTTCTTGGGGGGGGGGGGGGGGGGGGCTTATGCTCTTGTCGGTAGGGTGCCATAGTTACAGTGTAACACCTTCTCTGGGAAAATGGTGTGTGTGTGTGTGTGTGTGTGTGTGTGTGGTGTGTGTGTGTGTGTGTGTGTGTGTGTATGTGTATGTGTGTATGTGTGTGTGTGTGTGTGTGTGTGTTTGTGTGTGTGTTTGTGTGCGTTGTGAGTGTGTGTGTATGTGTGTGTATGTGTGTGTGTATGTGTGTATGTGTATGTGTGTGTATGTGTGTGTGT
>CM054142.1:5945476-5990476 GCA_028751875.1 Rapana venosa
GACAGACAGAGTCAGAGACAAAACAGAGATACAGAGGGAAAAAATAGCAATACAGACTCAGACAGGAAGACAACAAGAGAGAGAGAGAGAGAGATGAGAGAGAGGACGAGAGAGAGAGAGAGAGAGAGAGAGAGAGAGAGAGGAGAGAGAGAGAGAGAGAGAGAGAGGATGAGATGAGAGGAGAGAGAGAGAGAGATCGACAAAGATCTGTCTGACAAACAAACAGATAGGCAGACAGGCAGGCAGACAGACAGACAGACAAAAACAAAGTCCCTGAGACAGAGGCATGGACAAACAAAAGGTGAAGAAGGTTTGAAGGGGGATAAGAAGGCCGAATAGAGAGGTATAAGCGCTTTGATTTGTTGCTTTACGAGATTCAGCGCTTTATAAATTCCATACATTATTATCATTATAACAGTGTGCCTGTGGCAAAGTGGGTAGAGGAGAAACTGGAATGCGGATGCCCCAGCAGCTGGCCTCAATGGCTCCACAGCACCGCACATACCCCGCATTGATCAGGCGATGGAGAAAGGATGGCATCTATGCGTGCATGCCCCAGCCCGTACCACACCCACGGGCGTGCGCGCACACAGACGCACGCACACACACACGCGCGTACCCGTACACGCACGCGCACGCACACACACTTTCTCTCTTAATACATTTGGTGTGTCTTAATATTTATTTTTGTGTGTGAAGAGATATTAAAAATGAAGAACACACACACACACACACACACACACACACACACACACACACACACACACACACACACACACACACACACTGACAGTAGGAGCCAGTCAGATGGAGGAGAGGTGGTGGGGAGGGGGGGAAGGGGACGGAAGGAGGGGGGGGGGGGGGAAGCGATGGAACTAGTGTGTGGCATGGCCATGAACAAGAGAGTAAAGTGAGGGAGCAGACCTGGGCCTACCTAGCCTTCACTCGGCTGATGGCCAGTAAAGTGAGGGAGCAGACCTGGGCCTACCTAGCCTTCACTCGGCTGATGGCCAGTAAAGTGAGGGAGCAGACCTGGGCCTACCTAGCCTTCACTCGGCTGATGGCCAGTAAAGTGAGGGAGCAGACCTGGGCCTACCTTGCCTTCACTCGGCTGATGGCCAGTAAAGTGAGGGAGCAGACCTGGGCCTACCTAGCCTTCACTCGGCTGATGGCCAGTAAAGTGAGGGAGCAGACCTGGGCCTGCCTAGCCTTCACTCGGCTGATGGCCAGTAAAGTGAGGGAGCAGACCTGGGCCTGCCTAGCCTTCACTCGGCTGATGGCCAGTAAAGTGAGGGAGCAGACCTGGGCCTACCTAGCCTTCACTCGGCTGATGGCCAGTAAAGTGAGGGAGCAGACCTGGGCCTACCTAGCCTTCACTCGGCTGATGGCCAGTAAAGTGAGGGAGCAGACCTGGGCCTACCTTGCCTTCACTCGGCTGATGGCCAGTAAAGTGAGGGAGCAGACCTGGGCCTACCTAGCCTTCACTCGGCTGATGGCCAGTAAAGTGAGGGAGCAGACCTGGGCCTACCTAGCCTTCACTCGGCTGATGGCCAGTAAAGTGAGGGAGCAGACCTGGGCCTGCCTAGCCTTCACTCGGCTGATGGCCAGTAAAGTGAGGGAGCAGACCTGGGCCTGCCTAGCCTTCACTCGGCTGATGGCCAGTAAAGTGAGGGAGCAGACCTGGGCCTACCTAGCCTTCACTCGGCTGATGGCCAGTAAAGTGAGGGAGCAGACCTGGGCCTGCCTAGCCTTCACTCGGCTGATGGCCAGTAAAGTGAGGGAGCAGACCTGGGCCTACCTAGCCTTCACTCGGCTGATGGCCAGTAAAGTGAGGGAGCAGACCTGGGCCTGCCTAGCCTTCACTCGGCTGATGGCCAGTAAAGTGAGGGAGCAGACCTGGGCCTGCCTAGCCTTCACTCGGCTGATGGCCAGTAAAGTGAGGGAGCAGACCTGGGCCTACTTGCCTTCACTCGGCTGATGGCCAGTAAAGTGAGGGAGCAGACCTGGGCCTACCTAGCCTTCACTCGGCTGATGGCCAGTAAAGTGAGGGAGCAGACCTGGGCCTACCTGGCCTTCACTCGGCTGATGGCCAGTAAAGTGAGGGAGCAGACCTGGGCCTGCCTAGCCTTCACTCGGCTGATGGCCAGTAAAGTGAGGGAGCAGACCTGGGCCTACCTAGCCTTCACTCGGCTGATGGCCAGTAAAGTGAGGGAGCAGACCTGGGCCTGCCTAGCCTTCACTCGGCTGATGGCCAGTAAAGTGAGGGAGCAGACCTGGGCCTAGCGCTAGCCTTCACTCGGCTGATGGCCAGTAAAGTGAGGGAGCAGACCTGGGCCTACCTTGCCTTCACTCGGCTGATGGCCAGTAAAGTGAGGGAGCAGACCTGGGCCTACCTAGCCTTCACTCGGCTGATGGCCAGTAAAGTGAGGGAGCAGACCTGGGCCTACCTGGCCTTCACTCGGCTGATGGCCAGTAAAGTGAGGGAGCAGACCTGGGCCTACCTGGCCTTCACTCGGCTGATGGCCAGTAAAGTGAGGGAGCAGACCTGGGCCTACCTGGCCTTCACTCGGCTGATGGCCAGTAAAGTGAGGGAGCAGACCTGGGCCTACCTAGCCTTCACTCGGCTGATGGCCAGTAAAGTGAGGGAGCAGACCTGGGCCTGCCTAGCCTTCACTCGGCTGATGGCCAGTAAAGTGAGGGAGCAGACCTGGGCCTACCTAGCCTTCACTCGGCTGATGGCCAGTAAAGTGAGGGAGCAGACCTGGGCCTACCTAGCCTTCACTCGGCTGATGGCCAGTAAAGTGAGGGAGCAGACCTGGGCCTACCTAGCCTTCACTCGGCTGATGGCCAGTAAAGTGAGGGAGCAGACCTGGGCCTACCTAGCCTTCACTCGGCTGATGGCCAGTAAAGTGAGGGAGCAGACCTGGGCCTGCCTAGCCTTCACTCCGCTGATGGCCAGTAAAGTGAGGGAGCAGACCTGGGCCTGCCTAGCCTTCACTCGGCTGATGGCCAGTAAAGTGAGGGAGCAGACCTGGGCCTACCTTGCCTTCACTCGGCTGATGGCCAGTAAAGTGAGGGAGCAGACCTGGGCCTACCTAGCCTTCACTCGGCTGATGGCCAGTAAAGTGAGGGAGCAGACCTGGGCCTACCTGGCCTTCACTCGGCTGATGGCCAGTAAAGTGAGGGAGCAGACCTGGGCCTACCTGGCCTTCACTCGGCTGATGGCCAGTAAAGTGAGGGAGCAGACCTGGGCCTACCTGGCCTTCACTCGGCTGATGGCCAGTAAAGTGAGGGAGCAGACCTGGGCCTACCTAGCCTTCACTCGGCTGATGGCCAGTAAAGTGAGGGAGCAGACCTGGGCCTGCCTAGCCTTCACTCGGCTGATGGCCAGTAAAGTGAGGGAGCAGACCTGGGCCTACCTAGCCTTCACTCGGCTGATGGCCAGTAAAGTGAGGGAGCAGACCTGGGCCTACCTAGCCTTCACTCGGCTGATGGCCAGTAAAGTGAGGGAGCAGACCTGGGCCTACCTAGCCTTCACTCGGCTGATGGCCAGTAAAGTGAGGGAGCAGACCTGGGCCTGCCTAGCCTTCACTCGGCTGATGGCCAGTAAAGTGAGGGAGCAGACCTGGGCCTGCCTAGCCTTCACTCGGCTGATGGCCAGTAAAGTGAGGGAGCAGACCTGGGCCTACCTAGCCTTCACTCGGCTGATGGCCAGTAAAGTGAGGGAGCAGACCTGGGCCTGCCTAGCCTTCACTCGGCTGATGGCCAGTAAAGTGAGGGAGCAGACCTGGGCCTACCTAGCCTTCACTCGGCTGATGGCCAGTAAAGTGAGGGAGCAGACCTGGGCCTACCTAGCCTTCACTCGGCTGATGGCCAGTAAAGTGAGGGAGCAGACCTGGGCCTACCTGGCCTTCACTCGGCTGATGGCCAGTAAAGTGAGGGAGCAGACCTGGGCCTACCTAGCCTTCACTCGGCTGATGGCCAGTAAAGTGAGGGAGCAGACCTGGGCCTACCTGGCCTTCACTCGGCTGATGGCCAGTAAAGTGAGGGAGCAGACCTGGGCCTACCTGGCCTTCACTCGGCTGATGGCCAGTAAAGTGAGGGAGCAGACCTGGGCCTACCTAGCCTTCACTCGGCTGATGGCCAGTAAAGTGAGGGAGCAGACCTGGGCCTACCTTGCCTTCACTCGGCTGATGGCCAGTAAAGTGAGGGAGCAGACCTGGGCCTACCTGGCCTTCACTCGGCTGATGGCCAGTAAAGTGAGGGAGCAGAACTGGGCCTACCTAGCCTTCACTCGGCTGATGGCCAGTAAAGTGAGGGAGCAGACCTGGGCCTACCTAGCCTTCACTCGGCTGATGGCCAGGATAATCACCTCCACAAAGGCCGGGCAATAAGGAAATGGACACACCACTGCTGTTGTGCATGTGGTTCTGTCTGAGTGTGTGGTGTGTGTGTGTGTGTGTGTGTGTGTTGTGTGTGTGTGTGTGTGTGTGTGTGTGTGTGTGTGTCTGTGTGTGTGTGCGTGTGTGCATGTGATGGTATGTGTGTGTGTGTGTGTGTGTGGTGTGTGGTGTGTGTGTGTGTGTGTTGTGTGTGTGTGGTTGTGTGTGTGTGTGTGTGTGTGTGTGTGTGGTGTGGTGTGTGTGTGATGTGTGTGTGTGATTGCGTATGTATGTGTGGTGTGTGTGTAGTCTGTCTGTCTTTCTGTCTGTCTGTCTGTCTATCTATCTCTCCAACACATACCCCCCCCCCCCCCCCCCTCCCAATTCGCACATTCAAACAAAAACGCAGGACTTAGGCACAGCCACAAAAGAACGAAACAAACTAAAGAAACGCACGTTACCTACACGCGCACAAATCCACCCAAAACCACGAAACAAAACAAAAAAATCGTCCACCAACTTACTAAACATACTGAAAGGGCTGACGACGACGACGACGGTGATGATGATAATGACGACGATAACCTGACCTCAACTGCTGCAACCAGACGCCACTGAACACTTCAAGTTGTCGCGAAAGGTCACGCATGCTCGGATACACTACAGCCTATCACAGTATCAGCCACAACACGCAGACAACCACTGACAATACAATGTAGGTTTTGGTTTTGTTTGGGCTACACTGAAGGCAGTTCGTTGGTTACCTTGCCGCTACGTTTAACCTTGCTGCGATTGATGCCCCGTGGCTCAAAATAATCCTCTGATTTGGCCCTGCACCTCTTCATTCCGAAAATCCTGGTCCAGGCATCAAACCTGACATCATAGTTCACCTTGGCACCAAGGATTTGTAGGAGTTTCTACCCCAAAGATTCCATGATGAACGTGTCACAGTGTTGCTTTGGTTGATGTGTCTCGAGGGAACGAGCACCTGTGGGCTGTTTTCACTGAGCTCCGTGAATGCTGGCTGGGCAGGACTGCAGGCAGAATGATTATAAATAATATGAAATGAGAAACTCGCAGAGTCAATAACTCTGAAGACTGGCCGGTGAAAACCGATTCCCTTACTATTCTGTATCGAACATGCACTCAGTTCATACTATGGAACAATCCAAAACAAGAATGAGTGTGTGAGTGTGTGTGTGTGTGTGTGTGTGTGTGTGTGTGAGGGCGCGCGCACGCGCGCGCTTCCAGGCACGAACATACTCACACGTGCGTGCATATATCCTCGTATGCATGCCTGTCCGCGCGTGTGGGACGGGGGGGGGGGGGGGGGGGGGGGTGCTCGTAAATGACACCGACTGTACTGTAACTAACGAGGGAAGGTGAACGTTCTTGTAAGCTAGTTCAAAACCTTCGCGTTGACTCTACACTCCTGGAGACATGGGAACTGAAGACTAAGCCACACAGTCACTGCTGGGACAGTAAGTCAGTACCTTCACCACCACAGACACAATCCTCCTCCTCCATATGGCATCCACCAACGACACCGGGACTGCAGCACACACACACAAACACGCACACAGACACCTAGACAGTCCTGTGCTGCTGCCACCACTGCCGGCACAAGTGGCATGCAGACATGCTTTGCTGCCGGCATAATCAATGGCATGACACAGACAGCATCTCTCCCTCTCTCTCTCTGTGAATGGACCACGTGATTATCCATTCCCTCCACCCACCCCACCCCCAACGTCCCTCTCCCCCCCTCCCCTTACCACACCTCTCTCCCTCCCTCTCAGTGCTATTATGTTCTTTTTCTTTCTTTCCTCCGTATAATGAAGAATGGTATTTCCTTTCTGCCGCGGCGAGGCTGGCTGCTGTTTGTTGCAAGTTATGCCCCGTGTTTTTTTTTTCCATCTCAGCATTTTCCCTGCCTCCTCCTCCTCACAGCCAGTGTCGCCCGAAGTAGTGAGACAATACAATGGGTGGATCTGCATGCTGTGGGTTTGCTTGTCTTCCACCCCCACCCCTCATCCAACCCCCCTTTGAGGGGGTTTTCCCCATCCAGTCAAATCTCTTTGATGATCTCAGCTAGCATGAAACAAATATATGGGTCAGTAGGGGCAGACGGTAGTTATGAAAAAAAGAAAATCGCCCCCCCCCCCCCCCCCCTCCTTCTCTTTCTCTCTCTCTCCCCTCCTGTCTCCCTGCCTCTCTCCCTTCCTCCCTCCCTCTAGGCCTACTATGATCCCTCCCCACTCCTTTCATCATAACTGGCAGTGTAGTGGCTACATGCCCTTTCATTTCTCAGCCATGGCTTGTTCCTGAAATGACATGGTTGTTTCACATCCATTTTCAGCGGATTTTTTCTTTACACTGTTGGGTTTTTCCACTAAACCGCGCGAAATTCATATCAGGTGTTTTTTTTTATTATTTTTTTTAAAAATTTAACAGAGAGGAGAGAAGGGGCAGCAAGGGCGTCATCATTAGCAAATACGACAGAGTTTGCACAGTTTGTGCTTTCTCACTTTCGTATTAACTTTAGATGTGTGCGTGGTGTGTGTGTGTGTGTGTGTGTGTGTGTGTGTGTGTGCGCGTGCGCGCGCGTGCGTGCGTGCGTGCGTGTATGTGCGTGTGTGTGTGTGCCTGAGATGTTTTTGCTTGTTTGTTTCAACAGAAGTGGGATCTCCCATCCCCATCTCTATCAAACAGTTGTATCGTGTGTGTTATATATGGATGTACACACTCACATGCACACGCGCGCACACACACGCGCGCGCACGCACACAAATACACACACGCGCGCGCGCGAACCAAAAATGTAAGCAAAACAGTGGGGGGTTTTACCCTTAGCACGGAAACAGTGTCGATGTCTTACAGTCCTTGGTTTGGTTCTGGGCAGCACATTTCACAGGAAGGCAGCGAAGCAACGGAATGCTCGCTGACCGTAACATTTGGTGTTAATATTTCATAGCCCAGAAACAACACTGAAGAGAGCGTGAGTGAGACGGACGATACTAATGAACAACACCGGGAGGTAGGGTCAAGCTGGCAGGCTTTCTTTAGCAGTACAGACAGACAGCTAGGTTCTGCTACCAGCAAATGTATTTCGTCAACAAAACAATCACCCAACTATCTGGACCCCCTCCCAATCCCCCCAGGTCTGATCAACCTCCCCCCCCCCCCCCCCCCCCCCCCCCCCCCCCCCCCCCCCCCCCCCCCCCCCCCCCCCCCCCCCCCCCCCCCCCCCCCCCACCCCCCCCCCCCCCCCCCCCCCTCTAGCTTTTGATTAGCACATAAAACTGTGTCTAAAGCCAAACCCTGACACACGACAGTGGAGAGGCAGGGTTGGCGGATTTTGAAAAACAATAATCATAAAAAAAAGTTGATTAAATGTGACAGTCCGGTCCCAATCATTGAAACACAACTTTGTACCACCATCAAAATTCTGTTTTGGATACCTCGATATACCTTGTAACAAGACCACAATTTCGCCGAAAGCATTCAATATCATCGTTATCACCATTTTAAACTAATTTGAAAGTGACCCAGTCCATTCCCCCATGTCTCATCACTATTCCATCATTCTACTCAGCGTTGTTCGTGCCGAAACACCTGCTTTGCATCTCTGGCTTTCAAATTTCGCTGTTATCATGTCAGTGTGCGATTCAGTTCCACTTTCACATCTATTACACTCAGAATGTGTGACCGTTCCCAGCCTAGAGCCAGTAGAGAGAGGCTGGCTGCTCTGGGCTGGGCTGGCTCTAAATTTCACACAATAAAGGGATCGTCTGACAGCCGGACACTCAGATCCACGAGGGAGGGAGGGAGGGAGGGGGTGTTCTCTTTGAGCCTGTTCGTGTGTCTATTACACAGGCTGTCTGTGTGTCTGTGGCGGGCTGTCTGTGTGTCTGTGGCGGGCTGTCTGTGTGTCTGTGGCGGGCTGTCTGTGTGTCTGTGGCGGGCTGTCTGTGTGTCTGTGGCGGGCTGTCTGTGTGTCTGTGGCGGGCTGTTTGTATGTCTGTGGCGGGCTGTCTGTGTGTCTGTGGCGGGCTGTCTGTGTGTCTGTGGCGGGCTGTCTGTGTGTCTGTGGCGGGACTGTCTGTATGTCTGTGGCGGACTGTGTGTCTGTGGCGGGCTGTCTGTGTGTCTGTGGCGGGCTGTCTATGCGTCTGTCTGGGTGTCTGTGTGTCTGTGGCGGGCTGTCTGTGTGTCTGTGGCGGGCTGTTTGTGTGTCTGTGGCGGGCTGTCTGTGTGTCTGTGGCGGGCTGTCTGTGTGTCTGTGGCGGGCTGTCTGTGTGTCTGTGGCGGGCTGTCTGTGTGTCTTGGCTGGGTGTCTGTGTGTCTGTGGCGGGCTGTCTATGTGTCTGTAGGCGGGCTGTCTATGCGTCTGTCTGGGTGTCTGTCTGTGAGGGTCAGGCTGACATTTCTCTCACCCCGCGCCGCGCTAGTTGACCTTTCTGTCGGGGTGTGTTCTTCGCTTTCTTGTCAACTGGTCTGAAATATCCCTCGACTGAGCGGGTCTTGTCCAGCAGACGGTTTATGGTATCTGTCGTGTTGTTGGAGGGCAGACTGAAGTTTTTACAGTTGCCTTCATGGGTGACTGTCTAGTGCTCTGTCAACTGGTGATATCCTGATGAAGTTTTTAATGTTCCTTTTACCAGAAAGCTTGTGTATTATAGTTCTGGTGACTGTGTTTCGGGATGTGAAGTTTCGTTTTTATGGTGTCTTTGTGTTGTACGATACCTGTGTGTGTTGTGTTGTGTGTTGTGTGTGTGTGTGTGTGTGTGTGTGTGAGTGAGAGAGAGAGAGAGAGAGGAGAGAGAGAGAGAGGAGAGAGAGGAGAGAGGTGTGTGTGTGGTGTGTGTGGTGTGTGTGGTGTGTGTGTGTGTGTGTGGGAGGAGAGAGAGAGAGAGAGAGAGAGGAGGAGAGGAGAGAGAGAGAGAGAAAAGAGAGAGCATGTGTGTGTGCACATGCACGCACATGTACATTAATGTATCTCTGCAACTGTAAGTGTAAAAAAGTATGCACACTTTTATTCAAACAGTGCAAACACACATGCAGACATGCACACAAGACACTCAAAAATACTTAAGTAGATCATGTGCAGAGACACAGAAGAAAAATAACACACACACACACACACCAGGCACCTAAATATTAACAAACCCCCCACACATACAATACATAAAAAGTCTACAGAACATGTTTCCATCCATACAGGGCATAACTATCTATCTCTACACTACACTACAGTGTAGGAAGAGTGAGGGTGTATCCTATGAATGACATGAATCAAAAGAGCAGAGCGCTAATACAAGTGCAGCAGACAGATTGATTGTATCTGGCTGCAGGACACACACACACACCATCTGTTTCCCCTTCACCTCCACAGGCTTGCCTCTCTCTACTCCCTTCTCTCTACAGTCCCTGTCTGTCTGTCTGCCTGTCTGTCCCTGCATTCTCACTGGTATCACCCATCACAACCAAGACCCATCACACTTCAATAAGCACAGGACACCGTAAGTCTAAGTCATGTGTGTGTGTGTGTGTGTGTGTGCGTGCATGCGTGCGTGCGTGTGTGCATGCATGTGTGTGTGAGGAAGAGAGTCACACACACACAGAGATCTAAAGACAGACAAACTGAGACAGAGAGGCACGAGAGAGCATTTTAAAGTTAAACTGACAACAGTTGCTAATGAAAGTGTGACTCTGTGTGTGTGTGTGTTTTGTGTGTGCCTGCATGCATGTGTGCATGTGTGTGTGCATGTGTGTGTGTGTGCACTGCTGCAAAAAAATAGATTCTTACCCTCACCTCTCTTCCCACAACCCTACACTTCTATCCACCTCCTCCCAGCTCCCTTCATCACTGAGACTGCAGACTACAGACTCTGACTGACACATCAATTTCTTGTTCTGGAGGAATCACTGAAGATGTGAGACACAACAGGCCAAGGTCAACCCTGTTTGCGCCATCTGTACTGAGCATTGGTTGTGAAGAAAGGGCTGTGCAGGGTCTGCTCCACTCTCCCATCTGCCAGGGCTCGACATTCACAATTACTGAACACTGCAGATTCCAGTGAAGCATTTAACAGGTGTTGTCCCCTCTTAAAAAATATTTTTAAAAACTAAAGGCTGTATCTCTGAGACATCTAATCTACCACAGACTTGAAGAAAAATATGACTAAGAGTGAGACTACTTTAAAAGATAGAGACAGAGAGAGAGAGAGACAGAGAGAGAGAGAGACAGACAGACAGACACTGAGACAGACACTGAGACAGACATGTTCTGTAGCAGTTCAGTACTACTAATATAATAGTAGTAATACTTAGTCCCTATCAATTCCAGTTTGGATCACAATTAAGTTGTTTTTTTGTTTGTTTGTTTGTTTAACAGGATGCTAGATTGGAGCAGATCTAGTGTGCTCTTCATGCTGTAATAAATACATGCAGTCAAAATTGCATCCACAGCTCTCACTTACTCACTCACACAACACATACACATACATATACACTCACTCACATACACACTCACTCACTCATGCATGCACGCATACACATGCACAGAGGATACATCCCGATCATATCACATCATACCATATTACTAATCACATATGACACGTTCCACGTCACATACTCATACTTGGGCTGATGCTTAGAATGCCATGCATGATTACACATAATTCTGTCCAGTATGCACAGATGTACATGTAATGTATGCACATGTCACACCCACAAAATCACTACAAACAAATCTATAGATGCACACAACTATATTTAAATGAAAAGCTCTTATTCTTAGCAGCCTCGGGCTTGCCGATTCTTGTATTACAACTATTCACCCAATGTGGGACAAGTTAGCAAACATGACTCCATTTAGGCTACCGGAGCTGGGGATTCCTTTCTCTCCTCAACTCCAAGTCACTTTCAAGCAGTGCCCGCAACGGCGAGTGCAAACAAACAAATCCCACTCACGTGTTTCATAGATGGATCCCCTCAGACAGTTTGGTCGCCAACTTGGCATCCTTCAAAATCGATCCGATCTGTCGTCTGCTTCACACCGAGAGAACATTTCTTCCCAGAACACGAAACACATCTGCGGCCATCTGCACCCCTTTCCCCAGCATCTTTCTTTCTCCAGTCAGCAAATCGCTTTCCAGCTTGTTGAAAGAAGTTTCGTCTGACACCTCACAGCTCCACTGCAGAGTACCGGGCCTTTGCCCCGTTAGGCCTAGCACTCCCCCTTCCCCTCCTCCTGTTCCTGACGTGAGGCTCTGTCAGGGTTGTGATGCTAGAGAACGACTGAAGTGCAAGCTTTTTCGGTTACTTTCATGTTGTATATCTACAAGAAGCTCGTAAGATATTTCCGTAATCGCCATATGTCAGGGTCGCCTTTTCAACACCAACATGAATGTATGTATGAATCTAGATGAGTTATAGACAACATGAGGGAGACCGGTAACAGACCAGTGTGTGTGTGTGTGTGTGTGTGTATTTGGTGGGGGGGGGAGGGGGGGGGGGGAGGGTGACGGATAAAGGGACTACCAACGCTGAGGAGAAGGTGGGGGGGAGGGGAGGGGGAGGGAACAGGCAGGTAAACATTCAATCGCTACCCTGGGTTTCGTTCAAGCGGGCATGACGTGGCCTATGCGCGAAAATTCCGCATACATACATAACGTACATGTAATTCATTTGAAGGAGTTGGGGAGCGATTACATAAATAGTGTACAAGTTGTCCAAGAGATGTGAGCAGACCCAAGTTTAGTATATAGGGCAGAGTTGGAGTGTTTGTGACGCGCACGCGCGAGTGTGTGTGTGAGTGAAAGTCAAAGTCACAGTCACAGTCAGTCAAAATGTTATTTCCAGATGGTACTGAATAAGCAATGCATTTGTTTTTTCCTCACCAAGCTATCAAAGTGTGTGTGTGTGTGTGTGTGTGTGTGTGTGTGTGTAGGGCGATGGGTGGATGAGTGTGTACATAGCTAATCATCCGCAATAAGCAACTGTTGTGGGGGGAAAAACTTTGAAAATAAAGAAACAACAGCTTAAACATTAACTTTGCAATGAACATAACTAGTAAACATCATTATGCTAAAGGAATCTATAGGAGAATTACTTAATGACTATATTTTTTTTCCGTTAATGGAATGTCTTAGAATTTGCTCTAAGCTACGGGCTGGGAAGGCAGGTAAAAAAAAAAAAATTCATATCTCTACAGTGTAAAAGAACGTGAGTTTTGGTAATATTTTCACCAAAGATACATGTTACGTACGCGCGCACGCGCGTGTGTGTGAAGTTAAGGCAAGTCAAATTTTTATTTCCAGATGGCACATTGAATAAGCAGTGCATCTGCTTTTTTTCAGTGTGTGTGTGTGTGTGTGTGTGTGTGAAAATTTAGCTCTTTTCGATTAGTTCTGGGGGTACCTTTTCTTTAAACACAATGGTTTTGTTATTGTTGTTGTTTTAAATGTGTTGACGAATATCCGGATCTTGGTCTAAAAGGAGTCTTGATGTAACATGTTCAACACGTGTAGACATCGTAACATCAGAAAATTAATCAGATGACCAACCTCAATTATGAGATCTTGTCTCACTTATAAACTGATTTTTTTTTTTAGAGCAAGGAAAACTGACTTGGAATCCACACAGAAAAGCGCCTAAAGTATGTCGTTAGGAAACATCTAGAAGATAATATAAAGCCATCAAAATAGCAGATAATTCAGCTGTAAATATTGATCGATCCCCCCCCCCCCCTCCCCCCCAAATGATATGATCTCTCTACTATCAAAGATAATAATAATAATAATAAATGGAATTTATATAGCGCTATATCTTATATATCCTATATCAAAGATGGGATGACAAACGCTGCTCCCGCCTCATCGTAGCTCAAAGGGGAACCATCAGTGTAGATTTAGATTGTAGGTTTTCGTGTGTGTGTGTGTGTGTGTGGTATCAAATTTGAGAAACCCCGAAATGGGAATGCTACCTTTGTGGTGGGCAAACAATCGCAAGCGCAAAATACCATCACTGGTGAACCTCAGCATTCTTGCCAAGGGGGAAAAAAATTGACACACACACACACACAAACACACACGCTTTTTTTTTTATATTTAAATTTCGCACGTGCACCACTGTCTGATACTGTTCTCATACTTTAACTTACAACTTACATGACAGTAAAGACTCGTACCACAGTTGTGTGGTTTATCTTTCTAAGCTAAAGCTATGTTTTGGTTGGTTTTGTTGCTCTTTCGTCGAGCAGGAAAGAAGATTAAAAAAAAAAACCCCACAAATAAATAAATAAAAGCCCATTTAGAGTTTAGGCCTATCGTTAGAACCATGGGAAATAACTCTACAAATATCCTAAACCTCTTGAAACTTGTCCTATCATAGACTGTTGTTTTTTACAATGTTAGCCCCCCCCCCCCCCCACCCCCCTGAAAAAAAAATCCCAGTAAGTTATTCAGATGATAAACTTTCCTGTATATGCTTACGAAGAATGAATTTATAGCTTTGCGAAAGGCCTCTTGTCAATATTTTGACGTCAGTCATCACGTGATTGGCAGACACCACCCTTCTGCTGCCTGTTAGCCTACTGCCAGTTTTGACAGAAGACCAAACCTTCGGTGCCCATGTGAATCGAGACATACTACATTGACAGACACGATAAGGGCAAAAACGGATTCGCTCAGACTTTGAAGGCGCCATCAGTAAGGTGAGACTGCACAACGTTTTACAAAAGCAACGCCAATTTCATTATTTCGTAATGGAATTTAATCTCTTCTTCTCCAAATAGGCCCAACCAATGAAATTTCGATTCACCCGGAACTGAAAGTAAACGACCCTGATTTGGGAAAGCAAAAAGTGGAAGTTCACTCGATCATGACTGTGTCCTATTTTGGATATTAAAGGCAGTATAGGGACAATTTTGTTTATCACTTTGATACTGTGCACCGATTATCACAAGAGCCTGATTGCACTTTCGAAATTTACAGGATTGTGAAGAATTTTAGTAATCAAAGTGACCAGAAAGGTGAAGGTCGGTTCTAGACTTGCCTCGATGGAATTTTGCTGCATCTAAAATAGACGATTGCTCAAGACTGGGAGCACGCGATCATCACTCATAGCGCGTGGATGTGTGTATAAAGGTTGCGAAAATACGACTGTTTTATTCTTTGATATTTCATGGTTTCGGACGGCCAGTTCTGTCAAATTTTTCGGCGGCAGGTGTTCGAGGTATGTTTACAAAAAACTTCCAACTGGCCCTTTACTGTTTTGAGAAGGCAAACGAATAGGCTACGTAATAAAATGCACGAACAATTTCTAGTGTTTTCCCGTATGATTTTTACTTATGTAGGTCTTACTGTAATATTATTGATTTTGATTTTCTGATCGTCGGGAGAAAGAAGATCATAAACCTCAATGTATGAAACTTTGAAAGTAAAATGCACACTTTACTCTTTTAGTACTGGAATATTAAAAGCTACTTCGCCTTCCTGTAGAACAGAATGATAATTATAAAAAAAAAACCGAAATTGCTATAAAAAAGCAAATTGTTTGGATATTCTAATAGGTACTATCATTTTGGTTTAATGACATTTGGACTGAAGCCTTTGACTGTTGCCATTTCACTGCCAGTATTGTTTAACTGAAACAGTTACAGGTTTGGGAACAAAATTAAAAAAAACCCACAACAACAACAAAAAGCTGGAATGTTGTAAACAGATCTGTGCAGCATGCCTGTGCAGGGCCTAAACAAAGCTGGGGAGAGCTGCTCATTGCTTGCAACGAGGGTGGGGGGTGGTGGTGGTGGTGTGTACAGTGGATTTATTTGGGGGAGAACAGGAGAAGAGAGTATGATGATGGTCCCACACAACTGGCAAGGAGTGGAAAAACTCTGATACCTATGTAAACATGACAAAACTGAATGTACTCCTCTCAGTTTTTTTGTAGTCTGTAGGTTTGTGTAAAATCAACTAAAGGTACATTTGTTTAACAGATGAACAATGTTGTAATTTATAAACACTGTTCAAGTGTTTGGTAACCTGGAGCTAAAGATTAAATTCAAAGTTGGCCTTCAATATTACAATTTTTTGTTGTTGCATACTGCACTTGAATATTTGTTCAGTTGTTGTAGTTACACCATTATTGTTTCATGTTTAATTTTGCTTCAGTTTAATTAAATTTTGCTCATGTTAAAGACAGTTTAACAGGTTTGGTTTGGAAGGAAGGGGTGCACTAGTTTTGGGGCCCTGGACCCTTTACTGAGTTCTGCTGGATTTGTGCACTGTGACATGTGTCCACAAACACACACATATACACACACACATACACACACACATACACACACAGTGACACACACACAAACACAAACACACACAGTGACACACACAGTGACAAACACAAACACACACAGTGACACACACACAGTGACACACATACACACACAGAGATCACAGTTGACTGAGTTCTGCTGGATTTGTGCTCTGTGAGGTGACGCACATGTATGCATGCACACACACACACACGTTCACTTAGAGTGAACAGACGTTAAATTAAATTGAAGACAACACACACACGCACACACATGTATGCGTCCACACACACATACACATCACCTCTGCCTCCTTGGCTCATGTCTTGAGAATGTCATTGTTGTCTAGCACTGCCAACATCATCATTATCAATGTCATGGGAAAAGTTTTCACAACAAAAAACAAAACAAGCACAATAGTTTCAAGATTAAAAATCATCAAAAAAAGACATAGCAATTTATAATATGAAAACATCGACAGACACAGGAATTCATGGATGAAAGATTTTAATTAATAGACCCAAAACAGCTTTGCTGAGGCATCTATAGGCATTTGCATATGATCACCAGAAATTTATACTAAATATAGAGATTTAGATCATTGCAGTGCCTTCCAGGCTATTCTTATTACTTAAAGTTATGGGAATGATATACTATAGAGTAGGCTAGCACTCCCAGTCTCACATGATTTTGGTTTTTATGTGAAGCATCTCTATTTTGTTTTACTATGTAAAATTTAGAAATAAAAAAATAGGAAGAGGAAGTGGATATTTAATTTAAAAATTAAAAAAAGAGATGATAAGATGAAGTTCAAGTATTTACATTTAAAAAAAACAAACAAACCCTTAAATGATTAGGAAAACATTTTTGCGTACATATTATTCAAGTTTGTGTGTGTGTGTGTTTTCAGCTATGGCGGCAGATCCACGACTAAAGAAGTTCAGCGTGGACGTGGTGCAGGGGGCGCTGAACCAGTTGGCATTTCTCAAACATGTATCAGAGGAACCTGCTCTGGAAAACACTGCCATCCTTCGACAGGCGCTGGATCGCTATGAGCGCCTGTGGCTGCCCCTGGTAGCCAAGCATTCTTCTGAGCTGCTGGCGGCTCCTTTAGACATTGAGTGGATATGGCATTGCCATCTGCTGGCCCCTGTGGCCTACCAGCAAGACTGTCATACTGTTGCTGGGCGAATCATAGATCATCAGGTGTTCAGCGAGAAAGACAGGAACAAAAAACTCCAGAAGTCGAAGATATACTGGCAGGAAGAATATCCCAATGAGCCCTTCGAGATGGACCTGAAGCAGGTCACAGGATCTGACAGTGCCTGTGGAACAACCTCCAGGCTGTCCTATGACATCGTCGCTGCAAGCACACGGCAGAAAGTGTTCTACTACCAGGTCAGCCTCCCCCACTACCGTGACGTAGGCTTCCTGAGCTACAGTCTGGGCCGATACCGCAAGTTCCTGTACCTGAAACAGCAGAACCCCAGTCTCTTCATTGTGCCATGCTACGACACAGATCTGCTGTGGCACACGCACATGCTGCACCCACTGCACTACAAAGCAGACATGGAAGCAATTCTGGGCAAGACGTTTCCCCACGATGACTCCGTCAATGACCGCAGCGACGGGTCCAAGCTGAACACCTCCCAGGCGCAGACGCAGAGCATGTGGTTGAGCACCTTTGGAGAAAACTTCATGCTGTACGGGGCCATGTACAGGGGAGACCCCCCTCAAGGCAAGCTGTTCCCCATGACCAACCAGCACCACTACGACCTGGCCACCAAGTCCTGTTTCATCCGCTTTGAGCGTGTGGAGCTGAAGAACATGCCTCAGCTGAACGGCAAGCTGAAGCTGAAGATGTACACCTCCGCCAACAACAAGATCAAGTCCACCTTCGCCACCTTACAAGGGGAGCCACTCTGGCAGCAGAAGAGCGTGGCTGAGGTGCAGTTTGATACCAAGGATGTGAACTGTATCAAGTTTCGGGTAATCGAGCAGAGGGGCTTTGCCTGCTTTGGGTCCAAGATGGTGCTGGCAGAGAACGAGTTCAACCTGCTGCCCATTGTCAACGCCTCCAGTCAAGGCACCCTGCTGGAAAAATGCGTCTCTCTTGGACAAGTGAGTATACATATATGTGTGCATAACAGTCTTGTCTGCTTTTAGTGTGGCACTCTTTGCTCTAATCACTTTTTCAAATGTGCTTTTATATTTTATGTTGAAAACTCTTTGTTTCTAGGCATTTTTATGAATCTTTATGAACTTATCTGAGTTTTGTTGTTGTTCAGGCTAAAGGTACGAGGTTCACCAATGGGGAGGTTTTTGCATGTGCAGTTTTTTTTACCTACTGTGAAGGTAGCCACATTCTGACTTTGGGGATGATGTGTAAACACAACACCAGAGTGCATGAATTTATTTTTTTAAATACATTTTTTTTCTAACTCATTCGTATCAGCATGAATTGTTTCTCTTGTAAAAGGCAGGATGGATTTTAATGTCTGGGCAAAATTTTTCTGTGTGTGTGTACATATACTGTGCACACAGGGCCTCAGTTTATAGTCTCATCCAAAGGACTTTCTAAGGAGCGGAGTCAGTACTAATGTGAATTCCAGAGGAAAAATCCTCTTGAACGGGTGTCTCGGATGTGGCTTACAAATCGTGAGTGCAGTGCTGAAGAACCACTAGGATATATTATTATTATATATATCCCTACCTCCCCATCCCCCCACCTCAACTTTGAAATGATTCATAGCTGTTTGGATCCAGTAGAATTGGTCAGACCCACGTGATTAAACTATACTTTGCAATGCAACTTGCATGCTCTGTACTATAGTTGATAGTTCGTGATAGGATGTGGGGTGTATACTGTTCTATGCAATGCAAACTCAGGAAAACCACAGCACTTTTGTGTAAATCTGTAGCCATGTAGAACAGGTCTATCTTATTTATTGAACATAAATCAGAATGAAGGTGTCCCTCATATTATAATGTAGTGTGCACGCCTGAGCATGCACACACGTGTGTACATGCTTGTGTATGCTTGGGCATGCAATCCTACATGTGTGCGTACTGTATACATGTGTGCAGGACAACAATCCGGAGCTGAATTTCAAGGCGCACCTGAGTCAGCCCAAGTGTGGCCCCATCCTGCTCGTCCTCAAAGCCTCCACCTTCTCCCAGGCCATCATGCCCGAGACGGTGGAGTCCATGTGGGGGCCTGTCTCCCTCCGCAACCTGCCCCCTGGCGTCAGCAACACCTGTGACGTCGCCTCACACACGTGAGTGACCCAAAAACGGAACAGCTAACTAAGGGATTGTACTGTGTCCGAATTATTGATAGGACACAGCACGCAAATCCAGCATGATATCTGTATAATATAGCTGTCAAGGGTCCAAGACCCAAAGCTGAAGTTAGCGCTCCCGCTCCTTTTACCAAGTCCAAGAGTGGTCGTTTGCTGCTGTAGGCCTAGTTAGCACCAGCTGGGCTGGGCTGGGCTGGAATGGAAAGCAGCTGAGAGAAGCTGAAGTGAAAGTGGAGGAAACTGAGATCTAGCTGTGAAGATGCATGGAGAAAAATAATCAGTTTGTTCTCTGTGTAGGGAAAGGGGATGAGAAAATGGGGGTGGGGAAGCGAAGGTTTGGAGGAGTTGCGTATCGTGTCTTATTTTTAAAATAAAAATCGTGTGAGTGCTGAAGGTGGAAGCATTGTGTGCATGGGTAAGAAGGAGTGTTGTTTTTCCTTCCTTTTACCAAGTACAAAAGTGGTCACAGGAACGAAGGAGTCGTTGTCAGTGTATGAAGTGTACGAAGTGTGGTGTGGTGTTGCAGGCTGGTGAACCACACAGGCTCGGTGATGTTCACCTGTCGCATCATCCACAGCCTGCCCCTCCTGCAGTCCGTCGTCCACATCTTCTACCAGGATAAAATGACCGCTGTCGCTCACCTGGTCGGCTCTGACACCTTGCCCCTGCCCACTCAGGTGTGTGTGTGTTGTGTGTGTGCATGTGCGTGCGTGTGTGTGTGGTGTGTAGGTAAGTCAGTCTTCAATTTTAACGCCTTTTCACTTTAAGTGATACCAGACAACCATAAAATAGGAGACTGAATACCAGAGATAGAGAGGGAGAGAAAGAGAGAGATCTACTTTGTGTGTGTGTGTGTATGCACACAGGTGTGTGCGTGCGTGTGGTGTGTGTGTAATAAATAATAATAACAAAGGAAAGAGTATTCTTATCATTAGCAGATCAAGAACAAACATAATAGTAATATGTGTGTGCGCGCACGCATGCGTGCGTGCATGTGTGTGTGTGTGTGTGAGTGGGTGTTTGTGTACTGAAACTTTACTCGGTAGCATATCTACATCAAGGAAAATCTGTACATCATCACAGCACAAATACAAGTATGCGCGCCTTCTGTCAAACTATTTGTAATTATTTCAATATGGTAAAGCTTGAGGCCCTCAGGTTACATGCTTAGGGAGGGAGGTGAGGGTTTGAAAGCATGCATACACACAAAAGAAAGGAATGTATAGGTGTGGTAGTAGAAGTAGCAGTGGTAGTAGAAGTAGAGGTAGTATAGTACAAGTACCAGCCCCACTATCATCACACAATGATGATAACAACAGGAATAATGACATTTAACTGAAACAGGTTCAGAACCCCAAGAAAGCAGTGTACCTGAACCCCATGGCAGGGGAGCGAGCCTTAGTGATCAAGAACAACGCTGGGGACTGGGCCTATGTGGTGGGCCGCTGGAAGGGGTTCCGCAAGGGGGTGCCGGGGGTGGCGGGTGAGTGTGGCACCCTCAGTTCGTGGAGTGGACAGTGACGTTTGTGCTCTGTCAGTGGAGTGGACAGTGACGTGTGTGTGCTGTCAGTGGAATGGACAGTGACGTTTGTGCTCTGACAGTGGAGTGGACAGTGACGTGTGTGTGCTGTCAGTGGAGTGGACAGTGACGTGTGTGTGCTGTCAGTGGAGTGGACAGTGACGTTTGTGCTCTGTCAGTGGAGTGGACAGTGACGTGTGTGTGCTGTCAGTGGAGTGGACAGTGACGTGTGTGTGCTGTCAGTGGAGTGGACAGTGACGTTTGTGCTCTGTCAGTGGAGTGGACAGTGACGTGTGTGTGCTGTCAGTGGACTGGACAGTGACGTGTGTGTGCTGTCAGTGGAGTGGACAGTGACGTGTGTGCTCTGTCAGTGGAGTGGACAGTGACGTGTGTGTGCTGTCAGTGGAGTGGACAGTGACGTGTGTGTGTTGTCAGTGGAGTGGACAGTGACGTTTGTGCTCTGTCAGTGGAGTGGACAGTGATGTTTGTGTGTTCTGTCAGTGGAGTGGACAGTGACGTGTGTGCTCTGTCAGTGGAGTGGACAGTGACGTGTGTGCTCTGTCAGTGGAGTGGACAGTGACGTGTGTGTGCTGTCAGTGGAGTGGACAGTGACGTGTGTGTGCTGTCAGTGGAGTGGACAGTGACGTGTGTGTGCTGTCAGTGGAGTGGACAGTGACGTGTGTGCTCTGTCAGTGGAGTGGACAGTGACGTGTGTGTCGTCATGAGTGGACAGTGACGTGGTGCTCTGTCAGTGGAGTGGACAGTGACGTTTGTGCTGTCAAGTGGAAGTGCGTGATGTGTGTGCTGTCAGTGGAGTGGACAGTGATGTGTGTGCAGTGGAGTGGACAGTGACGTTTGTGTCTGTCAGTGGAGTGGACAGTGACGTTTGTGCTCTGTCAGTGGAGTGGACAGTGACGTGTGTGTCTGTCAGTGGAGGGTGGACTGTGGTCTGTCGTGGTGGACTGACTGGTCGTGGCAGAGTGGACAGCTTGACGTTTGTGTGTTGTCAGTGGAGTGGACAGTGAGTTTGTGTGCTGTCACTGGAGTGGACACGTGAGTTTGTGTTGTCAGTGGAGTGGACAGCCCTTGATGTTTGTGCTCTGTCAGTGGAGTGGACAGTGACGTGTGTGTGTTGTCAGTGGAGTGGACATTGACGTTTGTGCTCTGTCAGTGGAGTGGACAGTGACGTTTGTGTGCTGTCAGTGGAGTGGACAGTGACGTTTGTGCTCTGTCAGTGGAGTGGACAGTGACGTTTGTGTGCTGTCAGTGGAGTGGACAGTGACGTTTGTGTGCTGTCAGTGGAGTGGACAGTGACGTTTGTGCTCTGTCAGTGGAGTGGACAGTGACGTGTGTGCTCTGTCAGTGGAGTGGACATTGATGTTTGTGTAGTGTCAGTGAGGGACATTGACGTTTGTGTGCTGTCAGTGGAGTGGACAGCCCTTGACCTGTGTGTGTTGTCAGTGGAGAGGACAGTGACGTTTGTGTGCTGTCACTGGAGTGGACAGCCGTTGATGTTTGTGTGTTGTCAGTGGAGTGGACAGTGACGTGTGTGTGCTGTCGGTGGAGTGGACAGTGACGTTTGTGTGCTGTCAGTGGAGTGGACAGTGACGTTTGTGCTCTGTCAGTGGAGTGGACATTGACGTGTGTGTGCTGTCAGTGGAGTGGACAGTGACGTGTGTGTGCTGTCACTGGAGTGGACAGCCGTTGATGTTTGTGTGTTGTCAGTGGAGTGGACAGCCCTTGATGTTTGTGTGCTGTCACTGGAGTGGACAGCCGTTGATGTTTGTGTGTTGTCAGTGGAGTGGACAGTGACGTGTGTGTGCTGTCGGTGGAGTGGACAGTGACGTTTGTGTGCTGTCAGTGGAGTGGACAGTGACGTTTGTGCTCTGTCAGTGGAGTGGACATTGACGTTGTGTGCTGTCAGTGGAGTGGACAGTGACGTGTGTGTGCTGTCACTGGAGTGGACAGCCGTTGATGTTTGTGTGTTGTCAGTGGAGTGGACAGCCCTTGATGTTTGTGTGCTGTCAGTGGAGTGGACAGCCCTTGATGTTTGTGCTCTGTCAGTGGAGTGGACAGTGACGTGTGTGTGTTGTCAGTGGAGTGGACATTGACGTTTGTGCTCTGTCAGTGGAGTGGACAGTGACGTGTGTGTGCTGTCAGTGGAGTGGACAGTGACGTGTGTGTGTTGTCAGTGGAGTGGACAGTGACGTTTGTGCTCTGTCAGTGGAGTGGACAGTGACGTTTGTGTGCTGTCAGTGGAGTGGACAGTGACGTTTGTGTGCTGTCAGTGGAGTGGACAGTGACGTTTGTGCTCTGTCAGTGGAGTGGACAGTGACGTGTGTGCTCTGTCAGTGGAGTGGACATTGATGTTTGTGTGTTGTCAGTGGAGTGGACATTGACGTTTGTGTGCTGTCAGTGGAGTGGACAGCCCTTGACCTGTGTGTGTTGTCAGTGGAGAGGACAGTGACGTTTGTGTGCTGTCACTGGAGTGGACAGCCGTTGATGTTTGTGTGCTGTCAGTGGAGTGGACAGTGACGTTTGTGTGTTGTCAGTGGAGTGGACAGTGACGTGTGTGTGCTGTCGGTGGAGTGGACAGTGACGTGTGTGTGCTGTCAGTGGAGTGGACATTGACGTTTGCATGCTGTCAGTGGAGTGGACATTGACGTTTGCGTGCTGTCAGTGGAGTGGACATTGACGTTTGTGTGCTGTCACTGGAGTGGACAGCCGTTGACGTGTGTGCTGTCAGTGGAGTGGACAGTGACGTTTGTGTGCTGTCAGTGGAGTGGACAGCCCTTGACATTTGTGTGCTGTCAGTGGAGTGGACATTGACGTTTGTGCTGTTATTGGAGTGGACAGCTCTTGACGTTTGTGTGCTGTCAGTGGAGTGGACATTGACGTTTGTGCTGTTATTGGAGTGGACAGCCCTTGACGTTTGTGTGCTGTCAGTGGAGTGGACAGCCCTTGACGTTTGTGTGCTGTCAGTGGAGTGGACAGCCCTTGACGTTTGTGTGCTGTCAGTGGAGTGGACGTTGACATTTGTGTGCTGTCAGTGGAGTGGACAGGCGTTTGTGTGCTGTCACTGGAGTGGACAGCCCTTGACGTTTGTGTGCTGTCAGTGGAGTGGACAGCCCTTGACGTTTGTGTGCTGTCAGTGGAGTGGACATTGATGTTTGTGTGCTGTCAGTGGAGTGGACATTGACGTTTGTGTGCTGTCAGTGGAGTGGACATTGATGTTTGTGTTCTGTCAGTGGAGTGGACAGTGACGTTTGTGTGCTGTCAGTGGAGTGGACGTTGACGTTTGTGTGCTGTCAGTGGAGTGGACATTGACGTTTGTGTGCTGTCAGTGGAGTGGACAGTGGCACTTGTGTGCTGTCAGTGGGGTGGACGTGGACTTTGTGTGCTGTCAGTGGAGTGGACAGTGGCACTTGTGTGCTGTCAGTGGAGTGGACAGTGGCACTTGTGTGCTGTCAGTGGAGTGGACGTTGACGTTTGTGTGCTGTCAGTGGAGTGGACAGTGGCACTTGTGTGCTGTACCTTCATTTTTCAGCTGAGGGTGAAGCTGACCACATTGAAAGAAGATGCTGTGGTGGGATGGGGTGGGGGATTGTTTGATGGGAGAAAACAAAATCTGGTCTCAGTCTACACTTCTCTCTGATGAACACAATTTAATGTTTGTCATGAATCTTGGCATACAGAATCATAGCAAACAAGCACCACTCGAATCATGGAGAAAAAAGAGTCAGGTGACCCCGAGAAGCAGTTAACAGTTTTGTAACGTCCAGGAGCCAAGCGATAACTTAGCTTAAACTGAACACTTCAGTTGACATATTGTTGCTTATACAAAGGAAGAAAACACTTTGGACATCTGTGAAAAAAATGTAAATAAACAACACTATGAGTTTTTTTTGGTGAATTACAAACACGACTTGAGGGCAAATAGGTTTTACTTTTAGCAGCACATAAGCCGCCGCTAGCATAGTGGTTAGGATAGCCTGGAGGTTAGAGTGATGTATTGGTGATCTGCTGACCCGGGTTCCATTCTTGTTCAAGAGGATTTTTCCTCTGGAGTTAACACCAGTGCCGACTCCACTCTCCCCAAAAGTCTTTCAGATGAGACTGTAAAGTGAGGCCCTGTATGCGAACGCACGCAGAACATCTTGTGCACACATTAAAACCCGTTCCGCTTTTCGGAAGAGTAGGCCAATTTGTGCTGGTGGGAACGGATGACAAAATTTACAAAAGTGCATACACACGGGGACTGGATGATAAAAAGCACATGACTTCTTATTCCATTATCCTCAGAAGAAAAGAAGAAAAGAAAGAAGAAAGAATAAGCTGCAGGGATGAGTGTCAAAGAACAAAGGGACAACTGACTGTGGTGCATGAATGACAACACTTGGTGTGTGTTGCTGCTGCTGACAGGCACCCGCTACCAGAAGGGGAAGCCAGGTCAGCCGGGCAGTTCGGGCACGCTGATGGTGAGGATCTGGATGTGCAGTGAGGGCCAGTGGCGGAGCCTGGAGCTGCCCTACCTCAGCAAGAAGTTCCACTTCACCCTGGACAGCCTGACGTCAACCTCAGGAACGGAGCCATTGTGGTGAGTCAGGCAGACCTCTCCGTGTCTTGGGCACTGGCTTTTTTCTTTGCTTGGTTGGTTTGGCTGGTGTTCTCTTATCTTCACTTCTTCTTCAAAAAAAAAAAGAATTAAAATACTGTTGTTGTATGTCTGTCACGTTTCCATCACTTGACTATCAGTGTTGATTCTAGAGTGTGCCCTTGCGGGATTCCCGCATATTTTTCAGAATTGCTGCAAAACGATGTGGGCAGTGCGCCCTAACTGACACAAAAATATCCTGGATGGCACGTTTTTTAACAAACAGTGCACCATGGCAACTGCCATTTATATAATCTCTAAAATTAAGCACTACTTCCCCTGATGATGCTTCTGGTTAGCTAAGCGCCTCACTTTTAACCAATCACAGAAACTGTAGTTCGTCCTCGTCAGTTCCTGCTGCGTTCATTACGTTGGTAGGCTACCCCCAGGGCCGCAGCAAGCCCTCTTCATAATAAAGCAGGATCATCTTGCTCTGTTGTCCTCTTCATTATGTCATCTTCCAAGAGGCCTTGTACTCTGGAAACAAGTGATGTGATTGGGACAGGATCGTTGAGGAGATAGCAGACACCATGGCCCAGCAGGTTCAGAGCTGGAGATCTGGCAAGACAGGTAGCCTTGGCTTGAGAACAACGAACATGGCTATCTATCGGCTGTGTTTCAAACATGGAAAGAACAATGCATTCACTGAAGGAGATTGCGCTAATTACAGAACAGCATTAAAGCATCACCCAAGAACACTGCCGCAAGAACACTGCCGATCACAAGAGGCTGTACAAGATAAAAACAATCTTCAGAAAGACTTCCATCAGTAATGGAACTATCTCTCTCTCTCTCTCTCTCTCTCTCTCTCTCTCTCTCTCTTTCTCCTGTGTCACAAGTGCTTACTGCATATTAACTGCAACACTTAAAGTGAATATTTAATCCTTTTTGCCTACGTATCTGCTTGTTTGTTTTATTTCTCTTACTTGAAAAAATAGCAGAAACTAAGAGTACTGAGGGTACTGTAATCAAATACTACTTGTCCCCTTTTTTTATGAAGGGAGGGAGGGAGGGGGTTCATGCCCCCTTTTTTTCATTTTAGGGGGCCCTTGGGCCCCTTATTTTGAAATCCTAGAATCAACACTATGTTCTGTCATTGAGAAATTAAGCTGTGATGGAATTTTTCTCATGCAAAAACAGTGGAGGGAGTTATTTGCTTAACAGACGCTATAGCCTAGTGGTTAAGACTGTTCGACTTCAATCCCATGGGTCCATGAAACTATGGGTTCGAATCTCAGTAGCGTCTGGTGAATTAAGGATACACATGTGTCTAGGTATTCTTGAAATCCTGGTTTGGGTTTTAAAAAAAAAAATTCTTTGGTTGGGCAGAAATCATTATCTTTATAGAAATCATTTTGAGGCTTATGAGTTTTGCCTGCCGCTGACTGACGAGGGAAGAAAAGCGCTGTCCACTGCCCCGCTCGCTCACTGGGCACGCTCGTGTTGCAGATGCAGGCGGGGGTGGGGGAGGTGGGGGAGAAGCTGGCGCTGGCGTTCAGCGTGTCGTTGCTGCACGTGCTGTGCCAGCCGCGCCCCGCCACCTGGGTGGCCGGGCAGTCCCTGCGCCCCACGGCCTCGCGCGGCACGCGGCAGGTCAGCTACGTCCCCTCCGAGGACATGACCTTCATCATGGCGGCCGGCTTCCTGATGAGCACCCCTCCAACCACTACGTGCGCCAGAACCCCCACGCGGCCTGCGGCTACGGCGTCTACGTGGGGGAGGTCACCACCCCGGAGGGCATCCAGTGCTCGGCCACCGACGGCATTGGCGGGGAGTGGGCCGACGTGGACACGGCAGAGGCCCCCGGAGACCTGGGCGTGTCGGATGTGGGGGCGATGGGGCCGGGGAGGGAGCGGGCGGGGATGGAGGGGGGTGTGGGGGCTGTGGGGGCTGCGGAGGGTGTGGGGGGTGTGGAGGAGGAGGGTGTGGGGGAGGGGGATGCGGGGGAGGGGGCTGTGGGGGAGGGGGGTGTGGGGGTTGTGGAGGGTGTGGGGGCTAAGGTCCTCTCTCCCGTCTTCCTCCTCCTCCTCCTCCTCGTGGCTGGAGAGACACGGGCTTCTGTTTGGGATTTTGTCTGTTTCCTTCAAGGTAGACTAGCGCATTTGCCTCCTCCTTCTCTTTGCCTCTTTTAAACTTTTGTGGAGTGAAGAAGAGGTTGTTGAATATGATCGGTCAGCATTTGATGATTAAAAAAAGTACATCTGGATTGGAGTAGAGTGAGGAAGAAGGGAGAGAAGCAAAGATGGGAAGAAGAGAAATATTTTTGTCATATTGAAAATGGGGATTTTATGATCATCCTCTGAGTCAGTCTTTTATCCCAGGCAGGGGAGGGATAGGAGAAGACCACGACCCTTGTCAGCCAGCTTGACAAAAGATTAATGTTGCCAAAAATCTCCCTCTGTAGGGCAGATCGAGCTGTTAGCTAACCCCACCCCTGAACAAAAATGGACAAGTATTGATTTTTGCATCATCACAAGTGATTGTGTTAGGGATAGATACTGATTAGCATTATTTCTCAGATCACTTGTCACAGGACAGCACAAAGATGTCTGATGAGCAGTTATGGCTTATTACAACAATATTTTTTACGTCCATGTTTTACACAGCAAATTGTCAAAGTTTTATAGCTGATAGGATGTTGAACTTGATTGATTGGCTGTTTTCAGCAGTAGTCATTATTTGATTCAGAGTTTGTAGATCTTGTTCATCCATAGACAATTGTGTCAAAAGATATTTTTTGGGAAAAAAGTATGACGGACTCCTTGCATTTGGTTGGTGATTTTTTGATGCCAGCAGATTTGGACAAATGTAATAACTTTATGTATTTATTGTATGTTAACAGAGATAGAATAGAGCGTTATACCCTTTATATATCAACAGATTTTGGAGCTGTGAGTTCGTTCACTTGTTGGCGTTTTGCTCACATCATTTTAACTGCCGTGTTATCGGCTGGGGAGGAGGATGGACTTTGGGAGTTGGTAGTGTATACAGCTCTTGTGCATGCCTGTAACCTGATCCTGTCTGTGTATTATCTTCATGTTGTTGAGCTTTCTGTAAGCTGTACAGCAGATGACTTGTATCCTGACTCTTGTGTATTGTGTGACGTGTTTTTTTATGGCCTGCTATGGGGTTGCTGTGTGAAGCCATGTTGGACTGGCTGTTGGAAAAGAACAGGGTGAAACTGGAGGTCCTTCCTGCAGTTCTGCACGAGGTCTGTTCACTAGTTTGGTTTCTGTTGCTTTTTTGTATGGGAGAGTATATCAGGGAGTGTGTGATCCACTTCAGAAGTCCCTGTAGTGAAGTTTCCTTTCAACCTTCCAGTCTTCAGTCTTCCAGTCTTCTGTTGACTGAAGATGAGGGAAGAGTGAAGACAGGCTGTGAGTTGTAGGCGACATTCTGCCGTGAGGTCCCTGAAAGGAAAGGCTCTTTCTTTTATGTGGTGAGGAATTTTGCAAACTGAAGGCTCTGAGGAAGTCAGAAGAAGACCACCTGCATCAGGTGAATCCTTGCTTGCCTTGGGGTACGGAGGAGGATGATGATGATAAACACCGAGACATCCACGCTTCTTAGATTCCCTCCCTTTTGTTTGTTGTTGTTGGGGAGTCTGAGCCAGTTGTTGTAGGCATGTTGAGACCTGCATGCACTGCTGGGAAGACAAAGGAATTGGGACACAATGATAGCCCTTTGGCCAACAGCAGTTATCAAACTTTGTCTACACAATGTTTCCTTTCTTTTGAGGGGGGTGGTGGGGGGGGATACTGTTTAAGTTTGGTATCCCCAAATTGTGCATGTTGTACGTCTTTGCAAAGTGATGTTCGCATTGAAGGCTTTCCTTTCATTTGAAGATGGAGATCTGTAGAATGAGTCATGATGTTGTGTCATGGTGGTGGTGTGAATTAGTTGTCATGGTCTTGCATCAAAGCGATGAGGGACTCCAAGAAATTCACAGCAGTTTTGGGACGCCATTGGTAGTGAGTGTGCTCATGTTTGCAAATACACTCGTACATGCAATGCAAATACACTTGTACATTCATTTATGTACATGTGTGTGTGCACACACTCATACACACACACACACACACTTACTATTCTTCCATTTTCCATGCACAGTAACTTTTCCTGACCAGTTTTAACAAAGCATTTTGGGATGTGTAAAACTGTTGTGGATCATATCTCGGTTGATGCAGTGGTGTTGAAATGGCATAATCAGTGGACTGACTGACATATTAGACAGCGTTTCTTGCCATGGAGCTCCTTACAGACTTTATATATATATATATATCATTATATATAAATATTATGGCTGTGTAGATGACTGACCGCTTTCTCCTGTATTTTGTCCTCGTGTCTCTCATCGCATGCCAGAAGGTAGATCTTTATAACAGTTGTTTGTTATTGGTGATGTCGTTTGGTCAACGTGTATTGTCATGGCTGTTGAGTGAGTCCAAAAAAACACAAAACAAAACAGAAAAATCACGGGTATTTTATGGTCAAGTTGTCTTCTTCTTCTCTGTGTAGAACCAGCATTGACGTTTGTTTCCATGATGGCTAGGTATTGTTGATGCAATAATCTGGACCTAATAGTCCATCCTCTCTGTCTGTCTGTCTGTCGTTTTTGCCGATTCATCAAGTTGCTGGATTACTTGTAGATTTGTCTTTATCTCGTTTTTCTGCATGGTCACCCTCCAGACATTTATCATAACAGTAATTAATTGCAAAGAACTTCATGGAACAAAGGGTTTTTGTTCTTTTTAAAGAAATGTGTCATCTTTCTTGTTGTTGCTGTTTTTTAACACTTTTTTTTCTCTCCACTATCTGGCTTTTGTTTGTTTTAATGATGCAGATTTAAAATATGGACTTCGCTGATTTTTACAACTTACAACAAAGTTTTGTTGGCCACAGTTGAAACTGTTAGAGTTGATTAGGGGATAGTAGATATAAAAGCCCACAGTAATTCATTGCATATTGTTGGTGGTAATGTGTGACATGTTTTATAGATCATGTGTACATTTTTTGTTTGTGTATTGTGGAAATGCTCAATGGTGATGGTAGTGTTGAGCTGTGCTCAGCAGCAGGGCCATATGCTGTGTGTGTAGTTTGCTTTGTAAAGGGCAAAGTAGTGTCGGGTTTTTTGTTTGTTATTTCTGTCATTTTCTCGACATTTTGATTGCTGCGCCTTTTTCCAATGGAGGAAACATTTTCCCTGACAAACCCAGTCATGCTGTTAGTTTTTGGATTTTGTAGTTGTTTTTTTCCTTGGCAACAATTTTTGGTTTAAAAAAAATGTACGTATGCTTTTTTGAGCAACTTGCTTTTGTTGATATTTTGTGCTTTTCCCTCTATGCAGAGTTGTGTTCAAACAGAAAAAGAAAGGATATTTTCAGTTATTTTTATCACATGCATCAGTTTTTTCGGTGCATCTCCATTTCTGTGTTTCCTTTTTCCTGTGATAGAAAGAAAGCAATGCATTCATTGTTTAGTTGTTGATCTGAAGTCCTTTTCGCCCACACCCCTTAGCAAGATTATTGTGCCGACTTGAAGAAAGTAGATCTGAAAATGTTTGCACAGAGATTACTTTGAAGACCTCTAGTTATGTCATAAGCCTTTGAGGGAAAAAAATTTGAATGTACTTTCTGCTTGGGGGGTGGGGGTGAGGGTGTTGCAGAGTAGGGGTGAGGGGAAATTTGCAAAATGCTCCCCACAGCACAGATCAAATCTTTCCTACTAATTACAGTTTGCAAAGGAAGGTTACTTTGTGACGCTTTTGAAATTGTGAATCGGGTAAACACCAATGCCTGTGTGTTCAGAGAGAAAGTGCGTTTTCTTGGATAAAACACTTACCACCCTCTCCCACCTCTTATAAAGGGAAGGGAAAAATTGTTGAAATAATTATAATGGTGGCTAATACATTAACACAAAATGTTATTTTATGACAGGGGTGTTTGGGTGTTTTTTTCAGAAAGTACATTTTTACCTTGTTCAGAGTTTTAGTATTAAAAATAAACAGACTGTTCATTTTGGACGCAAATTGGATAATTGTACTCATCTGGGTTATGTGAGTGCGGACAGTGGGATGATTTTGTGGAATAGGAAGGGTGTAAGGAAGTGTACCAAGGAACAACAGTTAGTTCTCCATGTCGGTGAAGAGAAGAGAAATCTGTTACTGCTCAGTCCATCTCAGTGGTCAGTAGGTTGGCTGTTCCTCTTGCTTTTGAGCCAGGTGTGGGTGTCTGTCTTCAGTCAGTGGTCCATGGTTGCAATGGAAGAGGAAGATCCCCCCAGCTGGAAGGGAAAGCCTATGGAACAGTGAAACCAGCTGACCCCTGTAGGTGAGAATGCACTTTGGTGTGACCGGTGTAGTGCAAGCTGTGTGCACGATGTTAGTGGAAGCGTGCTAATACATGTATGTTAATTGTTATCTGCTATTGCTGTGTTGGTATGTAATATATACTCACATCTGCTGTATAAAGAAGGGAGACAATATTTGGAATAATAGTATATAATATTATATACACATCATACTTTGTGATTGTTCTCCCTTTAATAATTTTTTTTTTCGTATTTGTTTTGGTCACTGTGGTGCAGTTAGTGTGATAACATTCAGATTTGTCATTGATAATTGCGATAAATTACAGATCGGTGTTGTAAAGAGAAAGCTGTGATGTGCTTTTGCTGTACTTTAAATTAATGAAGCAAGATTGTTGTGGTGTGCCATCATGAAGTGACGGTGTTTTGATTCGTTTTGGAACTGGTTTTGGCTCTGGTGTGCAGAGGGAACACTGGTTCATGTTGGTTTCTGTGAACTGTGGGCTGTGTTTGAATCAGAACAGACCATTCTTGGTGACTGCAGTTTCTGTGTCTGTGCTGTGGAGTTAATTTCTGTGATGTAGAGCTGAGCCACTGCAGTGCACTAGTGTCATTGTAATCTAATTTTGCATGTGTTGTTGTATCAACATTGCATGGTTGGTCATGCAGACTCGCTGGTTCCATTTTTTGTTAATGGATCTTGGCTGTGAATGGTTACATTATTTTTTGGAACATTTTGAAGCAGGTTTATTATGAAGTCAGACGTCTTTTTGTGGTGTCTGCATTATGAAAGGACACAATTTTCTTGTACCACTTGCTTGTGGCTGTTTTTGGTGTAGTGTTTGTAAATATCGTATCGTAGTCGATGCCTGAAATAGTGTGTTTTGCTTCAGTTGTTTGCTTTGGGGTGTGTGTGTATTTGTGTGTTGTGTGTGTGTATGTGTATTTGTAGCTTAGGTAGCTGTGTTCATAAAAGCATGTCTGTCTTCAAGTCTCGTTTCATCACGTAAGGTTTTTTGATAAAATTACCCCATCTAACTTTTCAAAACATAAAATATTTATTGCTTTGTTTTAATAGATGCGATTTTTTATGATTGTTGCAGCTTTTTTATATACTGAAACTTTTTGTTTTGTACTATGTTACTCTGGGCATTTTTTTTTCAGCACTTTATCTTTACTTCAACTTGTTTTACAGACTTCTGACTGCTTTTCCAGGATGTAAAGATAATGACAGCATGGTTTATTGCTTCTCACTCTAACTGCCCGACATTAACCAGAATTATGGGCTGTTTTTTCATGCTGACATATATCATTATGTTGAACTTGCATTTAGTGCACATGATTTTACAGTCTTTTTTTTTTTGGTGGGGGGGAGGGAGAGGTTTTTTTCCTCCAGCTTGTGCATTTTTGACTGAAGTAATCTAGGTTGGTTTTTTCTCTTTCTTGTATTTTGCTTTGTTTGGTTTTTGTTGTTGGGTTTTTGTTGTTGTTGTCGTTTCTTGTGACTCTGCTCTTATATCTGGTGTGTGTGTGTGTGTGCATGCGCGCGCACTTGTGATGGCTTGTTTTTGTTGCTTAAAATTTTTTATTTATTTTTAGAAGTGATGTTCATCCTTTGACTTACTTTACAAGGAAAACTGTAAAGCAAGCAGTATAGCTGGATTATGCAAGTAGATCCACATACATGGCTTGTGGAATGCTAGAAAGATTGGAAAACAGATTTGAGGGATAATACATACCTTGTAAAGAGATGGAGACCTTGTAGTGTCCAGTTTTCTCTTTTTTTTTTTCTTTTTCTTTTTTTAAATTCTCAGAACATAGAACAGCTGAACATTTTTCAATGTCCACAACTGCTATGCTATGCGACACTGGGCTAAATATCAAATAAACTCAGTTCTGATGTTCTTATAAAATTGATGCAGGAGTAGAAGTTTAAAAAAAGTGAGAGTAGATTTAAATTCTGCAGCTGTTAAATACTTTGTTCTTAAAAATGTGGAGTGAAACAGTTTGGTTGTTGCGTGTTAATGTATATAACAATGATGTGATCTTTTTAAATGACTACTGAATTGTCACAATATTTTTGGTCATTATGACTTAAGAACTTTTCTTTAAAGTAGCAATGCAGAAAACAAACTGCTTTGCGTCTTATTTTTTTTCTTCCTGTTTATTATTAAAAAAAAGAAGAAAATGTAACAGAAATGTAACTTACCAGTGATTAGTCATATTTTTTGGCTTGTTTAAGTACGAGGATTTTGTGGGGGAGGGAGGGGGGGGGGTGTTACTGGTATTTTGTGTTGGTTTGTTGTCAAGTGCCATTTCACTCTTCATTTTATTTGCCCCAGGAGCTTCTGCATGTGATGAGGGTACTGTACTGAGGTATCACAACGTGTGTGTGTGTATATATATTCCTTCTGCTCTCTCTCTCTCTCTCTCTCTCTGTATTGGCTTCACATCTGGACTGCTACTGCAAAACCACTTTATTCATGGTTCATTTCAGAGCGAGGTCGGTTTTGTGATCTGTATCTTATACTTATAGTTTAACCATTGTATTTATCACCTATATGACAGCTGTGTATTCTGGATTGTAGGTTTAGTTTTAAGTAGGCTTAGTGTTTTACCTCTTATGCTCTCTCTCTATATATATGTATATATATACACAGTTGTGCTGTCTTGTAGGTTGGGTTTGTTATTTCTGTGTTCTGTTTGTAGTCATGACAGTGTTTCTATCTTTTGTCATGACAGTGTTCTACTTTTGTCATGACAGTGTTCTATCTTTTTTCATGACAGCGTTCTGTCTGTTGTCATGACAGCGTTCTGTCAACGCTATCTGTTGTCATGACAGCGTTCTGTCTGTTGTCACGACAGTGTTCTGTCTGTTGTCACGACAGTGTTCTGTCTTTTGTCATGACAGTGTTCTATCTCCTACTCTATAGTTGTGCTGTCTGCAATGTAAGTCAGGGGTTTTTTCTCCATTATTTTTTTAATCTCATGATACTAATGTTTTTTTGGTCGTCATGTTGTATGTATGTGATGTGCTAGTTGTGTCTGAATTTTAAGGTCACTTTTGCGTTCTCTGTTTTCTCTCAAGGTTATACCACACAGGGTGGTCTCTCCATCTGTTCTCCTTACCCTGCTTTGTCTTTTGAGATCGGTAGTAGCTGTCACTGAGAAGAATTGTGTGGGCTGGTTATTGCATTGGTGAGTTTAGTTTATTTTCAAAATGCAGGAAAGGGACAAGGAGACAGGAGAAGTTGGCAGAAGCAGCAACAGTGGAGATCTGACTTGGTATCACAGCTTAGAGCTGCCAAGTTTGGTGTTCCGACTAACGTTAAAAGCACCTTGAACTGTATGTGATCTAGTCTGTATTTTGGTAGTTTTCAACTGTTGGGTTTTCATTCAGGCAGTTTTCATCACAGACACTATTGTAATACGCATGATTCACTCTCTGTGTATGTATATCTCACCTCTATCTGAATGAAAAGCGAAGCTTATATGTGGAAGAAAATGGTCCTGCACTTTTATACTGTTGCTGACGGACAGCTGGTGGGGTGGTTGCTATGGCACACAAGTTGAGCATGTTCTGATTTGGGAGATTTGCTGAAGGTAGGGGTACACACACATATTGGGGAGTCCTCTCTAGAGGGAGGTGAACAGCACTGTCACTGGTGACCATTTTGGCTGGGTGGCAGAAGCAGCTAAGGTCTGATGAAGGTTATGTTGAAAAATGCAGCCCAGCCAACCAACCTGTACACACACACACATACCAGCTGAACTGAGTGACCTGGCTTCTCTCCCTTGCTCAAAGAAAAGGCTCCTGATATGTGAGTCATTAGCTCATGAAAGTGATTTGCATCTGCTTGAGAATTGTCTTTTTTTAAAAATCTAAAATTGGCAGAGTCAAAGAATGATTATTATCTTTTAACTTTTGGCAGCTATTTGTGAAATCCTAACTGGAGGGGTGTTCATTCTGTGATGATCCCAGTTCAGTCATGATCTGCATGGTGTAACCATCAAGTACGGAGTGTTGGAGCTGAAATCCTTTTTTCTTATTTCTCAACAGCTAGTTGTTGGTCATGAAGTGTTCTTTCTACAATCTTAAACTGTTGATATACTTAATAATTTTCATACTATTTCACAAATATATAATTATATTTTTCAAGCACTCAAGAGTTTATGAAGAGGTTACATAACATAAAAAGATGGATCATACTTTTTGTAAAGATTGGCTTATGGCAGATAACTGAATCTGGATAATTGTGTATGGACCATATGCACTTTTAGTGACAGGATCTGGATTTTAAAGTGGTTGGTCATATTACTCTTTTTAATTTGACAGCCAAGAAAGTCAGGAAGATGTATATATATCATGAAAGAACAACAGATTTGAAAGGTTACTGATGATGAGTGAGTTTGTCTATTTTTGAAATCGCTTACATCCAAGCCAGAGACCTATGGCTAGATTTTCAACCACACCTGACTGTTAGCCATACCTGGTAAATGGAAGATGGCCATTTTATTTTTCCAATATCTAATCTCGCGGAACACATGCAGTGGAGATGTGTCTGCTGCAGAAAGTGAGCACAAACCATTAGTCATGGTCGGGGGTGGGGGGTGGCACTAGGAGGTGAAATCCAGTGATGTTAAGTCAAGAGTAGTGAGCATCTCCTTGGTAGAGTACTGGAGCCAAATGTTACAGGGACAGAGATATAATTGTGTATGTTGTCTTTTCAATTTCTCACTCCATGGTTCAGTCCCTCCTCCTCCTCTGCTGTATCATAGAGGCACCACCGTGGTCCCCAGTTGTTCCCCCTCTGTCACACATCCTCGTCCTTTAGGTCAAGACGTCTCTGTTCACTTGGTGCTTCATGGTGTCATGGCTGCACTGGTCACACTGGTGTACTGTTTCACATTAGGCGAAATCTTTGTTTGTCATGGCTGCACTGGTCACACTGGTGTACTGTTTCACAACATTAGGCGAAGTCTTCGTTTGTCATGGCTGTACTGTTCACACTGTTGTACTGTGTCGCAAAGCTAAGTGACATCTTGGTTTGTCGTGGCTGTACTGTTCACACTGTTGTACTGTGTCGCAAGGCTAAGTGACATCTTGGTTTGTCGTGGCTGTACTGTTGTACTGTGTCGCAAGGCTAAGTGACATCTTGGTTTGTCGTGGCTGTACTGTTCAGTGTGCTGCACTGTGTCACAACACTGAATGAAATGCTGGGAGGTAGTGGCAGAAGCTTTGTTTCACAACACCGATGATGCACTTGAGTGCCACAGCATTCAGAGTCGAACATTCATATGTTTAACGGCAGAACTAACTTTGACATTCAAGAGTACTGCCATTTTGCTGATGGAGAAGAAGTTTCTAATTTTGTCAGCGCTTCTTTCTTTTCCTCTAGTACTTGTAGAAGAGTGAACTAGTTTGCAGGTGGAGTTTCAGTGGTGATTCGTTGCGTGTCAAGATTCACTGAATTGTTAGAGTTCTCTTTCGATGTGAGGGGATCTAATACATTGTTGTTGTTTTTAGTGACTTCATTGTTTTGTCCATCAATCATTTTCTGTGTGTGGCTTGTTTTCATGTTTGGGGGTTGATGTAAGGTGAAACTATTGGTCTACCTGTCTATTAATTATCGTTTCTGTTTTCTCTGTAGAGAATCCCAATATTTATTTTGCTTGTTTAGTTCCACATCCACTTGTTGAGAAGTCATTCAAAGTCAGTTGCTGTATCAGTGTGTGTGTATGACTTGGTGATTTCGCATGTATGTGTGTGTGTGTGTGTGTGTATATATGATATCCATTCATTGATCTGTTCTCCTGTCAACCATGTGAAGAGCTTGTATCGCAAGCATTGGTGGCTGCCTTTTTGCTACTGGTTTAGCAGGACATACGCACAATGACCTTTGACCTTTCTCGCCTGTCCTTCAGTCCCCGCGCAATGTTCAACAACAACAACAACAACCATAACCGTAATATCCCCCAAACCACAATGTCATGGAGGCATTTTCATCACTCTCATAATCAGCACAGATCACAGGGTTTGTGGCAATAATGTTTTACCCATAGTTAGGGGTGAGAAACGTGAAGTCACACTATGGCATTATTCTCGCTTAAAATCTGTAGTAAAAAGTAGGGAGATTAAAGGTTGCATAAGGGAGTGGTGGTGCTCATCTGTGTATATGATGTAAAGCAGAGACAGACATGCCCTTTACACCCCCCCCCTAAAAAAAAAAGACAAGCTGTTGATGCAGTCATTACCAAAGCCAATAAATGACACAATCTCTTGTGTGTTCTGTTTGACCCTTTGGTAAGGGTTGCAGTGAGAGAGAATAGAGTCACACATATCTGTGTGTTTATTGACTGCAAATATTGCTTTTTTCCAGTTATTTTGCAGTGTTGGCTATAGCCAGTGATCCACCTGTAAGCATTCAGAAAGGAATTGTTAAGAATTATTGATAACAAGGCATATATATATATATATATATATATATATATATATATATATATATATATATATATATTCCTGTGCATTCATAACCTATAGCACTGTGGCTAACATTCACAAAACCAATTTTACCACACTAGTTTTAAAAAAGCAGATGGGAAAGTGTCATGAATAGATTTTTTGTTTTTTTTAAAGGTATCATGAATAAGATAACAAGCCTCTAGTCTAAATAATTTTGTAAAATTATATATCACTTTAAAAAGAATGTTCATACACATCGCATGTTTGGACATTTCACCATTACCGTAATGGGAAGGTGCTGCTCTCTTAGCTAACACAGGGTTACGTTCAGGTTCAGGAAGGAAAGGATTTGTTGGGTCAGGAAGAAGATGCTGGTATCACAGTAAGTTGGTGAGACCTACGACTTAGCTGGAGCGTTTTGATGATGACGACGATGATGATAATAATAATGTATGGGATTTATAGAGCGCTGAATCTTGTAAAGCAAACAAATCAAAATGCTTACAATCAAATCATGTACACGCATGCAATCGTCCACATGGAACCTGACCGTTGTGTGACGTAGCCACACAGTTGATGGGAAAAGTGAAGGGAACGGCGGCAGTGGACTTGCCACTAGGCCACAGTAGTCATGGCTGCTGGCTGTGTTTCTTCAGTCAGGAGGCACCCTGGTGCACACGGGACCTCACACGTACCATCATACCATCACACACACCATCACACATTCACACCCACACTATCACACACACACCCACACCATCACACACACACCATACACACCACACCAAATCACCACACACACACCACACACAACACCACACAACACACACCACACACCACACCACACACACCACACACACACACCACAACACACCACACCATCACACAACACACCCACACCATCACACACACACCACAATCACCCACACCATACACACACACCACACCATCACACACACATCACACACACACCATCACACACACCACACCATCACACACACCATCACACACACACACACCCACACCATCACACACCACACCACACCACACCATCCACCCACAACCATCACACACACACACACCATCACACAACACACACCATCCCACACACACACATCACACCCACACAACATCACACACACACCACACACCAATCACACACACACCCACACCATCACAACCCATCACTACACACACCATCACACACACCACACACCATCACACCACACACCATCACCCACACCATCTCACACCACACACACAACACCACACCTCACACCACACCCAACACACACCATCGACCACACCGTCACACCCACCCCACCTCAATCCCCTACCCTCCATCTCCCCCCTCCCCCCCCCACCCTCCCCCTTTTGACAGGAATTGCTCAGCAGTTTATGCAGACTTTGAACATGGATTGTCTTCAAGTGTTCATGAACCAAAGGCAACATTTGCCAACCTGTTTGGGTTTTTTGTTTCTTTTCTTTCTTGTGTCGGGTGTTCATCAACAAGTCGGGTATGTTGTGATTGATTATTGTCATTGTGCTGTTTGTTTTTCTGGGTAGTTTCCAAGTTTGCTCCCTCGTTTTGTTGTTGTGCTCAGTCAGATGTAGTTTTTGTGAAGAAAAAAACAAAATAAACCACTATATATACTCGCCAAAACTGGGTGGACTTGCGAGGTGTTTTTGTTCTGTTTGTGTGAGTAGTGTGTTGGATGAAGCAGATATCAAATGACACAACTCTTAAATTTCAGATCAAAGTAACTTGTTGTTGTGAAAAATCGTTTATTTCTAGTTTGAAGTATGATCACGAAAACTATACATACACAAGGAATTATATTACTGCCAGGACTCCTTGATGACATTCAACCAGATACCTGTCAATCACAGACACTGTAAATCAACGGATGCTTTAGCTCTGTGGTAAAGACCGTTCAACTTCCTCAATCCCGTGGGTTCATCAAATTCTGGGTTCGAATCTCGGCGGCATCTGGTCAATTAAGGGCGGGGGGGATTTTTACTGTCTCCCAGGTAAACTTAAAGTGCAGACCTGCCAGTGCCTTAATTTCCTTCATGTATTATACACACGCAGAAGGTAAAACATGCCCGTTAATTAGCCCGTAATTCATGTCAGCATTCAGTGGGTTACGGAAACATGCGCATACCTAGCAAACATCTCCGAAGTTAGAATGCAGCTACCTTCATGGTGGGCAGACACACTCACAAACGCAAATGATCACTATTGGTGAACCTGGGAGTTGTAGCCAAGGAACAGGGGGAAGCCCCCAAACAAAACAAACAACAACCCCCCTCCCCCCAAAAAAACAACACCACCCCTGTAATCGCCTCAGCATGTCCAAACTCTCACTACCTACCTACACCATGCAGTGCCTGTTGATCACACACTTCACATGACTTCTCCCCTTGTTAACTCCTTAAACAGTCCCTGCTCTGACATTTTTCAGGCAGTGTGTCATGTGCAGGTTGAACCTGGTGGAGCCCATCCCTTTCCAGGTAGCAGTGTGCATGCTGGGTCTGTTTGTGTCAGCCGTCCCACCAGCCATAGTTAGCCTGCTCCTCTATGAAAGAGGGGTGTGTTTTATTTAGCATAATATGCACAAGATGTTGTGCAAACGTTAGCAGGCAAGACACTGCTCGGTTCATGGCCTCATCCAGACTTGGCGGGGAGAGGAGTCAGTGCCCAGATGGGTGCTATGCCCTTCCTCGACTAGAGCCCCGGGGTTCACACGTGGTTGGGGTGTTGTGCATGCGACTGTGTGCCCACTGTCAAGGTAGAAGGCAGCCACATTCTGACTTCAGGGATGTATGCTGGAGATGTTCCTGTTTCCCTAACCCATGGCACGCCGACATGAGTTACTGGGTCTTTACCATGCATGTTTGATCTTCTGCATGCGTATATATACATGAAGGCAATCAAGGTTCTGGCAGGTCTGCACTTGAAGTTGACCTGGAAGATCGTAAAAAGTCCCCACCCTTAATTCACCAAACGTCGCTGAGATTGGAACTCACGACTTCATGGACCCAGGGATTGAAGTCGAACGTTCTTAACCACTCGGCTATAGCGTCCGTCGGTACTAACGTTAACTCCAGCGGAAGAAATCCCTTTGAATGGATGCTTCGGCAAGAATCACCCCCATGCCTTCAGTTACAGCCAGAAGAGGAGTAAAACACTCTAGCCTACCCACTCGGCTCCTCTGATCTCTTTACATCACACACACACACACCTGGAACACATCAACTGTTCAAACCACTGACACCATTGCCGGTGAAACGCTTCCACTAAGATCACAGAAATCTCCAGTAACATGTACATGTATTACACACAATACATCACAAGCACTAACTTCAGATTTTCTCATATAATCATAGGATCAATGTGATTTCAATTTTTTGTGTGTGTGTTTGTCGAATATGTCTTCTGTAACATTACTACTTATGATATTGATGGTTATTGTTTCATCATCATCATCATCATCATCATCATTGTCATTATCACCATTTTACAGACAGCTACAATCACAGAACGTTTATCGCCAGCCCCTGGGGCATCTAACAAAACGCTAAAGAAAAGAAAGGTAACAGCTGGTGCATCATGTCTATTATGTCCTCCCACAAATCAAGTGATTTTGGGGGGACGTGTTTTAGTCTTATTTACACACACACACACACACACACACGGGACGGGATAGCTCAGAGGTCAGAGCACTCGCTTTCCCCAAGCCAATGTTAAGCAGCATTGAGTATAGTTACCAAGTGGATGGGTTACCGTTTGCGTGCCTTGGCTTCAGTACAGTCCCCCAGTTCACCCAGCTGTAAATGGGTACCTGCCTCTTTAAGGTCAGGGAAGGTAAAGCAGCGAGGGAGAGGAGATGGGCGCTGCCCTCAATATGCTTGCCCCTGGAGAAGTTAAGGTCTCTGACGCCTCGCTCCCCTACGACCACATAGGTACCACACAGGTTATGTGACACCTTTACCTTTTTACACACTCACACACACACGCACGCACGCACCTCCTCCCCATGCCGCCTCCTCACACACAGATTCGCATCTGTTTCAATGATCAATCCAAATCCTTGTTCCCTGAATGCACATCGCAGACGACTAAACTACAGCTTCAGGTGATTCTGATTATCAGATTTTTTTTGCTGCATTAATGTCTGCTTTATAATACAAACGAACATAACACACACACACACAAAGAACACAAAGCGCGGGCGCACACACACATACGCTCATAGATCACAACTATCTCACACACATGCGCGCGCGCCAACACACACCCCACACACACACACACACACCCCACCTGTTTTAAATCACTTTCTAGTGGATAGACGTTAAAACGTCCATACACACGCACGCACGCGCGCGCACACACACACTTCACATAGATTTGTTCTATGTGATTCTGTTCATTAAAACGTGAAAAAAAGAACGATGATCATTATAATAAACTGAAGTGAAAGGAACGCACACACACACATACATACATACGCGCGCGCGCGCGCGCACACACACACACAAACTTCATACAAAACTGGTCACTGGTGTAACTAAATACAGCATAACACATACTTATAGAATAGACTGATGATCACTATAAACGAAAGAAAAGACGACAATAATAACGGACAAAACCCCTAGACACTGTTGTCCTCATGGTTATTGACAGACAGTACGCCCTGTCGCAGTCGTTGGGGAGCCTGCTGTCTTCTTTCCTCCCACCCGCTTCACGCCTCCCTCTTCTCTTTGGTGGAGGCCTCTTGGGGAGTGGCGGCCTTCTTGGCTGAAGTCTCCTGGGGCGTGTCCAGCATCTTGACCGGGGAGAGTCTTGGAGCATTAGCCGGACTTCCTTGGGGAGAGGGGGGCGTCTTCACTGGGGAGAGTTGAGCAGCACTGGTCATCTTGGTGGGGGAGAGTCGGGCAGCACTGGGCGACTTGCTTGGGGAGAGCTGAGCGGCATTCATCATCCGGGTCGGGGAGAGTCGGGGAGCATTAGCGGGAGTCTCCTGGGGAGAGGAGGAGGTCTTGAGGTCGGGGGAGGTGGGGAGCACTGCCCATCCTGGTGGGGGAGAGGCGGGGAGCGTGGGCATGAGCCTCCTGGGGAGAGGCGGGCATGCTGAGGGGCAGCAGCTGGGGCGCGCTGACCTTCCTGGTGCTGGCCGAGCCGTGCCGCGCAGCGTCCGGCATCCTGACGGGCGACAGCCGTGCAGCGCCGCCCTTCTTGGCCTGGCCCTGCTGGATGGTCTCCGCAGATCGGGACGGGGAGGGTCGCGGGGAGGGCGCCGCCTTGGCCGGTGGAGGGGGAGTCTCGGCCTGGGCCGGCTCCAGAGCGTCCGGCGTCTTGGCCGGGGAGGTCCTGGTGGCGCCGGGCATCTCCTTGTGGCGGCAGACCAGCACGGGCACGTGGGCGTGATGCAGGATGTAGTCGCTCACCGATCCCAGCATCGTGCGCCGGATGGAGCCCAGCCCCCGCGACCCCGTGACGATGCAGGTCACCCTGTGGGTCTCCGCCGCCTTCACGATGGCCTGCCCGGCCTCCCCGTGCAGCCGCAGCAGCCGGCCCCTGATCTGCAACACCCCACCACAGGACAGCCGTGCCGCCCTCCGCTATCTGTGGCTGCTGCACTGGACGTGACTGAACCACCACCACCACCACCACCACCACCACCAAGCGTGGGAGGAGTAGGTGGGGAACTGACTGCACTGAACTCATCAGCCAGTAAGACTTGGGGCGAGTTAAATCTGACACGAGCCCATCCTTTTATAATAATGATAATAATAATAATAATAATAATAATAATAATAATGATGATGATGATAATAATAATAATAATAATAACAACAATAATAAATGGAACTTATATAGCGCTATTTCTTGCAAAGACAAATCAAAGCGCATACATATACGTACATCAACAATGTTGAAAAAACTCCTGACTTTTCTAAGGACTGAGTGCTCTGTACATTCTATTGGAAGACTGATTACAGGACGGAGTTTCGTTCACTTCTAGATCTCTGGCAGTAATCCTGTAATCTCACAGCAGCAGCAGATGTTTGTATTACTTGAGACTTCATTCTTTGGCAGTTTCCATCAAATCATCTCATAGCAACAAGATGTTTGTATTAATCGAGACTTCATTCTCTGGCAGTTTCCATCAAATCATCTCATAGCAAGAAGATGTTTGTATTAACTGAGACTTCATTCTTTGGCAGTTTCCATCACATAATCTCACTGCAGTAGCATATGTTTGTATTTCATCAGACTTCATTTTTACATTATATTCATGAACATTTTGGAAGAACATGTAATATCACTCTATTCTAACCAAAGTGGATCTAAACAGAATTATTGGCCTTACCCTGGCCAGTCATGATGAAATGAAGAAACACTATACACAATTAAACCATGAGCAACTCCTCTTCCTGACCAATCAAAAATAAGTTCCTCCATGAAAAGTTTAGAACATGATGCACAAAAAATATCACACAAAAAAGAGGAAACACTCTCATTCCCCTATGAGAGGAGGGGAAAAGATACTGTCCAAACAGTGAATACTCACCGTCTTCTAAGCACACGATTCTAATAACTGAATTGACACAATATCGTACAAATCAAAGAACACCAACATTTTTGTCACACCATGCCTATAACTCAAAAAGCCATTTCTGCATTGTCCTCATGCTAGCATTTTCAAAGTCCACCATTATCCAACGTCAGATCATTGTCAAAGTCGCTGAAAATTTCTCTTTTGTAAAGACTATGGGCTACAGCTGTGGCTATCTCCTGGTTTCCAACATCGTCGAAGCTTTTGAGGGTTTTAAATGCATAAGAGACAACTCAGTCCTGTGTGTTCGGGTCGACGTTGATGCTCTGGATAATGCCATCTTCCACCACCAGAGAGTACTTCATTGAACGGTTTGTGCCCAACGTTTGTTTGCACTCTATTTCCATGCCCATGGCTCTTGTGAACTCTCCTCTGGGGTCTGCCAGCATGTGGATCTTTCCGTCAGCGTTGGTGAACTTGCCCCAAGC
>CM054142.1:5995476-5997976 GCA_028751875.1 Rapana venosa
TGTGATGTGGTGTGGTGTGTGTGTGGTGTGTGTGTGGTGTGGTGTGTGTGTGTGGTGTGTGTGTGTGTGTGTGTGTGTGGTGTGGTTGTGGTGTTTGTGTGTGTGTGTGTGTTGGGTGTGGTGTTGGTTGTGTGTGTGTGTGTTGTGTTGTTGGTGATTGGATTGTGGTGGTTGGTGGGGTGTGTGTGTGTGTGTGTGGTGATTGGTGTGTGTGTGGAATTGTGGTGGTGGAGTTGGTGTGGTGTGTGTGTGTGGTGTTGTGGTGTGAGTTGATGTGGGATTGTGGTGTGTGGTGGTGGGTGTGTGTGTGTGTGGTGTGTGAGTGTAGTGCACACCTAGTCACACATTTGATCGCCTAGCTTTAGATAGAACACCTGTGTCAGTGCTGGATACTTGTGAGTGTGATAGATTCTAATTATGCTCGTCCCTTCAGTGACCTTCCCGCTTGTGCTTTCCATAGTGACCTTAGTAGGAGCAGAGGTCTGACAAGCAGGGGGTCAAGCAATGGACACAAAGGTGGGGTCACTCTACGCACGTGCATTGCGTAAAATGCTGTAGTCGGGGATGTGGGCCAGCAGTATGTCCACGCCTGCAGTGTACACATACTCCATGTACCCTGAAAGCGAACATGAAAACAGCCATAGGCGAGAGAAGTGTCACTGGGTCTGTGGTTCTACCTCACCCAGGTGGGGTGTCCTTCTGTCCGAGTCCTTGGTGGTGCAACTGTAGCGCACCCAGCACAGGAGACAGCACGTGCCGCCTTAGCTTAGAAGGAACAACAGTTTAGAACAGGCTTAGGTACTAGCTTGTCGAGGGAAAGGAAAGGCGGATGGATATGCTCTGTCTCCAGTGCCCTCCCTACCTTTCATTCTAATCCCACTAATTCTACCTTTGCCCTACCTTTCATTCTAATCCTAATCCCACTACTTCTAATTCTACCTTTGCCCTACCTTTCAATCTAATCCCACTAATTCTAATTCTACCTTTGCCCTACCTTTCATTCTAATCCCACTACTTCTACCTTTGCCCTACCTTTCATCCTAATCCCACTACTTCTACCTTTGCCCTACCTTTCATTCTAATCCCACTACTTCTAATTCTACCTTTGTCCTACCTTTCATTCTAATCCCACCCGCCTGATACCTCTGGCTCCCTTTCTAACCAGGTCTTCTGGTCAGCTAGAAACAAAGCTGGAACTTTCTCACTGTCAGTTCCAATGTCCTCTGAAATCGGAGCGATACTGGCAAAAGCTGTCATTCAATGGCGGATAAGGCATTATATACATGTATACAGAAAGAGGAAACCTCTTTGTCACCACTGCGCGGAGGTGAAGGCCGTGAGATGACCAATACCTGACCACTCCCAACTTATACACAGAGAGCTGTGGGTTTCAGTGTTGCGACCAAACATGCGAACTCATTTTGTTCTGAACTCTTGAGGAAATAAAATGAAGCCCACGCCAAAATCAGATACATTGGGTCTGAAGAGAAGGTACAACAATTCAGAAAATGGTCACTTGCTTCCCTGACCAGGCAAAGACTTGTCAGGCGCTTAACGGCAGCGTGACACATTTCCGCTCCTATGACAGACGACAGTAGTTGCTGTCTGAGCGTTCGACGACGAAGAAAAGAATCCTGGAATAATGCCCCCATGATTTGCTTTTTAGAGTTAGTCCAGCTACTTTCGCTAACACACAACAACAAAAGTGGGATGACAGTCACTGAGCACACTGGACTGCCGCACGAATAGCAACAAACGAAATCAAAAGAAAGCCTTTAGAACATAGCATAAGGTACACAACATCTAGTCACCATCAACAATATCGAACAAAGCATGCTAGAACACATGATCAAAATAAAACAGATTCAACAGCTGCCAAAGAAAAAGAAGTTTAAATCGCAATGAAAATAAATGTAAAAGCGCAACAGACACAAACACACATGTCTGTACACACACAGTCTGCATGAAGCCATAGAAAACAACAACAATAACAATATTACATACAACTCATGCAGTAACAAGCACCAAGGACAATACTGACCAATATATAGCCACACTGACCACACTGACCACTGTATAGCCACAGACTACTGTATAGCCACACTGACCACTATATAGCCACACTGACCACTATATAGCCACACTGACCACTATATAGCCACACTGACCACTGTATAGCCACACTGACCACTGTATAGCCACACTGACCACTATATAACCACACTGATCATTGCATAGCCACACTGACCACTATATAGCCACACTGACCACTATATAGCCACTCTGACCACTGTATAGCCACACTGACCACTATATAGCCACACTGACCACTATATAGCCACACTGACCACACTGACCACTATATAGCCACACTGACCATTGCATAGCCACACTGACCACTATATAGCCACACTGACCACTATATAGCCACACGGACCACACTGACCACTGTATAGCCACACTGACCACTATATAGCCACACTGACCACTGTATAGCCAC
>CM054142.1:6005476-6042976 GCA_028751875.1 Rapana venosa
CCCGTGGGAACACCGGGGGCCTGTCAGTATAAGCAGCATCCCCACCTAATGGAAATTCTGTGCTAGGAATCGCTCTCTTTTCTATCCCTCTCTTTGTTTCTGCCTTGTCCTTTTCTTCCTGTCACCTCCTTCTTGTCTATTTTCTGCCTTCTTGGTCCATTCTCCTGCTTTTTTTCCAGAAAGACTTAAAAGATGACAATTCTTCTCCATGCCGAAGTCGGATGCGCTGGGCCTGACTTGTCAGGCGCTTAACGGCAGCGCAACGCATTTTCGCTTATATGACAGAAATCAATAGTTGCTGTCTGAGCGTTCGACAAAGAAGACGAAGAGCTCAACTCTGCGAGTTAAGTGGCCCTTCTCCTACCCCTTCCAATGACCGGTTCTGGAAAAAAAGAAGAGATGAAGCCAGGTATCTTTGACAAAAAAAGGCGCAGAAGAAAATGAGCGCGTTGTTCCCCTCAGCTACAGCCGCGAGGTGAGATGTTAAGGGCCTATGCCACCCACCGTTGCTGGCCGCAGTTCAGGTAGATCTATGATGTCGACTTTGGGAGGGGTGTCTAAACACACCTGTGGGCATGAGGTTTTTGGTTTGCTTTTAAATTCGTCATCCGTTTCTTCCGGCACGAAATGGCCTACTCTTTTGAAAGGCGGACCATTTTAACGTGTACGTAAGATGCTCCGCAAGCGTACGCACACATGGACTCCGTTTAGGCTATAGTCTCATCCGAAGAACTAGAACAGAATTTAAGATTGTAAAGACCAAAATTAATCAACACTCTACATTTCCTGCACTACCCGCTTCGTCTGTGTCAGATTATTATACCATGCCTATGACGGACACTACAGCCGAGTGGTTAAGACTGTTCGACGTCAGTCCCATGGGTCCGTGAAGTCGTGGGTTCGAAACTCGGCGGTGTCTGGTGAATTGACGATCAAACCCGCAACATTTTCCTATTGAGATAGGGGGATGCGTTACCTATAGACCACTGACCCACCTGAGCAAGGCTGGTTTTTTGTGCGCCACACGGCTAAAAAAGATAAATAAAAAAACCCATAAAAACCCAAACAAAAGCCAAAGCAAAACCTTCTTTGCAAGCGACCTGAAGCGCCCTAGGATTTTAGAGCCATGACCATCATTACAGATCCCGGGTTCGAACCACCACTCAGGCGCTCATTCTAAGGGATTTTCCTCTGGGGTTAACATCAACGCTGACTCCACTCCCCACCCCCCCCTCCCCCCCCCTCCCCCCCAAATTCTTCGGATGAGACTACAAACCAAATTCCCCGTGTGCGAATACACGCGGAACATCTTGTGCACATGTTAAAACCGTTCTGCCTTTGAGAAGAGTACGCCATTGCATGCTGGAAAGATCGGATGACAAAACTTTAAAAACGCAAGCACACTGCTGGTGTCGTGTTTAGATATCATCCCCGAAGTCGGAATGCAGCTACCTTCACTGTGGGCACAAACGGTGGTACACGCCAGAATCTCACCATTTGTAAACCCTCAGAGCTCTTGCCGAGGACAGAAGAAAAAGAGAAGAAAAGATCCCATCGTATCTTCAAGTTATGATTTGAGTGTCTTGTTGTTTTACCTGTGTGTGTGCGTGCGTGCATGTATGTGCGTGTGTGCGGGCGTGTATGTGTGTGTACGTGTGTGCGGGCGTGTATGTGTGTGTACGTGTGTGCGTGCGTGCGTGTGTGTGCGTGCGTTCGTGCATGTGTGTGTGTGCGTGCGCGCGCGCGGGTGTGTGTGTGTGCGCATACACACCCACCCACGCACGTGTGTATCGCTGGATGGGCCGAGTACAGGGGAAGTCAAGTCCAAGGCAAAAACACTCTGGTCATCCCGTGAAGGGCAATTACCGCACTGACAGCCACATAATGGACAGACATTAGCATCTGGGGGGAAAACCCCACAAAAAGTTATGATTGATACTTGTTTAATAAACAGTCCAAAATAACTTCAAATTAAAAATCTCTCTCTCTCTCTCTCTCTCTCTCTCTCTCTCTCTCTCTCTCTCTCTCTCTCTCTCTCTCTCCCTCTCACACACACACACACACACACACACACACACACATATATATATATATATATATATATATATATATATATATATATATATATATATATATATAAGATAATATATATATAATATGATGAAAAGAAGGAGAGAGAGAGAGAGAGAGAGAGAGAGAGATAAACATTGAAAGCAATCTGACGACCCGGGTTCAAATCCCGTTCAAGGGGATATTTTCTCCTGGAGTTAACATCAGTGCAGACTCAATGCTCCCCAAAAGTCCTTCGGATGAGACTATAAACCGAGGCCCCGTGTGCAAACGCACGCAGAACATCTTGCGCACACGTTAAATCCTGTTCCGCTTTTCATAAGAGTAGGCCATTGTGTGTCGGTGGGAATGGATGACAAAATTTACAAAACCGCATACACACGGGAGCCGGATGTAAAAAAGAACCTAGGTGCTTATTCCATATCCTCGATATAAAAGAATAAATAAATAAATAAAGTCATCAAAATATAAAGTAAGAAATAATTATACTGTTTACATGAGTTTGCGCGTGTATGCGCATACATACAGCCGCGCACACACACGCACACACACACACACACACACACACACACACAACACACACACACACACACACACACACTCACACACATACATGTGCACGTGCATGTGCATGCCTACGTCTTCTGACCCACACGCACGTGTATATGTTCGTATATAATGACTGCACCTACAGCAATACTCATCAAGCCCGGTACTGCAGAGAATTATGACACTGGGTAGTCAATGTCATTGTGAATTTACAATCCCAATCACTACTGGCGCAAAACAAATTTCTTTTTTCTGTTTGTTTTGCTGTTGGGGCGCTGAAAACGGCGTCCTGAAGGCAACAACTGAAATTCTGAAAGCAAAGCCAAGATGGCAGTCGCTTTGCATACATGCTGGTGGTGATTCTTCTCCCATTTTTTTCCCCAGTTTCTCACAATTCTCTGGACCTTTCTTGTTTTTAACATTAAAGTTGTTGTACCAACAGATCAAAATAAAACTGAGAAAAATCTATGTGTCAGACTTGTAAAACAAAGAAAGAATCTTATTTAAAAGATGAATTAATTTTCCGAACAAAAATAAAACATGTCCTTTTTTGACAAAAGCGTCAGTGTTAGTGTCCCAGTTTAACTTCTGATAAAAAAAAAAAAAAAATTCCCAGATACTTATAGTTCGAAACGTTTTCAACTTCTTGATTATGAAAAACGATATTGTCAGAAGAGTGTCCCGATCTTCTCAAATTGGTAGCTAAAATCTTTAGTTTTAGAAACATTCAGCTTCAGAGACACCTCATCACACCTGTGGACTAACTCGGTGAGGGCTGGAGCATGGTCTTGGGCTGGTCCAGATAAAAGAGACAACAGAGCACTGTCCTTCACAAATTTCACAAGAAAGGAATTTTTCATAGCTGCTTCTGCAATTATCTGTGTATAGAATGTACAGAAGTGGAGACAGAACACAACCTTGTGGAGAACCAGTACAGGAAAATCTGAGGGATGAAAAGTTTGTTTGGCAAAACCACGCTGTGGTCTGCTGGTTACAAGTTCAATTAGCCAACAAAGAACAACGAAACGGGAGAGAGTTGTTTGTTCTGTTTGTGAAGTTCCCATGTTTCCATCATTATAGTGAGTGTGTTGTACTACACAGCAGTCCATGATCGCTGACAAGATTTCTCCGGGAAACCAGGGCTGCTCTCTACAGGGAAAAACAAACCATCGTTTGACGGACGCTATAGCCGAGTGGTTAAGACCATTCGAACTCAATCCCATAGATCATGAAGTTGTGGGTTCCAATCTCCGCGGCGTTTGGTGAATTAGGGGTGGGGATTTTTACCATCTCCTAAGTCATCTTCAAGTGCAGACCTGCCAGAGCCTCAATTTTCCTTCGTGGACAACATCATGCAGAAGATCAAATATGCACGTTAAAGATCCCGTCATTCATGTCAGCGTTCGGTGGGTTACAGAAACACGAGCATACCCGGCATACATCCCCGAAGTCGGAAAACGGCTACCTTCAAGGTGCAGGGCAACAACGGTCGCATACACAGATTTTCACCAGTGGTGAACCTCGGAGCTCTAGCCGAGGAACAAAAAAAGACACCCCCCAAAAAACAACAACAACAACCAACAACATCGTTGACGTGCGGCGCCACACACTGTCACGTTGCCTGTGTGTCTAGTTATCGTGTTGTTAGATCGCTAGTGCCGTTGCTGCTGCATGCACTCAGCTGCTTGGCAAAGGAAGGCACAGCAGCGAAAGGATTCTGCCTGACATTGGTTATTAATAATAATAATAAATGGAATTTATATAGCGCTATATCTTGCAGAGACAAATCAAAGCGCTTGCACTCAACTCATTCTTACACAGTCATACAACCAGTGACAAGCAATAGTTCCATCAAGTCCAAATGTGACCACACACACGCACACACACACACACACACACACACACACACACACACCCCCCACACAGGTCACACACCCTGGCAGGGCAATAGAATCTTGGTTGTTGAAGGCAGGGAAAAAAAACCCTATGAGATGAGGCAGGAGAGGAAAATCTTAGGTTTGAAATAAATATGTCTTGAGACTGGATTTAAAAGTGTCATAAGAAGGCTTTTGGCGGAGAGAGAGAGGGAGATCATTCCACATTAATGGACCAGAAATAGAGAAAGAGCGACGGCCGATGGTGGATTGGTTGAATCTAGGTATTCGTAAGGACAAGGTATCTGCAGCAGAGCGGAGAGAACGAGGAGTGTACAAGTGAAGACATTCACAGAGGTAGGCGGGTGCTGTTTTGTGGAGACATTTGTAACAGAGGGTACTGATCTTATAGTTTACTCTCTGTGGCACAGGCAGCCAGTGGAGAGATTGCAAGAGAGGGGTAATATGCTCAGATTTTTTCTTTCTGAGGATTAGACGAGCTGCAGAGTTTTGTATACGTTGAAGGGATTGGATAGATGATGCTGGCAGACCAGCCAACAGAGAGTTGCAATAGTCCAGACGTGAAAGAATGAGAGACGCAACAAGTTTGGATGTTGCATCTGTGGACAGGTACTTTCGAATTGCACTAATACGCCGTAATTGATAGTAGCAGGACTGGCAGGTCTGAGTGATGAATTTTTGCATAGAGAGTGTGTTGTCAATAATGACCCCTAGATACTTTCAGGTTATTAAAGTGTGTGCAGGCTGCAATGAAGCCCACACCAATGCTGGGAGAAGGAAGGAGGGAGAGGGAGGGGGAGGCGGGGGGAGGGAGAGAGCAAGCAAAGTTAAGGGTAAAAAATAGTATCAACAGAAAAATTGTTTGAGCAGCCTCACGGGAAAAAAAGAAGCAAATAAGCAACAACAACAAACTAATAACAGCAACAATGAGCAATACAAACAAACAAATAAAACAAAAACACAACCCAAACAAAGAAAAACCAACTGACGAAAAATATCAAAGAAACCCTTGATCATCTGTTGATGCATCTGTTTGCGTGCACATACATCCCCCACCCCCACCCCGACTCTTATCCCTCCTCCCTCCCCTTTAACTCCCCCCTCCCCCACACTCACAGAGAAAGGTCAGGACAGAGACAGACAGACAGACAGACAGACATGTATAAGCGAAACCAGTGCACACTGCAGTGTGTTTGCTGACCGTGACAGCCAGCCAGCACAGAGACTAACAGTGCAGTAGGGCCTGTGGTGGGCAGTGACAGCGGTTTGCTCTGATTGCTATTGATTCCTTTCTTCCTCCTTTCATCTTCTCTGCTCGCTCTGGGCTGGGCTGGGGGCAGGTAGAAGGCGGGGTGGGGTAGGGGATGGGGGGGGGGGGGGGGGGGGGGGGGGGCATGTGCAAAGGAAGAGGGAAGGGGGCGGAGTGGGGTGTGTTTGCATGAAAGCAAACAACTCTGTCTATCTGTATGTCTATTTGTTTTGTCTATCTAACCATGTCTGTCTGTCTGTCTGTTTGTTTTGTCTATCTAACCATGTCTGTCTGTCTGTTTTTCTTGTCTATCTAACCAAGTCTGTCTGTCTGTCTATTTGTTTTGTCTATATAACTATGTCTGTCTGTTTGTCTTGTCTATCTAACCATGTCTATCTGTCTATTGCGGCATTAACCCTTCACATCAATGACCTCACCAACAACTTTAATGAGGAGGTCCGAGAAACAGCAGAGGAGGTACTCGGTCGTCAGAGGAATAAACACCAGCCATGGACTTTCAATGGCATCTTGGACCTCTGCGATACAAGAAGAGCACTGAAACCAACCAGATCTTCCAACCCTAAAGAATACCGGGAGGCCAACAATCTTGTGAAGAAGTCAATGTTAAAGGCCAGAGAGAAGTGGACCAGTGATCAATGTGATGAGATCGAAAAAAGCATGAAAGTGGGCAACAGTAAAAAGGCATACGACACCCTGAAGAAGTTCACAAAACCACTTCAAACCAAATCATCAGTCAATGAAGACAGCTCCGGAAACCTCCTCACAGAAAGCTCAGCTGCATTGAACAGGTGGTCTGAGTATTGTCAAGAACTATACAACTACCCAATCCAACCTGACAAGAGCATAAAGAAGAGGAAGCAGCAACATCAAGAGTACCCTCGCCATTACCTATACTGAGGGAAGAAGTGGAAGAAGCCATCCGCAGTTTACCAGTAGGAAAGTCCCCAGGAGCAGACAACATACCAGCAGAGCTGCTCAAGCATGGTGGCGAAACAGTCATCACACATGTTACAGCTATCTGTCAGAAGATTTGGGAGACAAAACAGTGGCCAACAGAATGGACACAATCACTCATCATACCCCTGCCCAAGAAGGGGAATTTACGCCAATGCCAAAACTATAGAACAATCAGCCTCAGCAGCCACGCCAGCAAGATCATGCTCAAAGTTATTTTGAATCGACTAAGAAGGAAGGCAGAAGAACACCTTGCAGAGGAACAAGCTGGGTTCAGGGCAGGCAGGAGCACAATCGAACAGATTTTAACTGCCACATCCTGATGGAAAAACATCTTCAACATCAGAGAGACCTGTTCCACAACTTCATCGACTTCAAGAAGGCTTTCGACAGAGAATGGCACGAAGGCCTGTGGCAGGTCCTCAGAATGTTTGGCATTGAAGAAGGACTAGTGCAAACCATTCAAGCACTATACAACACCGCAAGCAGTGCAGTCCTTCTGAACAATCAGGTCGGAGACTACTTCAAAACCACACTTGGGGTCCGACAAGGATGCCTGTTATCTCCAGTCCTGTTTAATCTGTTCTTGGAAAACATTATGAGAGAGACCCTCCATGACTTCCACTCTTCCATCTCCATTGGCGGCAGACCCCTCAACAACTTGCGGTTTGCCGATGACATTGACCTCATGGGCGGAAGTAACACAGAGCTGCAAGAGCTTACGACCAGACTTGAGAACAGAGCTGGAGCATATGGGATGGAGGTGAGCTCGGAGAAAAGTAAAGTACTTGTGAACAGCACGAGCAACGCCACTGCTAAAATTTACATGAACGGCCAGCAACTGGAGGAGGTAGACGCTTTTAAATACCTTGGCGCTACACTCACAAAGGACGGGCGATCGACGACAGAAAGTCAGACTAGCCATGGCAACATCTTCCATGACAAAACTCACCACCATATGGAAAAGTAAAGAGATCAGTTTCCCAATCAAACTAAAGCTCTACAAAGCCCTAATTCAGACTATCCTACTGTACGGAAGTGAAACCTGGACATTGACTGCTGAAACAGCAAAGCGAATCCAGTATTTGAAACAAAATGCCATAGAAAACTGCTGGGCATATCCTGGAGAGAACGAAAGACCAATGAATTTTTCAAGAGTCAAATAACACGGCTGGCAGGTCCACAGGAACCCCTTCTCACCATCGTCAAGAAGAAAAAGCTGACATGGTTCGGCCACGTCACCCGCCACAACACTCTGCCAAAAACAGTACTGCAGGGAACACTCGAAGGTGGCAGAAAGAGGGGAAGACAGAAGAAGTCATGGATGGACAACATCAGAGAATGGACCAGGATGAATGACTCTGCACTACTGCGCAGAGCCGAGGACCGAGATGGATGGAGGAGGCTTACCACGGCATCGTCTTTCGTGTCTCCCCCACGACCGCCAAGATCACGGGACTGATGATGATGATGATGATGATGATCTGTTTATTTGTTTTGTCTTTCTAACCATGTCTGTCTGTCTGTCTGTTTGTCTTGTCTATCTAACCATGTCTGTCTGTCTATTTGTTTTGTCTATCTAACCAAATCTGTCTGTCTGTCTATTTGTCTTGTCTATCTAACCATGTCTGTCTGTTTGTCTATTTGTCTTGTCTTTCTAACCATGTCTGTCTGTCTGTCTATTTGTCTTGTCTTTCTAACCATGTCTGTCTGTTTGTCTTGTCTATCTAACCATGTCTGTCTGTCTATTTGTCTTGTCTTTCTAACCATGTCTGTCTGTCTGTTTGTCTTGTCTATCAAACCATGTCTGTCTGTCTGTTTGTCTTGTCTTTCTAACCATGTCTGTCTGTCTGTCTATTTGTCTTGCTATCTAACCATGTCTGTCTGTTTGTCTTGTCTATCTAACCATGTCTGTCTGTCTATTTGTTTTGTCTATCTAACCATGTCTGTCTGTCTGTCTGTTTGTCTTGTCTATCTAACCATGTCTGTCTGTCTGTCTATTTGTCTTGCCTATCTAACCATGTCTGTCTGTCTGTCTTGTCTATCTAACCATGTCTGTCTGTTTGTCTCTTGTCTCTGTCTGCGTATCTGTCTGTCTGTGTATCTATCTATCTATCTATCTATCTATCTATCTATCTATCTATCTATCTATCTATCTATCTATCTATCTATCTATCTATCTATCTATCTATCTGTCTGTCTGTCTATCTATCAGTATGTACATGATGCCAGGTTTGACGTCTTCTGAATTCCTGTCTCTGTAACCACGAGCAATGGAACCATTCTCAGAGGTCAGAAAACAGGTCCTATGTATGAGTGCACAGATATACATCATGCAGTTGGGGTTGCTAGTACACTGTTGATCCTCTTATCTGAATCCCCCCGCCCCTCTCTCTCCCTCTCTCTCACACACAGTATCGTGTGTGTGTGTGTGTGTGTGTGTGTGTGTTTTGTGTGTGTGTGTGTGTGTGTGTGTGTGTGTGTGTGAGGGGCGATGGAGGGAAATAGGGGTGAAGGTCGATATATATATATATATATATATATATATAAAGGTGTCCCATAACTATATTTAAGGTCTTCGGGGAGGAGAGACCTCACTTCTCCAGGGGCCAGCATATTGAGGGCGGCGCCCATCTCCTCCCCCTCGCTGTTTTACCTTTCCTGACCCTAAAGAGGTAGGTATCCATTTACACCTGGGCGAACTGGGGGACTGTACTGAAGCCAAGGCGCGCAAACGATTACCCATCCAAGTGGTAACCACGCTCGATGCTGCTGAACTTGGCTGGGGGAAAGCACGCGCGCGCGCGCGCGCGCGCACACACACACACACCAGAAGACCTCAAAGAGTTATCAATGAGCTATGTTCCAGGTTATTTCCAAGCTGTCTAGCGGCCATCCTGAAGTCGACAAACGAATAAAGAAAGGAAAAGAAAAGAAGAGAACAGAGAGACAGAGAGAGAGAGAGAGAGAGAGAGAGAGAGAGATAGAGATAGACAGAAGAGAGAGAGAGAGAGAGAGAGAGGAGAGAGAGAGAGAGAGAGAGAGAGAGGAGAGAGAGAGAGAGAGAGAGAGAGGACAGAGAGAATGAATGAATGAACATTTTTATTGAGGGAAAAGAGTAAGCACAATGGTGGCTTTTTTTCATCCAGCCCTCAGTCCAAAAGGTAAATCAATAATCAAACATTCAATTAAACAAACAATAATGAAATGTCTAAAGACTTAGGTAAAATGTAAACATGCATAAACAAACAGAATAGAGATAGTTGTATACACAGGACAGATATGAGAGAGAGAGGGAGAGAGGGAGGGAGGGAGGGAGAGAGAGATGGAGAGAGGGGATCAATGAATGAATGATCTTTATTTGAGAGAGAAGGGGGGGGGGGTGCAGTATTTATCATTATTAGTTTATGTAGAGGATAAGACAAAAGGGAAGAAGAAAAAAAGAACAGGAAGAGAAGAGGAGGAAGCAGAGAAGAATGAAAAGGTTGAAAGAGGAGGGAAGGGGAAGGAACATAGAAACAATCAGAACTACAATTTATGCAAGTTAAGGTAAAGGTAAAGGTGTCCCATAACCTATAAGGTCGTAGGGGAGTGAGGCGTCAGAGACCTCACTTCTCTAGGGCCAGCATATTGAGGGCGGCGCCCATCTCCTCTCCCTCGCTGCTTTACCTTCCCTGACCCTAAAGAGGACAGGTACCCATTTACAGCTGGGTGAACTGGGGGAACTGTACTGAAGCCAAGGCGCGCAAACGGTCACCCATCCAAGTGGTAACCACGCTCGACGCTGCTTAACTTGGCTGGGGGAAAGCGAGTGCTCCGACCACTGAGCTATCCCGTATGCAAGTTACAACACCAATAAATATCAAATGAGAATACAAGGTTGAGAGAGAGAGTGTGAGAGAGAGAGAGAGAGAGAGAGAGAGAGAGAGAGAGAGAGAGAGAGGGGGGGGAGACAGACAGGCAGACAGACAAAAAGAAGTTTCATTTTCTGATGGAGTTTACAGATCGTGGTGTGTTTCATCACAGACATACGGTGCAGGCCAGTTCTTCAAAGGACAGGTACAAACAACATCGATTCTGCTGCTCCATACCACACCATCCAGCCCACGACTGAGGAATCCAGTGGCATTTTTCATCATCTACTCTCTCTCTCTCTCTCTCTCTCTGTTTTGTTGGAGTTTTCCCCCTTGGTTTGTTGATAGTCCCTAATCAGGGCAAGGGCTGGATGAAAAAAAGTATGCGAATATTTATTCTGCTACCCATGGAAAATACAGATTAATTAATTAATTAATCCATTCATTCATTCATTCATTCATATTCTCTCTCTCTCTCTCTCTCTCTCTCTCTCTCTCTCTCTCTCTCTCTCTCTCTCTCTCTCTCTCTCTCTCTTCTCTTTCTCTCTCTCCATTCCTTACTTCACTCATCACATCACTCTTAACTATTCTGAGTCGGGATCCATTTTGGTGTTTCATTTCTGGAACACACCTGCAGCTCAATCACACTTTTCTTTGCTTCAGTCAACCTGGACCAGTGGTTTGAGACTACTAGTCTTTCTTTAGCAGGACACAATGAACCGAGGTCACCCATGCAGCACGATAGCTCAGTGGTCAGAGCACTCGCTTTCCCCCAGCTAAGGTTAAGCAGCATCGAGCGTGGTTACCACTTGGACGGGTGACCGTTTGTGCACTTTGGCTTCAGTACAGTCCCCCAGTTCACCCAGGTGGAAATGGGTACCTGCCACTTTAGGGTCAGGGAAGGTAAAGCAGCGAGAGAGAGGAGATGGGCGCCGCCCTCACTATGCTGGCCCCTTGAGAAGTTGAGATCTCTGATGCTTCACTCCCCTATGACCACATAGGTTATGGGACACCTTTACCTTTTATAAGAGCCCCAAGCAATAGGACACTCGATTCTATTAACGCTGTTTAGAAAGAAAAAAAGTCACTCTCACAGAGATAACAAAATCACACACACAGACACAGACACAGACACACACACACCCTCACACACATACAGAATTCCATGGGAGAGCAGCCCCAATTTCATGCAGAGAAATCTGCCGTGACATAAAGATGCATACAAATACACACACACACACACACACGCACGCACGCACGCACGCACACACACACACACACACACACACACACACACACCACACACACGCACACACAACACACACACACACACACACACACACCAACTTATTATGGTGTTATTTAGTTTTTATTCATATCCACAGTAGATCTAGCTGTTTTACTTGACTCAGTGTGCAGTGTTTATCTTTTGGCAACAATTTTAGTCACATAATTGTTAATTTTAATTTGTTTAATGTTTTGTTTTTTTGCAGTTTAGGGTTGATTGTTGTTGTTTTGAAAAAAAAATTTTTTTTTGTATATTTTTAAAAATTGATTCCGTACTTTAAAATGCCTACCCGATCTAGATCTAAAAAGTCCAACGTATTGAAACTAATGCAGTGGAACGCTAGATCTATTTCCACTAATTTACATTATCTAATCCAACATCTTTCCAACAATAAATACCAAGTCCTTGTGTTACAATCCCTGAATGTAACCAGGAATAAACTACCTAAGCTGCCTGGTTACTATTATCCACCTGTCCATCAACAGGTGGATGCTGCTACCAAAATCAGTGTAGCTATATATATTGAAGAAGGGGTGGATTACTGCACATGTCCCTCACCAGTGCCTAATCAGGTCCTAGATATACACTCATGTGCAGCACGCGTAAAATTTGGGGAAAATTTAATAATAAATACTGTATCTGTATACCTACCTAGGGGACCTAATGATATGAACACTGAATGGATACACAACCTTAAAGATAATGAAAAATGGTTTATAGCAGGAGATTTTAATGCACATGCTCCTTTTTGGGATAAAGACTGTGAAAAAATATCTCTTTAATCGCTTTGTAGAAAAACATAGTTGTTTCCCTGCCTGTACTTACTAAATGATGGCAGTGTTACAAGAATCCCTGACATTGCTAGTCACAGAGCATCAGCCTTAGACTATCGCTTATATCTCCTTCATTAGCTCCAGAATGTGAGTGGTCAACGCACAATGACACCCTTGGCAGCGATCACTGCCTGTCATTACAACGCTTAGTGGACTGACAGCTTTCTGTAAACACCCAGGAAGACAAAATTCCAAAATTTTTTACAAAAAAGCAGACTGGAAGAAGTTTGAAAGCATCCTTGAAACTTACAACACAGACGCTTTGACACTGACAACATAGACCATTTTTATTCCAGTTTTATTTGAGACAATTATTCATGCTGCCACTTTGTCTATCCCCAAAATAATACCCTAAAAACAAATAAACATTGGGAAATATCTGGTGGACACCAGCATGTGAGGAAGCAGTAAAAAACAAAGGGCTTAATGTATAAATTTATTTAAAAGATAAAACATCAGAAATAATGTAAAACAGAAAAAAGCAAAAAATTACTGTAACCTTGTTGAGCTCAGGCAAAGAGAGAATTTTGGACTTCTTTTTGTGCCACTGAAATTTCAAATCATAAAGATCTTAAAAAAGTTTGGGATAAATATCATGAAATGAAAAAAGGTGTAGTTTACCAACTTGTCCAGTGCAACTGGTGAATAAAGAATTTCCATCAAACATAGAAAAGCAGAGGCCTTTGCAGACATTTTTTCTGAATCAATGCGTCTTGAAGGATTGTCACTTAAACGCGGGAAACTACAGAACAGATGAAGAAAGTAAAACAGAACGTACTGACCCAGTCTCTGACAACGGTTCGTGCATTAATGCTCCAATATCACTTGACGAAGTAAGAGATGCGTTACTATCTCTTTCTAACAAGAAAACGTCTGTCGGGTCAGATGCAATTTCTAATGCCCATGTTGAAACATTTACCAACAAATTTCATTTATCTACTCCACAAACTCTTCAATAAATGTTGGATCGAGGGAGGTATGCCAGTAAAGTGGAAGGAGTCCATTGTCATTCCAGTTCATAAACAGGGAAAGCCTAAATCTGACAAAACCGCTACAGACCAATTGCTTTGACCTCTCACACTGGCAAGCTAATGGAAAGAATTATTCTAAAAAGGCGATGTATTTCTGCCATAAAAATAAATAACCCCTGTAAATTCAAGCAGGTTTTAAAAAAAATAAATCTGCCATAGATAATTTGGTTAAACTATCAACACAAGTAAAAATGCAGTTTGCAAGAAGAAAGAATTCTTGCAACATTTTTTGATATTAGAAAGGCATATGCCCAAAGTTTGGCATGCTAAATTATTAGGTAAACTAAAGAATATGGGTGTTTCTGGGCACTTGTATTTTTATATCAAAAGTTTTTTAGCGACAAAAAAATTTCAAGTAAGAGTGGCTAAATCATATTCAAGTGTTAGATCGCTTCATATGGGACTACCCCAAAGGTTCTGTGATAGCTCCTATCCTATTTAATATCTTGCTGCATGATCTCCCAATAAATTTTATCAAAGGATATTATCTTAGTACAATATGGGATGATATATGCATGTGGATGAATGTTACTATGAAACGTAATACACAAAAAGAGCGTTAAATTACATAAAAAGGGTATATCAAAGCCAGCTTGATAACATCGACAAATATATGCTTGAAAATGGATTTACTTTGTCCACAGAAAAAACTCATGTTGTGCTTTTTAATAATGGCAGTAATCCGGAGGAACTACCCAAGATTTAAGATTGGGACTGAAATAATTGAATACAAAAATACAATAAAGTTCTTAGGTGTTTATTCTAACTTCAAAACTAACTTGGAATACACATATGAGCACTTATTTAAAAAAGGCAAAGAAAGTGCATTAAACTTACTGAAGATAATTAGTAAACAGTTCTGGGGACAGACATATTCCCAATTTAAAAAGTTTAGCTACATCTCTTGTTCGTTCGAAATTATCATACGGACAAGAAATCTTTTTCAGCGCTCCAAAATCTTTACTTAAAAAGCTTTCAAAGTGTAGACTGCAAAGCTTACAGGCTTTCACTTGGGTTCCGTATCATGCATCAGCTTTGGGAACGTACAATGAAGTTGGTAAATTTTCCTTTGGATGATTACCGTCAACTGGCATGTGCCAAATATGTTCTTAGAAACAGAAAAAAATGTATAATTTCATTTCTGAGGAAGTAGAAGTAAAATCTGAAACAGTTTCCTAAAAGAGCAAAAAATATATCTTCCTTAATGCCCATTAACACATATGTGTCTGATTTAGTGGAAAATTCTAATGTCAATCAACACAAAATGGACAAACGAGAGGCAATATTACCTTATCCATCGTGGGAGATGAATAGAGCATACTTCGACATAGAGGTAACTAATGCAAAAAGAAAGAGAAACTGAACATTATGGTTTTGATGTTCGATCCCCACATCCATCATAAGTATTTTTATCATTTACAAAAATTTTTAAAAGATGGATCACGTCTGGATAATCAAGAAACAGGTTCAGCTTTTGTTATACCATCTTTAAAAATTTAAAAATCATTCTATGTTGGTAAACATCATTCAATTTTAGGCGGAATTAGTGCAGTCTTAATGGCTCTAAATTATGTTCTTGATTTGCAATTGTGTATTTTTTCAATCCTTATTTGTGTTGATTCTAAGTCGGTATGTATGCTTTAAAAAACCTTGTGGGACAAAAATCTTCAAAAATTGCATTAGAGATTAATCATGTCATACACCTTTTTAAACCTTTAAAGGGCACAAAGTGTCACTTTCTGTTGGGTGCCTTCACACAGTGGATTTTTTCCAAATGAGTGGGCTGATTTGAGCTGCTAAAAGAGGTGCAAAGCATGAAAAGGAAATCAGCAACATTGCACGTGCCCTTTTTCATTACAAGAGGGCTACCACTTATTAGAACAAACAAACATGGAATAAGGCACAGAAACGTACACCTAAAAAAAGAGATTTCTAAACAAATCTGTCATCAAAAATGATAAAGAGAGGGTCGTGAGCCAGCCTAAGGCTGCTCAAATATCTCCACAGCAAGAAGAGTGAATAGTTTGGTTTATAGAATAAAACTTAATGCATTCGTAACCAAATTCAGTAGAAACAGTAAATGTTATGTGGTGAAAAATATTTCTAAAACTCCCTATAATATTTGAATGTAAGAATACGAAAGCTTTTTTACCTCAATTTTTTTGAAAACTCCCTTAGAAGCATATTCAATAATTTGAAATTGGCATTTGATATTTCAAAAGGTCTCTGGCATAGTCCTATAGGACATTTTGTTATAGTTTTCCATTAACGTTAATCACTTTTTATGTTTTTTGTTTCGGTGATGTTTGGGGGTTTTTTAAAATATTTTTATTGTTTTCTTTTCTTTTCACGGTTTCTTTTCATGATTTGACTACTTTTCCCCCCTCGCATTTTTCAGTAGGGCCTCTACAACCACCTCAATTATCATACACCCCTTGTATACATTTTTTTTTTCTTTTTCCTCGCTAAATCACTGTGATGAACAGACTAAAATCGAAACAACAACAACAAAAACCCATTTTCTTCATCATTTCATTCTCTTCTCCCAAAAAACCTTCTACAATTTTTAGAGACAAGAACAAAAACCCCCCTCCCTCCCTCCTACCACAGGGATTTTGCAGCAAACGGAAGGTGAGGTTTACACCCGGTGCTTCATCAGGGGGGGAATGTCCCCCCACTAACAAACACCCCAGACAGGGGAGTTTCCCGGCTGCAGAGCTTAAACCCCCCTTTCAGCCAGGCACATCACCCCCAGGGCTGAAGCTAGGCTACTCTTTTTTCGACTCTGCACTACAAACACTACACAAAACTACCTACACACGCAAAACCCACACTGCACACACTACACAACCTACACTGCAACGTACACTGCAATGCCCCCTACACTGTACTGCAATCACTATACTACCTGTAATCATTAACTACAACAGTACACTGCAAGCAATATACTACTTAACTGCAATGCCTATATTAGTACACTACGTACACTGCAAGCACTTCACTACACATATTGCACTACACTACACTTCACTACAGACACTCCTAACTACAATGCACTAAAACCCACATTTCCTACACTACACTACACTACACGCACGCACTTTACGCACTACACTTCCCCTAACTACACACACTGCACTGCACTACAATGACTACACTACACTGCACTAACACCTACACTACACAGCTGCCTACACTACATACATACAACACACACTACACCCCACACTACACTACTCACACTGCACACGGTACACGGCAATGCACTACACCACTACACTACACTAACTACACACGCCACTACACACACCACTACACTACACACGCTCGCTACCTACACTACACTACACTACACTACACACACTACACTGCCTACGGGACACCAATGCCTACACGCACACACTACCCCTCACGCACTACACTACACGCACGCACTGCACTCAAAATACACTACACTACACACACTAAACCACTACACTGCACTAACCCGCACTACCCTTACACTAAACTGCACTTTACACACTGCACTGCACTACACTACGCAAAACCCACGCTAAAGCTACACTCACTACATACACTGGACGCACTAAAAACTACACACACTACACTACACTACACTGCACTACACTACCCCTGCACTACACTACACTACACTACGCTACACTGCACTACACTACACTACACTACACGCACACACTGCACTACACACACTACACTACACTACACTACGCTACACTGCACTACGGCCCCCAATGCAAACACACCTAACGCAAATGCCCAATACTACACTGTAATGCACTATACTACACTACAGTACACTGAAGCAATATACTACATTACACGCAATGCACTATACTTCATACACACAGTACACGCAATGCACTTCACACCTAACGCACTACACTCACACACACATACAACTGCACTACACTACAAGCACACACACACTACAAAATGCACTGCACTTCACTGCACTACACACACTTCACACAAAACACTGCACTTCACACAAGCACTACACTACACGCCTTAAAATAACTACACGCACTTCCCACACACACCCCCTACACTTTACTACAAAAACACACCCCACACTCACTACACTACACTAACCACCTAACCACATCACAAAACCCCCACTCCAAAAAAACCCCACCACACTACACCACACCCAAAATACACCACACACAAACCACACACACCACACACACTACCCCACTAAACCACATCACACAAAACCCAAACCACATATACCACATCAACCCCACTACACCCCATCACCCCCACTACACCACACCCCTACACCACCCCACACAAACACACCACACCAACCCAAACCCCACACACTACACCCCACCAAAACTACCCCCCACACACCCACACCACACCACACTACACCACATACCCACACTACACCACACTACACAAAAACCACCCACCCACACCACACTACTCCCACCCCCACACCACACCACACCACAAAAACACTACACCACCACACACAAAACCCCAACCACACCACACACACCAACCCCCACCACACCACACTACACCACACCACACAACCCCACACAAACCACACACACCAACACACCAACTACACCACACTAAAACCACACCACTTACACCACACCAACCACAACCCCCCCACCACACCACACCACACCACAAATAAAACCCCAAAAACACCACACCACACCACACCCAACTACACCACACCACACACACCAACACCACACCAACTACACAAAAACTACACTACACTACACCACACTACACAACAACCACACTACACCACTCAACCACACAAATTTTCCAAAACCACACCACACTCCCCAACCACACTACAACCACACCACCAAACACCACACCACACTAAAACCCCCCCCCCACAAAACCCCAAAATACACCCCAACCACACCCCACCCAAAAACCAAAACCAACACCCACCACATCACACTACACACACCACACCACACTACACCACACCACAAACCCCCACACCACACTACACTACCCCACCCCCCACACTACACCACACCACCCCACCACACTCCACCAACTACACCCCAAACCCCACACCCCACCACACTACCCCCCACACCACCCACACCCCACAAAACCACACCCCAACCACACCACACCCCCACTAAACCCCACCCCCACCAACCCCCACTCACCCACACACAACCACCCCCCCCACACCAACCACACCACACTACAACCTCACACACCACCCCACACCACACTACACCCCCACACAACCCCACACCACCACACACACAAACAAACTACAAACCACACCCCACCACACTACACCCACCCCTACCCACACCACATACACCACACACACCCCTACACCACACCAACCCCAAAACCACACTACCCACAACACCCCCTACACCCAAAACAAAACCACACCACACCACACACACCAAAAAAACCAACACCCACACCCTCAACCACACCACACACACCACAACAACCACTCCCACACCACACAACCCCAAAACCCCCCCCACCAAAAACCACACCACACTACACCAAACCCACAACCCCCCACACCACACACACCCACTACACCCATACACACACCACATACACCCCCAAAACCCCCCACATACACCACACCACCACACCACACCACACCACATCACACTACACCACACCACACCACACTACACCCCACCCCACCCACTCCACTCCCCTTGTGTGCAGGTGACATGCCAAGCCCCGCTTCATAGTCAACACTGCCGCAGCCAAGATGGCTCTACCTACCTGCCTGGGTGGCTCACTGCACATCAAACACTGACACAACTGTGAGGAATTTGACTCTGAAAACTGAAGTACACAAACACAGAGAGAGAGAGCATACCGACAACATTTTTTGTTTTTACAAAATTCTGAGAGTATTAAGGTAAGTACAAGACCGTTTTTGTTTTTACATCTAGCCCTTGGATGATGAGAGACAGACAGACAGACAGACAGAGACAGACAGACAGAGACGGACAGGCACATAGAGGCAGACAGAGAGACAGTGACAGGGAGACAGACATACAGATGCAGACAGAGAGAAATAGAGACAGAGAAACACAGAGAGGGACAGAGACAGAAAGACAGAGACAGAGACTGACAATGATTTTATTGTTCAGACCTGGAGTCCATAAACAAGGGGGCTGGGTAGATACAAACAACTGCAGCAATTCATGAAGTTCACAAAACCGTTTCAAACAACTAGTTCCTTAAGAAAGAGACAGGGAGAAAAAGACAGAGGCAGGGACAGACAGAGACAGACAGACAGAAATTGAAATTGAAAATTGAAATTGAAAACGAAGTTTATTCAGTATAGGCCACAGCCCCTTCTGAATGGGGGTACAGATAAACATCACACAAGTAACACAAAAACATAATCATCACAAAATATTACATAAAATGATTTTACAAACATCACTTCCTATTCACAGACAGACAGACAGACAGACAGAGACAAAGAGGGCGGAGGCTGAAAAGAGAACTAACCATTGGCAGGAATGGTTTACATCATTAGCCAGGCAAAGCTGACAGACACAATCCTCTTTTGGTAAATCTCCAACATTTGTTGTAACTGGTTCATTAACCATTTTGATACACTTACACACACACTTACATACACTTACATACACTTACACTTACACACACACTTACACACACACACTTACACACACACACACACACACACACACACACACACACACACACACACACACACACACACACACACACACACACAACACTGACATGACGTTCTGCTGCCCCAATCAATACCAGCCTCATGACTCTCAGATTCCACAACTTCTTTGGGGACCAGGACTGACTCGCCAGTGCCTGCTATTGAACCTGTGGTGAACTCGGTGATAGACATTCCCGGCCCATTGTCTAAGCGAAGGTTTTGTGTGGTTGTTGTTATTGTTGTTGTTGTTGCTCTAATTAATGAGCTGCATTGATTTCACCACTGCACGCATGTTGATCTCCGTCTACACCCAGTTTTTCACATCGTTGCTATGACAATTAGCTTGGCTTGTGTCGATATTGTCATCACACACACACATACACACACACACACACACGCACGCACGCACGCACGCACGCACGCACACACACACACACACACACACACACACACACAGAGTGTGCTGAAGCTTATGGACAAACACTTCTCTATATTTAGGAACCCGTATGCACGCAACCATAGTTCAAACATGGCGAGTCGATACCCATGTCAGACTGCGCGCTGTTCGACAGAGAGTCCTCAAGGCCTTTCTCCATTGAGTTGACGGTCTGAACGGTCAACAATGGCCAGCACCACCAACCAATGCACAGCAAATGGAATGTCAAAAACAGCCAGGTGGTCCAGAAAACAGTGAAGTGAAGGTCAGCCTGAATAATTATCTGGCTGTGACCCCACCTCCAGAAAACCGCCACACTTCCACAAGCTCTCCCATACACCAAGTTGTAAGAGCAGACCCGGGGACTCTACAGCCGAGCGGTTAAGACCATTCGACTTCAACCCCCTGGGTCCATGAAGTCGTGGGTTGGAATCTCGGCAGTGTCTGGTGAATTAAGGGGAGGGCGGGAATTTTAACGGTCTCCTTCATTTCGTTCGTGTACATATAGGGCCTACACTTGCAGAAGATCAAATGTGCGCGTTAAAGATCTCGTGATTCCTGTCAGCGTTAGGAGGGTTAGGGAAACACGAACATAGCCAGCATACATTTCGGAAGTTCGAATACGGCTACCTTCATGGTGGGCAAGAGCGGTGGCATGCACAAACTCTCACCATTGGTGAACACCTCGGAGCTCTAGACGAGGACCGTAAACAAAAATGACTAAGAGCAGACAAAACAGAAAATAATAAAATCTGGCATTCATGTCTTTAGGCAGAGCAGAGCAGAGCAGGGGCAGCTGAAGGGAGGCTGTGCAGACCAGCCCAGCCACCGCAGGACGGGAATCAGCCTGCGGGGGATAAACTAGCTCCTTCCGGCGCCCAGTCCATGCTGCCTTCAAACACAAAGTGATGCTTTAGAGGTGTCAAATACCGCTTCTCTCAGCGTAAAATACCATGGTTTGTCCAAAGCAGTTAAAAATTTTTTTAACAGATTCGTAAATAATCATGTACTTTATTCGGAATAAAAATGCAAGACTGTAACGGCGAGATGTTAACCCATCTCAGTTTTGCGCCGGACACACTGATCTTCACTGAGACACTTGGCAAGTCTGAGGGACAAAAATTCCTGTTCTTGGGGCCAGTCAGGGATCACAAATACACAACAGACAAAAGATGGGCACTGGGTAGTGCCGCTTGTTTATTCTATCAGTTTATTTCTGAAGAAAGATCGGTCTTTTATTCAACATGGGGCTCCATATGTGATATTTCAGGTTGTTTTCTCCCTTTTCCATCTGTGCCTTTTTCATCTGAAAAACGTACAGCTTTTTCTCTTTTACTTTGTGCATTCCTGGGCTAGAGCTCCGAAGTTCATCAATGGTGAGATTTTGCGAATGTGACTGTTCACCCTCCATTAATGTCGCTGCATTCCAACTTCGGGGAATTGTATAGCACTGAGATTTCTCTCTAAAAGTGCAATATTGAGGATGACGAGGTGTAACTGACAAACGCATGGGTGACTTGGCTGGATGAAGCTAATAAAGTTTAAATACCAGAAGTATGCAGTTGACAAGAAAAGGATTAGTGTCAGTGCAATGTTTAAACAACAACAGCAACAGCAATATACCACAGAGAGAATGAATGAATGAATTAATTAATCTTTAGTTTTCAAGGGTACCAGAATAAGCATACGCATACTTTTTTTTTCATCCGGCCCTTGCCCTGATTAGGGACTATCAACAAAACAAGGGAAAAACCCTACTACAACAACGACAACATGATTTGAAAAAGATAAGTGTATATTTAACAATATATAATCCCTAACTGACCTGAACATTAATGTCAAGAGATACATAGATTATGATTTTTTTTTTTATAGAAAAGAGATATACGTTAGTAAACATATAATTCTCAAATGAATTGAACAGTAACATGATAACTGATACACTGATTATAATTATGTAATATGGATAAAGTAAAATAGAGGGGAGACAGCAAGAAGCAAGAGAGAGAGAGAGAGAGAGAGAGAGAGAGAGAGAGAGAGAGAGAGAGAGAGAGAGAGACAGAGACAGAGACAGAGACAGAGACAGAGTTACAGATCAAGAAACTGTCTCAAGAACCAAAGAAATCTCTTTATCCTGACAAGAACCCTTGGTGCCCATGGCCAATCTGACATGACACGACACGACATCTGACACGAGCGCTTTGATTTGTTGCTTTACAAGATTCAGCGCTATATAAATTCCATACGTTATTATTATTATTATTATCATTACAGAAAACCTTGTCACCCTTCACTGGCCACTTCGATCATCCACAGACACCACAGTGCAGTATTATACCAGACACCACAGTGCAGTATTATACCAGACACCACAGTGCAGTATTATACCAGACACCACAGTGCAGTATTACACCAGACACCACAGTGCAGCATTACACCAGACACCACAGTGCAGTACTACAACAGACAGCACAGTGCAGTATTACACCAGACACCACAGTGCAGTATTACACCAGACACCACAGTGCAGTACTACAACAGACAGCACAGTATTACACCAGACAGCACAACAGACAGTGCAGTATTACACCAGACACCACAGTGCAGTATTACACCAGACACCACAGTGCAGTATTACACCAGACACCATAGTGTAGTATTATACCAGACACCACAGTGCAGTATTATACCAGACACCAAAGTGCAGTATTATACCAGACACCACAGTGCAGTATTACACCAGACACCACAGTGCAGTATTACACCAGACACCACAGTGCAGTATTACACCAGACACCACAGTGTAGTATTATATCAGACACCACAGTGCAGTATTATACCAGACACCACAGTGCAGTATTATACCAGACACCACAGTGCAGTATTACACCAGACAGCACAGTGCAGTATTATACCAGACACCACAGTGCAGTATTACACCAGACACCACAGTGCAGTATTATACCAGACACCACAGTGCAGTATTATACCAGACACCACAGTGCAGTATTATACCAGACAGCACAACAGACAGTGCAGTATTATACCAGACACCACAGTATTACACCAGACACCACAGTGCAGTATTACATCAGACAGTGCAGCATTACACCAGACAGCACAACAGACAGTGCAGTATTATACCAGACACCACAGTATTACACCAGACACCACAGTGCAGTATTACATCAGACAGTGCAGCATTACACCAGACACCACAGTGCAGTATTACACCAGACACCACAGTGCAGTATTATACCAGACACCACAGTGCAGTATTACACCAGACACCACAGTCCAGTATTATACCAGACACCACAGTGCAGTATTATACCAGACAGCACAACAGACAGTGCACAGTAGTGTCTTGTAGTAATGCACAGTACTGTCTTGTAGTAATGCACAGTACTGTCTTGTAGTAATGCACAGTACTGTCTTGTAGTAATGCACAGTACTGTCTTGTAGTAATGCACAGTACTGTCTTGTAGTAATGCACAGTACTGTCTTGTAGTGTGACGTCTGACACAGAGGGATACAGAATGTTGATGTCAGACATCACACTATAAGAAGCAATCGCCTCATGCACGATACTGCAAAGTAAGGAACTATCAGAAGAAGACTGCAAGAAGCAATCACCTCATGCACGCTATTGCAAAGTGAGGAACTATCAGAAGAAGACTGCAAGAAGCAATCACCTCATGCACGCTATTGCAAAGTGAGGAACTATCAGAAGAAGACTGCAAGAAGCAATCACCTCATGCACGCTATTGCAAAGTGAGGAACTATCAGAAGAAGACTGCAAGAAGCAATCATCTCATGCACGCTATTGCAAAGTGAGGAGCTCTTGGGGACAGACCCGTGGCCACAGCAGACGACTTGCTGACGCCCTGTGTGGCAGGTAATGGCCCCCAGGGCAACAGAGGAGACGGTTGCGTGAGGACCTGACATCACTGCTGTCTCCAGCACAGCTCTGGGGGCTGGGGCTGACGTCTGCAGCACACAGCTGTGGCAACCTTCTGTCAGGGGTACAAAGCAGACACCGCTGCAGCTAGCAGCTAGCAGAAAAACACATGTAATCAGGGAAGCTATGCTGCAGCTAGCCAGTACTCCTGTCTTTTCTCTTAGTTCCTCGGCTAGAGCTCCCAGGCTCGCCAGTGGTCAGATTTTTACGTATGCCACCGTCCCCCCCCCCCCCCCCCCCCCCCCCTCCACTATTTAGGTACTGCATTCTGACTTCGGGGATGCTGTCTAAACACGACACCTGTGTGCACGCACTTTTTAAAAAATCGCCATCCGCAATATCTTACAGGCACGAAATAGCCTTCTCTTCCGAAAGGTGGGACAGATTTTTAACCAGTGAGCAAGATGTTCTGTGTGCATTCGCATACGGGGCCTCGGTTTACAGTCTAATCCAAAGGACTTTGACATTCTATTCGATTTCCCCGTCAAACTGGGAAGAAAGGGCAAGGCTGGGAATCGAACCCAGAATCTCACAATTTACCTGTTAAGGCAGGTGAACGTTTTAATCATCCTGCCACCTTCTTTCTTATCTTTCTGTTTTCAAAAACTATATGCAGTCTGGTGGAAAAAAATCTGAAGCCTTTGCATATGTTTTCAGCCGATGTCAAGAATGATTTTTTTACATTAAGAGGAGGGAGGGTTTAAAATTATTGGACCAAAGCAGGGAAGTAGTTGAGAAGGACTGACTACCACCATCCTAGCAGAGAAGAACAGGTCATCATTCTAAGACTTCGCACTGGGCACAACAGGCTTAACCACCACATGTCCACAGAGCTGAAACTCGTTCCCTCTCCCCTGCGGTAAAGAAAACCAGCCTGGCCAGCACATCCTTCAGAGGTGCAGCACGCTATACAGCAGCGACCTGAGGAAGGTGGTGTGGCTGACGGAGATAACCCTGCACACCAAGCTGTACGGCCCACGAGAGGAGCTGGCGAGGACATGTCATTACTTTTCCCAGACACATCTGACCGTGTAAATCGAGTGAAAGAAGAAGAAGAAGAAGAAGAAGAAAAGAAGAAGAAGAAGAAGAAGAAGAAGAAGAAAAAAAGAAGAAGAAGAAGAAGAAGAAGAAGAAAAGAGTAGGGCTCACAACATCACCCACAGCTATGTAACGCATGTCTTAGCACCGGCATTCAAACACGAGGCAATCGAAGTGTTAGCCAGGTCTTCTGTCAGATTTCTCAAGGGAGTGTCCATTTACATGCCATGTCTGCAAGGACACAGAACGTTTTGGAAAGCAGGAAAACATGAAACAAATATAACTTGAGAAAAATGCTAATAGTTCCCATTTCAGCACTTATGATGACAGCATTTTATATCTATACCAAAAATCGTAAACCTCACCGGAAAAAAAGTTGACAAAAAACTGGATTCTTAAAGACAAAGATAAAGAGATTCAGCAGTCTCTGAATGCCAAGACAACAGCAACAGAAAAGGGATGCTATCATCTCAATGTGAAAAAGAAATCACGTCACAGAAAAACCTATTGCCCTGGAAATTCAAAGTTCTAACTTCTTTTTAAATATGAGACAGAGGCGTACAGATCTTTCTTGCTGAAGAAAAGTCCTTCCGTTAAACATCACAGCTAAGCTACACGCAACTCGCCATCAGTGTTCAAACTAAAACCCCCAGGTAATTTCTGATCTTGTGTTCAGACACCTCCCCCCCCCCCCCCCCCCCCCCTTGAAATCTGGAGAAAAAACCCTACTTGTATCATAATTCAAATATATAACAACAAGTTATTCATAATATAGAAAAATGGACGCTATAACCGAGTGGTGAACTGCTCGACTTCAATCCCACGAATATAATTATGAGTTCGGGGGTTCGAATCTCGGCGGCGTCTGTTGAATTAAGGGTGGAGACTTTTACGATCTCCCAGGTCAACTTCAAGTGCAGACCTCTAAATTCCCTTCATGTATATACGCATGCAGAAGATCACATACACACGTTAAAGATCCCGTAATCCATATCAGCGTTCGGGGGGTACCCGGAAACAGGAACATACCCAGCATACATTCCCGAAGTCAGAAAACGGCTGCATTCATGGCGGGCAAACACGGTCGCATTCGCAAAACCTCACCATTGAGAAACCTCGGAGCTCTAGCCCAAGGGGAAAAAAAAACTGACCCGGGAAAGAAGTCAACAGATCTGGGGTTGTAAGAAAAAGGCCACAACACAGCTGGCTCAGCATCCTCTCTCTCTCTCTCTCTCTCTCTCTCTCAGCCTCAGCATTCAAGGCAGCACAGGACAGGGAGGGAGGGCTCAGTTAAGCCAGGCCTTCCGTCTGTTCCTGCAGCGGCCTTGTCTGTCTGTCTGCCTGTCTGTCTGACCCCGTGTGTTTTTAGCACCCCCTGCATCGTAAAATAATCCGCCCCCCAAACCACTCTAGCCTCTAGAATGTACTGGGTGCGGTTAACTGTCCGTGACCTCACAGCACTGCTGTTCACTTAGCTGGCAGTCACTGCCCACAGCTGCTCCCTCCGCTACACGCTTCCAGTCCTCTTCCTAGCCGCTGTGTTTCGCTTGTGTGTGCCTGTGTATTTTATTTATTTAAATTTATTTTATTCTTTTATAACGAGGATAATGGAATAAGCACTAATGTGCTTGTTTTTTTTTTTACATCCAGTCCCCATGTGTATGCGGTTTTGTAAATTCTGTCATCTGTTCCCACCGGCACACAAAGGCCTACTCTTACGAAAAGCGGAATAGGATTTAACGTGTGCGAAAGATGTTCTGCATGCGTTCGCACACGGGGCCTCGGTTTATAGTCTCATCCGAAGGACTTTTGGGGAGAGTGAAGTCTGCACTGATGTTAAAAGTATGTTCTTTCGAGCCAGAAGGCCCATAGAGCCGGAGCTTATCCCGGTTTCTGTAGCGTTAAGCGAACTGATGGTTTTTCACCACCCCTGTGACAGGACGCTAGTCTGTCGCCAGATACTTCCCCAGCAGAGCTGGTACCCACTTGCACACCTGGGTGGAGTGAGGAAAATAGGAGTAAAGTGTCTTTCCCAAGGGCACAACACCGAGCCGAGCGGGGATCGAACCCGCGACCTTTGGATCACGAGTTGACCGCCTAAACCACTCGACCACGGTGCCTCCTCTGCACTGATGTTAACTCCAGTGGAAAATATCCCCTTGAACGGGAATCGAACCCGCGTCGTCAGATTGCGAGCGCAATGTTCTGACCACTAGGCTATTCCCATACCCCTGTGTGTGTGTGTGTGTGTGTGTGTGTGTGTGTGTGTGTGTGTGTGTGTGTGTGTGTGTGTGTGTGTGTGTGTGTGTGTGTGTTCTTCAATTTTACGTCTGTCACAAACTAGTGATATCAGACATGAAAAAAAAAAAGCTGAGTGTGTGCGCGTGCGCATGTGTATGTATGTGTGTGAGTCTGTCGGTCTGTCTGCGCCTGTGCGTGTCTCCATTTGCCTGTGTGTCTGCAAACATGCATACATCATGAGTGTGAATGTCTATTTTAATCCCATCGATCTCCCATTTCAACTCCTTTTCTTCTCTCCGCCCCGTCGCGCGCGTGAGCACACACACGTACACACACACACACACACACACACACACGTACACACACACACACATACAGACACACACACACACACACACATACACACACAACGTACACACACACACTCACACACACACACACACACAGACAGCTCAGTGCTGTCTTGGCTACAGGAGGAAGGCCGGGGTGTGTACATACACATGTCAGGCGGCTGTCTGAGGTCGTGACGATCCCGTCCTGAAGGGGGATGCTGTTAGCAACAATGGCCATCGTCGATTTCTTTAGTGACCTCAGGGCCTGCCCGTTATGTCACTCACTGCCTGGGGAAGGCAGGCAGGCAGGCAGGCAGGCAGGCAGGCAGGCAGGCAGGCAGGCAGGGCAAATGGCACCGAGTTCATTTTCAGCCTTCCTCAGTCACCGCTCTGATGCCTGCCATCCACGCCCTTTTCCTTACTGCCGGCTTCTCAGTGCTGATACAATGAGATCTCTCTCTCTCTGTCTCTCTCTATCTCTCTGTCTCTCTCTCTCTCTCCCTCCCCCCCACCCCCCTCTCTCTCTCTCTCTCTCCTCTCTCTCCCTCCCCCCCCCCCTCTCTCTCTCCTCTTTCTCTCTCTCTCTCTCTGTGAGTGTTAATGTTTCTTCTTGCTTGATATTTTATGAGTATTGGAAGAATGTACTGTTTTGTTTGTCTGTGTGTCTGTCACTGTCTAATAATAATAATAATAATAATAATAATAATGTATGAATTTAATAGCGCTGAATCTTGTAAAGCAACAAATCATCTGTCTATCTGCCTGTCTCTCTCCAAAGTGTGTGTGAGTGAGTGTGTGTGTTAGTGTTAGTGTGTGTGTGTGTGTGTGTGTGTGTGTGTGTGTGTGTGTGTGTGTGTGTGTGTGTGTGTGTGTTTGTGTGTAGTGTTTAGTGTTGTGTGTTGCTTTTACTGTGAATCATCTTGAAAACTTCAGGATTGTGCCAGGTTGTTTTTTTCAGCAATGATATTGGCGAGACACCAAAGCAACGAAGAGTTCCACTGACGTGTGAAACAGCACCAGTTGTTTTTTGTTAACGGTGTTTATCATAGTCTGACTGTTCTCCTGTGGTGATACAGGGGAGGGAGGGGCTGTCAGTATAAATAGCATCCCCACCTTCTGGAAATTCTGTACTAGGAATTCCCCCTTTTTATCTTTCTCTTTTTGTTTCTGCTTTGTTCCTTTTCTTCCCGATGCCTTCTTGTCAATTTTCTGCCTCTTGGTCCATTCTACTGCCCCCCCCCCCCCCCCCCTCCCCCAACAAAGACTTAAAAGATAACAATTCTCTCCCACGCCAATGTCGGATGCGCTGGGCCTGACTTGTCAGGCGTTTGATGGCAGCGCAACGCATTGTGTGCCGGTGGGAACAGATGACAAAATTTACAAAACCGCATACACACGGGGACTAGATGTAAAAAAGCACATGAGTGCTTATTCCATTATCCTCGATATAAAAAAAGGTCATCTGAGCACTTTGATTTCTTGTTTTTCAAGATTCAGCGCTATATAAGTTCCATACATTAGTATCATTATTTTTTTTTTCCCCGCTCATTTTACCTGTCCACAGACGCAACATCCAAACTCGTGGCATCTCTCATTCTTTCATGTCTGGACTATTGCAATTCTCTTTTGGCTGGTCTTCCAGCATCATCTATCCACTCCCTTCAACATATACAAAACTCTGCAGCTCGACTAGTCCTCAGAAAGAGAAAATCTGAGCACATTACCCCTCTCTTGCGATATCTCCACTTGCTGCTTGTGCCACAAAGAATAAACTATAAGATCAGTACTCTGTTACAAATGTCTCCACAAAACAACACCCTCCTACCTCTGTGAATGTCTTCACCTGTACACTCCTTCTCGTTCCCTTCGCTCTGCTGCAGATTCCTTGTGCTTACGAATACCTAGATTCAACCAGTCCACCGTCGGCCATCGCTCTTTCTCTGTTTCTGGTCCATCGATTTGGAATGGCCTCCCTATCTCTCTTCGCCAAAGGCCTTCTTGTGACACTTCTAAATCTGGCCTCAAGACATATCTGTTTCAAACCTAAGATTTTCATCTCCTGTTTCATTTCATAGCTGCCCATGCTTTTCAACAGCCAAAAATCCCATCACCCTGCCAAAGTGTATAACCTTTGTGTGTGTGTGTGTGTGTGTGTGTGTGTGTGTGTGTGTGCGCGCGTGTGTGTGTTTGTGTGTGTGTACATTTGGACTTGTTAGAACTATTACTTGCTATTGGTTGCATGACTGTAAAGAATGAGTTGGGTAGAATTTAGGATGGGGTCCTCCCGTTCTCTGTGCCCGCCCCTCCCCCCCCCCCCCCCCCCCCCCCCCCCCCCCCCCCCCGCGCCCGCAACGCTCTTTTCCCGCTTTTCTTTTGGTGTCTGCTATAAGATAAAAAGAAAAAAGAGTTGCTCCTCTGCATCCCGTGTTGCGAACGACTGTCAGATGAATTCTGCTATTTCCTATTTTTTTGTGTTTGTTGTGTGTGTGACTGGGTGTGAAAGTGTGGACAATGGTGGTTTCATTGTCCTTGTTTGTCTTACATATTTCTGTGAAAAAGCCATGCTGTGGGACGTTTTTTTCACGAACAACTTTTGGATAGGATTATATACATTTGTGAGCTTTTTGCCCATGATCGAATTGTTGTGCAAATGTTTTTCAACCATGTACTTTGTAAAGCATAGATAATATAATTATGTCAGTAATGAACACCTTACGAATTGCATCACTTAACTGTCAAAGACTAGGGGATACACGTAAACATAGAGATGTTTTTCATTATCTAAGACAAAAGAAGTACTCTCTACATTGCCTGCAAGATACACATTTTGATCATAAGCTGGAAAGGTATGTACATTCAGAATGGGGTTACAAATGTTTTTTTGCCTCGTTTCGGTCGAATTGTAGAGGGGTTGCTGTTTTGTTTGCAAATGATTTTGAATTTAAGGTAACAAATGTAGACAAAGATGCAAATGGTAATTTCATATTGATTTCTTTACTGCTTTTGAGAAAGACTTTCTTTTGTGAATGTGTATGGTCCAAACAGAGATGACCCTGCATTTTATGTAACTTAAAGGAAAAGATAAAACAGTACAATAACAATAACATCATTGCAGTGGGTGTTTGGAATGTGGCATTAGATCCTGATATTGATTGTCATAACTATATTCATGACAATAATCCACGAGCGAGAAAGAAATTGAGGGCCTAGTAAAGAATTTGGTTTAGCAGACGTTTGGAGAGAGAACAATCTGGAAAGTAGGCTTACACATGCGTAAACCAACGCCCCTGAAGCAAGGCCGGCTTGATTCTTTTTGGTGTCAGATCACCTATACTGGTATTTAAAGACGCTGATATTGTTCCGGGCTATCGCTCAGAATCACTCAATGGTTACCTTAACATTAAAGTTTGGTAAAAATGAAAAGCATCATACATTTTGGAAGTTTAATTCATCCTTACTTAAAGATATACAGTACGTGGAGGAGATTAATAAAGAGATCACCAATGTTTATTAGAATATGCAGCGAATTCTTATGATAAGGAAAATATAGATGAAATTGAAAAGGCTGATATTGAATTAAAGATTTCAGACAGGGTGTTTTTGGATTTCTTGCTAATGAAAATACGGGGTAAAACTATTGCATATGCCTCAATGAAGAAGAAAAAGACTTTAGTAGCCGAACATAAACTTATCAGAGATATAGAGACATTAGAAAAAATTGAAAAGAAAACAGACGAAAACATTCAGCAGATTCAGAAAAGACCAGAATTAAGAGCAATCAGAGACAAAAGAATGGAAGGAGTTTTATTAAGATCCAAGCAAGATGGGATTGCTGAAGGGGAAAAAATTTCAAAGTACTTTTGCAATTTAGAAAAACGGAACTATGTTAGCAAGCAAATGACAAAGTTGATAATTAGTGACGGGAGAAATAGAAGACCCCACAGATATAGCAAGGAAGTGAAAGCATTCTATGAAACATTGTATAAGAAAAGAAATGTAGAAGACTGTGAAATAAGTGATCTTGTCCAAAAACTTCCTAGATAATCCATGAGCAAAATAATTTAATGGAAGGAAATATCACTCTTGATGAAGCAAGTCAGGCATTGAAAAACATGAAAAATGGTAAAAGTCCAGGCACTGATGGGTTTACTGTCGAATTCTTTAAATTTTTTGGACACGTTAGGACCCTTTGTTGTCAGATCTTTAAATGAAGCATACAAGCATGGTGAACTGTCTGCAACACAAAAAGAAGGTGTTATCACTTGTATTCCCAAAGGCGAAAAATCAAAAGAATATATAAAGAACTGGCGACCTATCTCTCTACTTAATGTTGTATACAAAATAGGATCTTCTTCTATTGCCAACAGAATAAAACAGATACTGCCAATCCTATCAATGAAGACCAACCTGGGTTTATCAGTAACAGATAATATGGCGATAATGTAAGATTTTTATATGATATGATTAACTATCTAAATGTTAAAAGTTGCACAGCTTGCTACTCTGTATTGAATTTGAAAAAGCCTTTGATTCCTTAAATTGGTGTTTTATGATGAAAGTTTTGAAAGCATATGGCTTTGGCAATAGTATTTGTTCGTTGGATTGAAACATTCTATAAGGATATAAAATCAACGAGTGGCTGTGAATGGACAAGTGGGCAATGGTTTAAAATTGAAAGAGGCTGCAGACAGGGAGATCCAGTTTCACCCTATTTATTTATCCTCTGTGCAGAAATTTATAGGTACAATGATAAGAGAAATAAAATAATTAAGGGAATTAAGATAAATGGTAGAGAACATAGGATTCTACAGTTTGCTGATGACACCCAACTGTTTAATATTGGTAATAGGGTTTCTTTTGAACAATCAATATTCATTCTTGACAGATTTAGTAGAGTGTCAGGTTTATTCATGAATTGTGATAAAACACAAGTTGTATAGAAGATCTAGGAAGATATTCTGTCTTCATTTAAAAATGATATGGAACCCATCTAAATTTAAAATACTAGGGATTTGGTTTACTGATAATTTAGTTGACTGTGAAAATATCAACTATAAAGATAAGTTAGCGGAAGTAAAAGTGATGTTTAGAATCTGGGCAAAACGAACCATCACTCCAATTGGAAGAGTTGCTGTACTAAAATCTCTTATTCTGTCAAAGTTAATCCATCTCTGGATTCTGCTACCAGATCCACCTGACCAGTTTATACAGAAGCTCCAAAAGTTATGCTTTCAGTTTGTTTGGAACGGAAAAAACGATAGAATTAACAGAAAAACAGCAGTTAAAACGATTAAACAAGGTGGACTTAACATTCCAGATATTAGAAAATACATTTTTGCTTTAAAGATTTTCTGGATAAGAAAAAGTAAAATAACAGATCACAAGTGGAAAAATATTGCTATAGAAACCTACCCATTTCTTGAAAACCTAGAATGCTATGGGCCAACATATATCTTAAAATATACAAGTATTAACTTGTTTTGGGCTCATGTATTTAGAGCATATAGAATTTTTTGTACTCAAATCATACCACGTAACCAGTACGAGCTTCTTGAGGACCAATCTTCTATAATGAAAATATTAAAGTAGGAAACGCTACAGTTAAACAAGAAAAAATGATAAAGAAAGGGTATATTCTATAAAACACTTTATTAAAGAAAATGGAGAATTTGTTAAATACCAAGAATTTTAAATGATACAAGCTTTTGTATTGACTTATCACCTACAATGGATGGATATATCTGCCATAAAACAATATGTTAAAAAAAACGGGAATTCATATAGATGATAAAACTACTCAACATGGAGGTATGTTTTGTGCAATAAAGTGTATATTGAGCGTACATAAAGGAGCAAAAAAGTACTATGAAATCCTAACATCCGATAACAATAAACCAAAATGTTGTTCCAAATGGTCAGAAAAATAAATGCATGTATACCATGGGACAAAATTTCAGCAAAATACACAGAACCAGAGATGTACAATTTAAATGGCTACAAATTAGAATCGTACATAGAATAATTGCTACTAATGTGATTCTTCATGCTATGGGTGTAACAGATACTGCACAATGTTCACTTTGTCAGAAGGAACGAGACTCTATTGAACATTTTTTATGGAACTGTGACTTTGTACGTTCTTTTTGGAATGTTGTTGAACACTTGTTGAACGAAAAATGTTATAATATTCACGAGAACTTGTCATTTTTGGAGTTGATCAGTATCTAGAAACAAATGATATATTGGATTTTATTTTAATGTTTGGTAAACTATATATATTTAAGTGTAAAATGACTAGCAAAATCCCAAATTTGTTTGTATTTCAAAACCAACTAAAAGCTAGATATGCAATAGAAAAATTTAATGCAAGAATAAGTGGCAAATTGACAGACTTTCTCAATGCTTGGAGTGCATTTGAACCAATTGTACTCGAAACGGATCAGACGTATGTATAAGAAAATCTGACAAACTTGTGAGAATATTGCAAACTCGTTAGAGTATTTTTCATTGCTATGTTTACATTGAAGAGTTTGTTTATATCTGTCCATAGTTGCTGATTGTTGAATGTCTCATGGCTTTAATGTTCCTTTGTGTGCGTATGTTGTATTATATATGTAAAATGTTTGCTATAAAAAAGATTTTAAAAAAAAAGAAAAAAGAATGAGTTGGGTACAATCGCTTTGATTCGTCTGTGCAAGATACAGCGCTATATAAATTCCATTTATTATTATTATTATTGTTATTATTATTATTATTGTTCATATGACAGGCAACAATAGTTGCTGTCTGAGAACGAAGAAGAATGCACTAACTTAAGCTATGTTGTAAAATGTTGTGTTGAGATTGCCTTCAGCCATGACAAGCTCTTAACATAACAACCTGCACTCTCCTTTAAAGGAGGAAAAATGCTCTTAAGTCGGAGTATGGCTGCCTATATGGCGAGGTACTTGAAAAGAGTCATACACGCAAACTTCTCATCCAGCGTACTTTCTGTCTCACAGTGATTCCCAGGTGGGATGAGTGAGTCAGAGTGTATGTTCTGGGTGACCCCCAGGGTGTAAAGCTGGGGAACGCAGAACAACAACAACAACAAACTGGATTACACTGCGCGCTGACTGCTCTAGTGCAATCCCTTGGGAAGGGGGGGGGGGGGGGGGGGGCGGGTGGATTCTTGAATAATAAAAAATTCCCGAAGTCCTTTAGGATTGTCTAGGGTGTTGATACCGGGAAAAGCTGAATACTTGGTTATCATCTTCGTGTTTAAATCAGTATATTGCAGGACTGAATACTTGTTTATTATCTTATGTTTAAATCAGTATATAACACGACTGAATGCTTGGTTACCATCTTAGCGTTTTGATCAGAAGATAGCTGTACAATTTTCACCTGAGCTTTGATTCTTCTAAGGCGGTGATTGCCCTGGTGTGGCCTCTGTGGTCGGCGGAGTGATAAACATCACGACTGTATCGGCGGTGCCTATGTGTGTGTGTGTTAAGGGGAGGTTTATCGGAATGAAGCAGACAGTCAACAAGCCCATCATCTGCTATCAGGCGAGGTCGTGGGGCGTGATGGATGGTTCAATGTCGAGGTTTCCTCAGTGTGTGTGTCGGATGTCACGTTTTCATCGATATCATCATTATCTTGTTTGTGTTGCGTGCGTGCGTGCGTGCGTGTGTGTTGTGTGTGCGCGCGCGCGTGTGTGTGTGTTGTGTGTGTGTGTGAGAGAGAGTGAATGAATGAATGAATGAGAGACAGACAGACAGAGGGGAAGGGGAGGGAGGGAGGGAGAGAGAGAGAGATGACAGCACTACAGCATAGCTAACCATGACTAGACAAATCACTGCGATCCGCAGCTGACTCCAGATAACTAGTAGACGCAAAGTAAGTTTTAAACAAGCTTAACCTTTCCACCCCTGAAACAACAACAACAACAACAACTACTACTACTACTACTACTGCTACTTCTGCTACTAATACTACTGCTGCTGCTGCTGCTGCTACTACTGCTGCTGCTGCAGCTGCAGCTACTACTACTACTACTACTACTACTACTACTACTACTATTGCTTCTATTATTGCTACTGCTACCATTACAACCTCTACTACCACCACCACCACCACCGCTACTACTACTACTACTACTACTACTACTACTACTACTACTACTAAAAATGATGATAACAAAAATAACAACAAATGACATTTCTATATCGCTAAATCTTGCGCAGAAATGCAAATCCGCGCACAACACACACATCACACCAAACGTACAACGAAAAAAATAAAAAAGCGAAGGGGGAAAAAAAAAACACAACGACCCAATAATCAAAAAGGGGAATTTCTGGTTTAAATTGACAGGAAACAGTAAAACACAGGGGGAAGAAACCCCGTTAAAAACAAACCCAAAACAAAAAAAAACCCAAAACAAAGAAAACACCCAAACCAAAAAAAAAAACCAAAAAAAACCCCGCAGGGCTGGGAAGGCGTGCCTTTAGCCCAAAAAAACACTGCAACTGTCAAAGACGGTTTGTGGCGAAAAAAAAAAACAGGGAAAGGGGGGGGGGGGAAAGGGGGGGGGGGGGGGGGGGGGGGGGGGGGGGGGGGGGGTATCTGGGGGTTTCGAGATTTTACATCTTGGTCTGAGGGCCGGGGGGTTTGACCCAGCACTGAAGCCCCGTTCAGGGGGTTTTTTTCCCCCGGGAGTTCAATCATGCTGATTTCCCCCCCCTGAAATTTCCTTCGGATGAGATTATAAAAGGCCTATCGCGCCCCCGTGGCGAGCGTATTTTAGAATATCTTACGCACACAAAAAACCTTTCGAAAAAAGGGGCCTTTGGGGAAAACCAGGGAAAGGGAAAATTAAAAAAAACCCTGACCCAAGCTCACTGGTCCCAAAGTTTAGACCCCCATTCCCGAAGTTGGAATGGGGCTACCTTAGGGAAACGTCAAAAGCAATGGTCAAAATTACAGCTGCCTGTAAAAACCATACCCCTATTTTTCCCTTTTTGGGAAAGCTACATATTTTTTTTTCCCCAAGAG
>CM054142.1:6045476-6050476 GCA_028751875.1 Rapana venosa
CAGACAGACACACAGACAAATGGAAAGAGAGACAGAGAGGGGGAAGAGGTGACGAATGGAAGTAGGAAAACCTCATCAATCACATCAATTAAATGTTGCAGCAGCAGCAGCAGCAGCAGCAGCGGCAGAAGGGAACTGACGTCCTACATGACTGACGTGACAGGATGGGAGTTTGGTCCTGACTGACGTCATTAGCTTGTGACGTGTGCCTGGCACAAGCAGTAATCATCACAATGAGCATCCATTATCCATTACTGTCGTGGACTCGGTCCTGCTGTACCTTTGTATTATACTGTGGGGGTGGGGGGGGGGGGGGAGATGGGGGGGAGAAATGGGGGGGGCATGACAATGGCGCAGAGAGAGATAGAGAGAGAGAGAGAGAGAGAGAGAGAGAGAGAGAGAGAGAGAGAAGGACAGACAGACAGACAGACAGACAGACAGAGAGAAACAGAGACAGAGAGAGACAAAGAAGACAGACAGACAGAGACAGACAGACAGAGACAGATAGGCAGAAAGAGAGACAGAGACAGACAGACAGAAAGGCAGACAGTCAGATAGTCTGAGACAGACACAGAGATCAAACTTTGTGTATCTGAGGTGGTGGAATATAGAGAACATGCCTATTTCAGTCCTTGCGCATATAAGTACACGTTTGATAGGTGGCGGAGGAGAGGAGGGAGGTCATTGAAGGCAATATTGTCAGTAATGACGCAACGAATGCCTAGTATTTTCTAACGTTTTGTTCCTGTACCTTTTTATTATCTAAAGTATAAACGTGAAAGAATGGATGAAACAGTAGGTGAAGTAATTTGTTTGTCCTGACGTGTTATGATTTTATTTTTTTAATTCTTAAAACATTGTTTATTTAAGTGTGTGTGTGGACGTGAGCGCGCACACGCGCAGGTGTATATGTGTATGTGTGTAATTTGTATTTTTCAATGTATTATCTTATCGATTTTCCTCTTTTTACTGGTTTAATTTAATGGTAAAAGATGCAATAATGTAGTCTTTCAGTATAATCATTAAGAAATTTGTTCTTAGATAGATGGCTTGATGAAAAAAAGCAAATGCATTGCTTATTCAATGTACCATCTGGAAATAAAACTTTGACTTGACTTGCCCCATAAAGCACACACACACACACACACACACACACACACACACGCTTTCCTTCAGTTTTGAGTTTCTGAAGAAGTTTCTGGTGCAGACATGCTACGTATGCAGCACGACACTGACCGGCAATCCTGTCTGCCGTTCCACTGCAGCCACATTAACCCTCTCGTCTGCTGTACGTTTGGTGTGTCGCAAACTGGTGATCGTCCCTAATTGGACAGGCTCTCAACAGATATAAGAACTCTTCCTCCAGGTCTGGAAACTTCCTGTGGAGACTTTCCTTCTCCTGTCCTTCTCCAGGTGGGCTGTCAGTGCACAGACTGCAAATCGCCAGACGACCGATTCCAAGTCTGACCATTCCTATCGTCCTTGTGAGCGTGCGTATCGAGTACAACAACAATTTCCCTGGGGAAATTTTTAGGGAGTTCGTGTTTTACGTTCGCAGTTTTATCCGAGTTTTTATTTATGTGATTTAAAAAAAAAGTTTCAATATTTTAGGTCGCATTATCGTGTGTGTTGATATAAAAGAATGCTCCAAGCAGTTTAAAGATAATGACGTGTCCAGTTACGGTTGGACTGGGTCGGCGCTGTTGAGCGTTTTAATCCAGTTAGCGACGCCATAACCACTTAACGACGCCATAAAAACTTAACGACGCCATAACCACTTAACGACACCATAACCACTTAACGACACCATCAACGTTGCTGCACTGTGGCTGTTTTGGTTTTCTGCAGCCTGTCAAGTGCCGGAATGGCCTGCATAGTTCATCCTCTGCTGAATGTGGGCACATGTAATAATAATAATAATAATAATAATAAATGGAATTTATATAGCGCTGTATCTTGCACAGACAAATCAAAGCACATTAAAGGTGTGTGTGGAGGGAGGGGGGGGGTGGGGGGGTCATGCACTGGTTGGTCTGCACCACAGGTTCTTGTGGAAGGTCATCATATTGTCGCATTCTTGTTTCACTGTAAAGGCATCGTCCACACTAGAGAAGCTGACTTAGGCCTTCATTTCAGGTTTAGATATCTAACGCTATCTCCATCCGACCACTACACCCGTTATACACTGATAAAGACAATTATCATTGCATTGTTTTATTTTGTAGCACCATAATTCAGTGGTGAGATGATAAAGGAACACACGGTCAATAGAGAACACGCACACAACGGTGTCAAGGCGCGTTACGTCCACACACCCTCTTCAACGTTTTCAGAGAGAAGAGCTTACCCGCTTTAAAACCTTATACTGAGGAATTAAAAAAATGAACACTAAATCTTTAGACCTGAAAAGTAGCTGAATGACAAATACGCTAGCCCAGAGCACCTCTCTTTCTCAGCAGGTACACGTGTGTGTGTGGTGAGTGTGTGTGTGTGATGTGTGTGTGTGGTGTGTGTGTTGTGTGTGTGTGTGTGTGTGTGTGTTGGTGTGTGTGTTGAGTGTGTGTGTGTGTGTGTGAGTGTGTCTGTGTGTGTGAGAGAGAGTGTGTGTGTGTGAGGGTGTGTGTGTGTGGTGTGTGTGTGAGTGTGAGTGTCTGGTGTGTGTGTGTGTGTGAGGAGAGGAGAGGTGGTGTGTGGTGTGTGTGAGGTGATGGTGGTGTGTGAGTGTGTGTGAGTGTGTGTGTGTGTGTGTGTGTGTGTATGTGCACATTCACTACACTTTACTACACCATAGAGTTTGGCAGTGGACCCCTGAACCGCTAGCTTTCTGTACAGGTACAGTATCCTTCCAAGCCGCCGAATATTAAGAGAAATGAAAACAGCACACACACACACACACACACACACACACACACACACACACACACACACACACATGACAACCTTTGCTCACTGTAAGATTGATGAAGCCGAAGTTAGAGTTAAAAAAGCAGATTAACTTCTATCAAAGTTAACTAAACACCAGACTGCCTATGTATGTGTTATTTTATATATATATATCTATCTATCTATATCTATCTATATCTATCTATCTATCTATCTATCTATCTATCTATCTATCTATCTATCTATCTATCTATCTCTATATCTATCTATCTATCTATCTATCTATCTATCTGTCTATCTATCTATCTATCATGCATTACATACATGTCATATATATATATATATATGACAGTGTATGTATGCAAGCGTGTGAGAGTGTGTGCGTGCACACACGTGTGTGTGAGTGTTTGTATGTGTTGTGTGTGTGGGTGTGTGTGTGAGAGAGAGAGAGAGAGAGAGAGAGAGAGAGAGAGAGAGAGAGAGAGAGGAGAGAGAGAGCGTGTGTGTGTGTTACACGTACTCATGCGTGCATGATTGCACTTGTGCGTTTTCTCTGCATGCGCACAGGCGAGCAAGTCTGTATAATGTGTGCGAGTGGAAGTATATGTGTGCATGCACGCACTCGCGACATTCATTTCTATGTTTACGAGTGCGTGTGTGCTACAAGTTGATGACCTTCCATCCTGATTGGTGTGTGGTATGACTGTGAATTGAGACAGACAGACAGACCAGACAGACAGACGGTGAATGGCTGTGGAAGGGGGCTGATAGGAAGGAAGTGATGACAGTTTAATGTTGCTGCTCTGCTCCCTGTCTCCCTGTCTCAGTCACTACTGCAGCACACGGCATCCCTGCTTACTCTTCACATGCCCCTGTCTCCTTTAGCCCTGTCTGTCTGTCTGTCTGTCTGTCTGTCTGTCTGTCTGATTGTCTGAGATGGTTTGCATCACTCAGAATGCATCACTTACTCTACCTACACCCCTGTCTCTTTTATCTGCCTATCTGCCTGTCTGTCTGCCTCTCTGTCTGTCTGTCTGATTGAGATGGTTTGCATCACTCAGAATGCATCCCTTACTCTACCTACACCCCTGTCTCTTTTATCTGCCTATCTGCCTGTCTGTCTGCCTGTCTGTCTCGTGCAGTTCAAAATGGTGATAATGGCAAAGCCAAGCTGCCACAAAGCAATACATCACCATCACCCACCCCGTAGTCTGGCCGACCGTTTAGTTGGGGACCACTGAAGATTTTGCAACCAGCCTCCTCCACTCCTCGCAGTTTTCAGCTTTCTGTACAAGTCGTTCCACTCAAGGCCAGTCCACTCTCTGATGTTGTCTTCCCATCGTTTTCTCTGTCTGCCTCTTCTTCGTCTCCCTCCTTGTACTGTTCCCTGTAGTAGGACAGTCTTGGCCAGTCCAGATGTTCCTGTGACATGCCCGTACCACTTTAGTTTGCGTTTTTTCCACTGGAGTAAGGGTCTTCATTATAAGGTCTAAAGTGGACTGTCGGTCTTCGATGTGTAAAAACTATCCAGTGCTGTTATATGGTACAAGTCTCCGAAGTCGGAATGCGGCTACGTTGATGGTGGGTAAGAACGGCCGTGAACGCAAAATTTCACCATAGGTGAACCCTGAACTCTAGCCGAGGAACGAAACAACAACATCACATGGTACACAACCAACTGCTACAAGAGTTTTTGTTTCCATGAAACTTTTCATGACTGTTAAACAGATCCCTCCCTATCCATTTTTTTTTTCCAGGAGAACGGGAGAAATATTTTAGAATGCGAAAAACACACCCGCAGTTATCCGTTTCTGGCGATCATGTGACAGGAAGCGAAAGAACCAGATATCCTGATTCGCCAGAGCTGTGATAATTGCTCCACCTTGATATTACAAGGTGTCGGTTTGTGCTGAGATTTCCAGTGACCGTGAAGAAACCCCGAGTGCTGTGCTGTGCTGTGCTGTGCCGTGCTGTGCTGTGCTGTGCTGTGCTGTGCTGGCTGATTCTGCAGGGAGTTAGCAGCAAGACTGGGGCTGCTGCGTGCTGTGGAAACATGCACGTGCGTTACGTCATCTATGGGCCACGTTCAGCCGACCCTTCTGTTTGATGGTTTCTGC
>CM054142.1:6052976-6065476 GCA_028751875.1 Rapana venosa
GAGATTACAGGAGAGAGAGAGAGATTACAGGAGAGACAGAGAGAGAGGTTACAAGGAGAGAGAGAGAGAGAGAGAAGAGAGAGAGAGAGATAAGGAGAGAGAGAAGAGAGATTACAGGAGAGACAGAGAGAGAGGTTACAAGAGAGAGAGAGAGAGAGAGAGAGGAGAGAGAGAGAGAGAGAGAGAGAGAAGGGGAGAGAGAGAGTCATACAGACAGACAGAGAAAATAGGCAGATATAACAGAGGAGAGAGAGACAGAGAGGAAGAGACAGACAGAAAGACAGATAAACAGAGACACACAGATACAGACAGGCAGAGACACAGACAGACAGATATAGAGAGAAAGACAGACAAACAGACAGACAGACAAACAGACAGAGAAGATTACAGGAAATATGAAACGGAAATGTTGAATTTTTTTCCCATTTTTATGATGAAAACGGAGATGGAGATTATTCCTGCAGGACTGAAGGGGGTCACGTGGAGCAATGCATAGCCACAACATGGTAAGTGTATGTGTTGTGTGTGTGTGCGCGTGTCTGTGTGTGTATGTGTGCATGTGTGTGTATGTGTGCATGTGTTGTATGTGTGTGCGTGCTTGCGTATGTGTGTGCGTGTTGCGTTTGTGTGTGTGTGTGTTTGTGTGTGTGTATGTGTGCATGTGTGTATGTGTGTGTGCGTGCGTTTGTGTGTGTGTGTCATGTGTGTATGTGTGCATGTGTGTATGTGTGTGTGCGTGCGAGCGTTTGCATCTGTGTGTGTATGCGTGTGTGTGTGTGTGTGTGTGATGTCTTTATTTCGGCTGACTCAATATTCTTTAACGTATGGTTTGCGTAACATACGATAATTGTATATAAAGGTTAATAAAATTGTATGAAGCTTTTAATACATTAATTTGTCTAAATCGTGATCACAATACAACACAAAACTTAAACATACCCAGACTACACACACTACCACACAACACACACCACACACACAACACACACACACACACCACGCACTCACACATCACATTCACACACACACACACACACACACACAACACACACACACCACCACACACATCACACACACACACACACACACACACACACACACACACAACCACACACACACACACACACACCCACCACTCATGTTAAAGTTTTTAACTGTTACTACCACCGAAATCGTCGGGAATGATCCGACAGCAGTGCAGGGTTCCTCTGGCCGGTGGCCTCACGACGGCCTAACATTGATAAACTCTCCATGGACCTCTCATCCTGATGATATAACATGCCAAGTCTGGCTATGCCATGAGTGGTAATATTTTGAGGACGGTTTCATGTGTGCAAATGATTTGAATGCAAGCGCTTCGATTTATTTGCTTTACAAGATTCCGCGCTATATAAATACCATACATTGTTGTTGTTGTTGTTGTTGTTATTATTATTTATCATTATTATTATCATCATCATCATTATCATTATTACTATCATCACCATCACCATCATCATCATCATCTTCATCATCATCGGAATAAGCCGCACGAGAGCAGCTGACCAAGAACGTCACAGCAGATGAAGCAAAACACAAAACAAAAAACCCCTAACTATTCGCACTATAATTTCTGTAAAGAGAAGCTAAAAGAAAAACCCAACCAAACAAACCACAGGCGCAGCGCTGCACGAGAGAGGCCAGTGCAGGAGTGAAGGAACGGTCTTTGACACGCCAGGGTGAAGATTTAGGCCAGCCCGCTCTTACAACTGTCCTTGTAAGCACACACCGTTACATCAAACACACTCGATGATAAGGTACGGAAATCAATAAAACACCAGAAACAGCTGCACAATGCTAAACCACACAAACTTAGATTAAGATTTATACTACATACTAATACTAATACACCTTGAAAACAACAACAACACACAATGCACATTTGAAATAAATGTAAATCATGACACTCAGAATGTTTTTGTTTTTTTAAAAACATACTTATGCAATCGGACATACATAAACAAACGTATGCATGCATGCACGCACGCACGCACACGCGAGCGCGAGCGCAGCACACATACACCACACAACCACACACACCACACACAACGCACGCAGCACACACTACGATTCATAGTGAGCGAGCAAACGCGCATGTGAAAGAGAGAGAGAGAGGAGAGAGAGAGAGAGAGAGAGAGAGAGAGAGAGAGAGAGAGAGAGAGAGACAGACAGACAGACAACAGACAGGGGACAGGGGGAAAGAGAGAGAGAGAGAGAGAGAGAGAGAGATGGATGAGAGGAGAGAGAGATTGAGAGAGAAGGACACATCAAAGGGTGTTCAATAAATCAATACAAATCACTAAGGATTCCTATGACGCAGAACAAATTCTCTGAAGCATGGTCGTTAACGTTTTCTTGGCTTCACATTAACAGTACATACATATGAAAGAAAGTTCAAACGGGATGGTGTGTGTGTGTGTGTGTGCAATAAAAGAAAAGCTACTCAATGAAAAACAGACTGAGAAACGGATAATTCTATGAAGATTTATCACAAACTGAAATGCTAGCCATCAGGAAGTAACACAACGAGAAACGGATGAATTCTGCATCGTAATAGATGGCCAGCATAAGGAATTTTTTTTTTTTACAGCAAAAGGAAGCAAATGTACGCCTTAATGCTTCTGTGCAAGGTCGAAGAGAGCTCATAGTTTTACAATCAATCGAAATCTTCAAATGGACAACCTGACCCGCACCTGCCTAAAACAGCTTGTACCAGCAACGATGTCTCAGGTGCAGTGCGACTCATTTCCAGGGGGAGGGTCACAGTTAGGAATTACATTTAAAGGCCCACTCTTGGCAGTACTCGTCTGTCTGTTACTGGGTCAATACGCCCTCCGCCCCACCCACCCCACCCCACCCCTCCCCATTCTTTCCGCTTCTCTCTACTTCCCCTTACAATCCTTTGTCAATTACTACAGTGTGATATCGCGCAGAATTAAGAGAGGGAAAAATGGAGAGAGAGAGAGAGAGCACATAATTTGGACACATTCTTGTACTCTGTTACCATAATCAATCTTATGATTAAAGTCATAAAAATGGACACCACCGTATTTATAAATATAATCACAAGATTGATTACGGAGAGAGTGAGAGAGAGAGGATTGATTATGGAGAGAGAGAGAGAGAGAGAGAGAGAGAGAGAGAGGAGAGAGAGAGAGAGAGAGAGAGAGAAAGAGAGAGAGAGAGAGAGGTGAGAGAAAGGAGAGAGAAAGAAGAGAGCAGATTGACTATGGAGACACACACACACACACACACACAAGACAACGAGTGAGAGAGAGAGACACAGAGAGGGGGGGGGTGGGGGGGGGGCAAGCAGGCAGGCAGGCAGACAAACGGACAGACAAGCAGAGACATATAGACAAACAGACAAGCAGAGACATAGACAAAAAGACAACAGAGACATATAGACAAACAAGCAGAGACATATAGACAGACAAACAGAGACATATAGACAAACAGACAAGCAGATACATACAGACAAACAGAGACATACAAACAGAGACATATAGACAAACAGAGACATATAGACATATAGACAAGCAGAGACATATAGACAAGCAGAGACATATAGACAAACAGAGACATACAGACAGACATACATAACAAACAGACAAGCAGAGAAACAAACAGACAAGCACAGACATATAGACAAACAGACTATAGACAAACAGACAAGCAGAGACATATAGACAAACAGAGACATATAGACAAACAGACAAGCAGAGACATACAGACAAACAGACAAGCAGAGACATATAGACAGAGACAAATAGACAAACAGAGACATACAGACAAACAGACAAGCAGAGACACATAGCAGGAGCAGGGAGGTAGAGAGAGCGAGCAATCTGCTGTCTGTCCACTGTTGTCTTTATCAGCGCATCTCTTATCGGTCAGCTCCTGCCGACACCTGTTTCTGCTGGCCACTTCATGTCACCCAGTATCACCCCTGATATCACCCACAATAGCACTCCGCATAGGTCAGGCAGATCAATGCCCTTGCAAGACTGCCAGCCAGACAACAGTACATTATTATCTGGTGATCCCCCAAGTCGGAATGCGGATACTTTTTCAGTCACTCACTCATCACTCAGTCCCATGTCCCAAAGGACGTAGGGAGGACACGAGAGAAAACGCAACAGAGATCTTTTTCCATGCTTCACGATCCTGTGTGGCTAGTAGAAGGTGTTGCAGGGGTTGGGCGGTCCAGTCTTTGATGTTGTCAACCCATGATTTCTTTTGGCGGCCTCTTCTTCTCTTGCCTTCAACCGTTCCTTGCAAGATGTTTTTGCTAAGGTGTTGTGTCTTGTGGTGTGACCAAACCACATCAGTTTTCTCCTCTTTATGGTGGAGAGCAAAGGTTCTTGGGGGCCCACACACCTTTTGATTTCTTCTTTCACATAGTTGTTGGTCTTGTGTTCTTTGTATGATATTTTGAGGAGTCTTCTGTGGCACTTGTTCTCGAATGCTTGGATTCTCCTCTCTAGCTCTGCTGACAGAGTCCATGATTCACAACCATATAGGAGGATAGATATCACGAGGGATTTGTAGAGGTGGTATTTGGTACAGAAGCTGATGTTGTTGCTTCTGATGATCCTCTCGAGTCTGGATAGAGCAGATGTTGCTGTTGCAATGCGAGCTTTCACTTCATTGTTTGATGTGCCATCTTTTGTTAGGATGGAGCCTAAGTATTTGAATTGGCTCACCTCTTCCAGTATTTCTCCATTCATCTTTATTTCCGTGCTGTCATTACTTGCGCTGTTGACCATGATCTTTGATTTTTCTGTACTGACCTCCATGCTGTATGCGCTCGCTCGATCTGATAGACTATCTGTGAGGTTTTGCAGTTCTTGTTTGCTGCCGCCCATGAGGTCAATGTCATCTGCAAATCTGAGGTTGCAAAGGGGTCTTCCACCAATGGAGATGGAAGTGTGGTGGTTTTGCAGTGTCTCTGTCATGATGTTTTCGAGGATGAGGTTGAAGAGTACAGGTGAGAGAAGGCAGCCCTGACGGACCCCAACCGTGGTCTTGAAGAACTCGCCCATGTGATTGTTCATGAAAACTGCACTTCTTGCGTTCTCGAACAGTGCCTTGATGACTTCAATGAGGCAGTTGTCAATGTTGAAGTGCATGAGTACTTGCCAGAGGCCGTCATGCCGTACCCTGTCAAAGGCCTTTTTGAAGTCTATGAAATTGTGATACAAGTCTTTTTGGTGTTGGAGATGTTTCTCTATCAGAATTCTCAGATTGAAAATGTGTTCCATTGTGCTGCGTTTTAGTCTAAAGCCGGCTTGTTCTTCTGCCAGGAGTTTTTTCGCTTGGTTTCTCAGTCTGTTGAGGACTACCCGCAGCATGATCTTGTTAGGATGGCTTATGAGACTGATGGCAAAAACAGTTTTATACGCAAAAATCTCCCCATTGGTGAACATTGGAACCCTAGCCCAGGAACTACAAAATATCTTGTACATGTATTCTTTATTTATTGCTATATTTTGAACCGTTCTATAAAGAATCTGATGTTCTAGACATGAAAAGGGAATATTCTAGTTAAGTCATACGTATATTATCAGAAAATGTTGACTTTGCTCAGGTTGTTTCTCGGCAGGCTTTTTATTTTGCGTTTAGTTGTTGAAATCATTTTATTTCATTATATTATCTAATCTCCGTTCTTGCTGAAGTCTAGTATTACCAAAGGCGAACGGACTTTGCCAGTTCCAAGCCAGACCAACCAGACAGGACATATTGCTGCCTGCAGTCCTGCCCCACGAGCCACTCCCAAAGAGGAGCTGGCCTGACTGACCCACACCGCCCCAGGGGCCAAGAAGCTCCTCGATGACTGAGAGGACCTGCAGCGTACTACTGCCTTCAGGGAAACGGGGTAGCCTGGTGGTTAGAGTGATGCGCTCGTGATCTGCTGACCCGGGTTCGAATTCCGTTCAAGGGGCTATTTCCCCTAGAGTTAACACCAGTGTCGAATCCACTCCTCCAAAAGTCCTCGGATGAGATTAAAAACCGAGATCCCGAGTGTGAACTCACCCAGAACATCTTGCGCAAATGTTAAATCCTGCTCCGCTTTTCGGAAGAGAAGGTCATTGTGCCAATGGGAACAGATGACAAAGTTGACAAAACTGCATGCACACGGGGACTGGATGTAAAAAAAGTACATGGGCGTTTATTCCATTATCATCGAAATAAAAGACCAAACAAACAAACAAATAAACAAACAAATAAATAAATAAACAAACAAACAAATAAATAAATAAAACATGCAGAGACTAAGCCGCCCATCTGTCAACCCAACTTCCTGCTCCCCTCCTCCCTCCAGCACCCCCCCCCCCCCCCCAATGCTGGTAACAACAACAACAACAACAACAACAACACTAAGCAAAGCGGAGCACTACGGACCAGTGGAGACCTGGAGAGGCAGTAACAGATGGACAGACGATACACACTGACTTGTTGTTCACAGGGTTCTGACTTGTTGTTGTTCACAGAGTTCTGACTTGTTGTTCACAGAGTTCTGACTTGTTGTTCTGACTTGTTGTTCACAGAGTTCTGACTTGTTGTTCACAGAGTTCTGACTTGTTGTTGTTCACAGAGTTCTGACTTGTTGTTCTGACTTGTTGTTCACAGAGTTCTGACTTGTTGTTCTGACTTGTTGTTCACAGAGTTCTGACTTGTTGTTCACAGAGTTCTGACTTGTTGTTCACAGAGTTCTGACCTGTTGTTCACAGAGTTCTGACCTGTTGTTCACAGAGTTCTGACCTGTTGTTCACAGAGTTCTGACTTGTTGTTGTTCACAGAGTTCTGACTTGTTGTTCACAGAGTTCTGACCTGTTGTTCACAGAGTTCTGACTTGTTGTTGTTCACAGAGTTCTGACTTGTTGTTCACAGAGTTCTGACCTGTTGTTGTTCACAGAGTTCTGACTTGTTGTTCACAGAGTTCTGACTTGTTGTTGTTCACAGAGTTCTGACTTGTTGTTCACAGAGTTCTGACTTGTTGTTCACAGAGTTCTGACCTGTTGTTGTTCACAGAGTTCTGACCTGTTGTTCACAGAGTTCTGACTTGTTGTTCACAGAGTTCTGACCTGTTGTTCACAGAGTTCTGACCTGTTGTTCACAGAGTTCTGACCTGTTGTTCACAGAGTTCTGACTTGTTGTTCACAGAGTTCTGGTGGTCAGGGATCTGGTGGCGTGAGGAAAAATAGTGCAGTGTAGTGCAGTGTAGTGCAGTGTAGTGCAGTGGAGTGCAGTGTAGTGCAGTGTAGTGCAGTGGAGTGCAGTGGAGTGGAGTGGATTGGATTGGAGTGGAGTGGAGTGGAGTGGAGTGGAGTGGGAGTGAGTGGTAAGTAGTTTGTGTGTAGGGAGGGGTAGTGGTGAGTGAGTGAAATAGTGTAGTGTAGTGTAGTGTAGTAGTGTAGTGTAGTGTAGTGAGTGAAGTGTAGTGTAGTGTAGTGAGTGTAGTGTAGTGTGAGTGATGTGTTGTAGTGGTGGTGTGGAGTGTGGTGGTGTGGTGATGGGTAGTGTGTGTAGTGTAGAGTAGTGTAGTGTAGTGTGGTGTGGTGTAGTGTAGTGTGTATTAGTGTGAGTGTGGTGTAGTGAAGTGTAGTGTAGTGTGTGTGTGTGTGTAGTGTAGTGTAGTGTGGTGTAGGTGGTGTGGTGTGGTGTAGTGTGGAGTGTGTAGTGTAGTGTAGTGTAGAGTGGTGTGGTAGTGGTGTAGTAGTGTGGTGTGTGAGTGGTGTGTGTATGTGGTGTGGTGTAGTGTAGTGTAGTGTGGTGTGTGAGTGGTGTGTGTAGTGAGTGTGTGTGTGTGTGTAGTGGTTAGGTTTTGTTGTGGCGGAGTGGTGTGTGTGGTGTGGTGTGGTGTAGTGTAGTTTGTGTGAGTGTGTAGTGGTGTGTGGTGTGTGTGGTGTAGTGTATGGTGAGTGGTGTGGTGTGGTGTGTGGTGTAGTGTAGTGTAGTGTATGGTGTGGATGGTGGTGTGGTGGTAGTGTGTGTGGTGTGGTGTGGTGTAGTGTGTGTGGTGTGGTGGTGTAGTGTGTGGTGTGTGTGTGGTGGTGTAGTGTGTATAGTGTAGTGTGATTGGTGTGTGGTGTGGTGTAGTGTACTATGATGTAGTGTGGTGTGGTGTGTGTGGTATGGTGTGATGTGGTGTGGTTGTAGTGTAGTGTAGTGTAGTGTGGTGTGGTGTGGTAGTGTAGTGTAGTGTAGTGTAGTGTTAGTGTAGTGTGATGTGGTGTAGTGTGATGTAGTGTAGTGTAGTGTGTGTGTGTGTGGTGTAGTGTAGTGTAGTGTGGTGTGAGTGGTGTAGTGTGATGTAAGGTAGTGTAGGTGTGTGTGTGTGTGTGTGTGTGCGCGTGTGTTTTTGAGAGGGAGAGAGAGAGGGGGGAGGGGAGAGGGGGACAGAAAAAGAGTGTCAGAGAGACAGAGAGATAGAGATAGTGATAGAGAGGGGTGAGAGAGATAGAGAGGGAGAAGGAGGGAGAGAGAGAGACAGAGGGAGACAGACAGATAGACAGAGTCAGACAGAGAGACAGATAGAGACAGAGAGAGAGGAGGGAGAGAGAGAGAGAGAGGGAGAGAGAGAGAGGGAGAGAGAGAGAGGGAGAGAGAGAGAGAGACAGACAGACAGACAGACAGACAGCCAGCCGGACAGACAAATAGACAAAGAGAGGGTGAATTGAAAAGAGCAATCTGCTGTACACTGTTTTCGATGTTGTCTTTATCAGCTCATCCATTACACGTCAGTACAGATTGCCCCGACAGCTGTCTCTCTCTACTGGCCAGATTCTGACACCCAATATCACTCACGATATCACTAGCAATAGAACTGCTTCATAATAATGATACTATAATAATAATAATAATAATAATAATAATGTATGGAATTTATATAGCGCTGAATCTTGTAAAGCAACTATTACTCATACTACTACTACTACTACTACTACTACTACTACTACTACTACTACTACTACTAATAATAATAATGTATGGAATTTATGTAGCGCTGAATCTTGTAAAGTAAACAAATCGAAGCGCTCGCATTCAAATGATTCACACGCATGCAACCGCCACAAATATCAGGATAAACAAATATAAAATTTGTACACACACATACAGCTCAACACGCTTAGGTGGAGGTGAAGGTAGCTATGAGCAGTAGGAACAGATAACAGGGGAAGATCTTGGGTAGAAAATAAGTGCGTTTTGAGGCTGGATTTGAAAGTATCAAATGGAGGCTTTTGGCGAAGTGGGAGAGGGAGGTCGTTCCATGTGGAAGGACCAGAAACAGAGAAAGAACAACCGCCAACAGTGGTTTGTTTGAATCTGGGTGTTCGAAAGCACGAAGTGTCTGCGGCTGAACGAAGGGAACGGGATGGAGTGTACAGGTGAAGACAGTTGCAGAGATAGGAGGGTGCAGATTTGTGGAAACATTTGAAACAGAGGGTATTAATCTTATACTTTACTCTTTGTGGGACAGGCAGCCAGTGAAGAGATCGCAAAAGAGGAGGGATGTATTCAGATTTGTTCTTTCCAAGGACTAGTGGAGCTGCAGAGTTTTGTATGCGTTGAAGGGTGTGGATTGATAATGCTGTTAAACCAGTCAGGAGAGAATTACAGTAGCCCAGACATGAAAGAATGAGAGATGTAACAAGTTTAGAAGTTGCGTCAGTAGACAGATACTTGCGAATTGCACTTGTGCGCCGTAATTGATAGTAGCAAGACTGGAAGTCTGGGTGATTCATTTTTTCATAGAGAGTGTGTTGTCAAGAACTACACCTAAATATTTCACAGAGTTGGACAAAGGAACTGACGTATTGCCGAATTCCACTGAAGTTGTTGTGATGGAGGAGAGTTTATGTTCAGTCACTATGAGTATGGCTTCCGTTTTATCGGCATTTACTTCTAACTTATTTTGAGTCATCCAGTTTTGAATGTCTAGAAGGCAGTGGGCCATATTTGCTTGATTCCCATTGTCAGCCATCATATCACTGATAACATGATTGCTTGACACCCAATATCGCCCATAACATGACTGATGATATAACTACTTGACACCCAATATCGCCCATAATATCACTAATGATTTAACTGCTTGACACCCAATATCAACCACAATACGAATGATGATATAACTACTTGACACTCATATCACTGATGATATCACTGGTTATATAACTACCTCACACTCATTATCACCCGATAATATAAGCTATTATAATTATCTACTTATTACTGCGCAGAATATAACTGATATCATAGCCTCTGGATGTTGAGTTTGATCACAGCTGGAAAGAAAACACACGGTGTGGTGAGATAACACTGACTTATTCACAGACAGGTGGTGTTGGTAAGCACCCCAGTGGAGAAGGAAACGAATCAAAACGAGAAAAAAGTGTGTGTGTGTGTATGTGTGTGTGTGTGTGTGCGTGCGTGCGTGCGTGCGTGTGTGTGTGTGTATGTGCGTGTGTGTATGTGCGTGTGTGTGTGTGTGTGTGTGTGTGTGTGTGTGTGTGTGTGTGTGTGTGTGTGTGTGGGGCGGCAGCAGCAGCAGCAGCAGCAGCAGCAGCAGCAGCAGCAGCAGCAGCAGTAGTCTTCAGTTTTAACGTCTTTTCATTTTAAGTGATATCAAATAAATGTGTGTGTGTGGTTGTTTGTGTGTGTGTGTGTGTGTGTGTGTGTGTGTGTGTGTGTGTGTGTGTGATAGAGCGAGAGATGGAGAGGCAGAGACAGAGTGTGTGTGAGACAGAGACATAGAGAGTGTGTGTGTGAGAGAGACAGACAGACAGACGGACAGACAGACAGTCACATACAGACTGACATATTGAGGGGAGAGAGGGTAAAATATTGATTGGTATCAACCCGGAGATGTAGTTGATTTCTATGGTGGAGATCGATATCTCACTCTGAAAGCGATCCTGGGTTGGGCGATTTTCGATTCCACACGTGCACATGAATCAGTCACGACACCAACCACGCAATTCAACATCCATCCATCAGTCACAACTTCAGCAAAAAGGCACCACCGTTTTTCATTGTCAGCAAAGTCTCTCACTCCCCATCTTTGTTGTTGTTTGTTGTTGTTTTTGTTTATAGCAACCCTGATCTTTGTTTGTTTATTTTGTTGTTGTTATTGATATTTTGTTCACAGCAGCCTACCAGGACTGAAATGATAAACATTTTGTTTGTATCAAAGCAGTATCGAGTACTCGCGGGTTTTTTCTTGCAACAAAGTCAGTATCGACGTTTGTTTTTTTATGTAAGAATATATACATTAGCGGTATCGGCATTTCATTTTACGTCTCTTCACAAAATGGGATATTATACATATTAAGGAAAAGGTGTAGGGGAGGGGGAGGAACTCTGGGAGTGGGGTAGGGGATTAATGTATTAATTAAACCTACACAAAACTGTAAGAAAATGTAAATACAAATAATTCTTGAGTATAGAATAATAAAAATCCCAATTTCTAACAGAATCTAACGAATGAACAATAAAACTATTTGTAACCGTAAACCAACGAGAGAAAATCTAAACCGCAGAAGGATAATGCCTTTAAAGTCCATAATAATCATAACAATGAACCAATTTGACTATGCAATAATGATTTGAAAAAAATATATTTCAGTAAAAGATCACTGAATATAGCTGATGACGATGCTGAGGTAGGAACAGGTATGCAACTTTTCAGCATACTGCATATCAATATATGATCAAAAATTATACTATGGCCAGTATTTGTGTGTGTGTGTGTGCGCGCGCGCGCGTGCGCGCGCGCGTGTGTGTGTAGTCATTCTAAAATCAGTATCAGCCTTTTGCTGTTTCATGTAAAAAAAATCAGTATTAGTATGCAGTTGCTACCAAAAAAGCTAGTCTAGATTTTTACCATAACAAAATCAGTTTTAATGTTTGGTTTTTCGATAACAAGTCAGCATCAGCAGTTGGTTTTTGCCATAAGTAGTGGAGGGAACATGGCTGTTAACTATCAATAACAACTGTGCCGGGCAATTTGCGCACAGAAAAAGCCTTCGCGTGCGCTACACTGGCTGCACTAATGCACGTGGTAAGAAGAGGCCATTCTACACACCAGCAACGCCAGACGATCAACTCATCAAAAACTCATCAGCTCAAGTCCCCTTCCAGCCTTTTGTATCGTAACGGTCCAAGAGGAATCTCGTCTTTCGAGCTGCAGGAGGGACGCAAGTTAAAAATTGTTAAAAATGTAGTTCGAGGATACTGGAATAAGCACTAACGTGCTTTTTCTTTTTTTACACCCCGTCTGTATGCGGTTTTGTACATTTTGTCATCTGTTCCCTCAGGCAAACAATGGTCTACTCTTTCGAAAAGCGGAACAGGTTTTAACGTGCGCGCAAGATGTTTTGCGTGCGTTTGCATACAGAGCCTTGGTTTACAGTCTCATTCGAAGGACTTCTGGGGGAAGGGAGTCGGAACTCCAG
>CM054142.1:6072976-6085476 GCA_028751875.1 Rapana venosa
CAGCAATCGATACCCCGGGTGGGCCATGTTCTGATTGGAGGATGCATGCTACCGAATCCCTGAGTTTGTTAAGAGAATCACATCTCTCTCTAACAGCTCTGAGATCTGCAGCCTTCATTTGTTCTGGGAATGAAGTGTGTGTGTGGTGTGTGTGTGTGTGTGTGTGTGTGTGTGTGTGTGTGTGTGTGTGTGTGTGTGTGTGTGTTTCTGTGTGTGTGTGTGTGTCTGTGAGTGTGTGTGTGTGTCTGTGTGTATGCCTTGCCCTGAGTAGGGACTATCGTTAATTATCACTATAATTAATAATGAGACAGACAGACAGGCAGACAGACAGACAGACAGACAGACAGACAGACAGGCAGACAGACAGACAGAGATAGCATGCGAGTGTTTGTGTGTCTCTCGTTAATATTCAGAATCGGGATTTGTTTTTCGCTAAGGATCACAAGACTACAAAACAATTATTTGATTTGCTCCCTTACTGAAAATTAATAGCGTTGTCTCGATGTCAGCAGAGTGAAACTGACCTTAATGTTTGACTTGAAACCAATATGAATCTTCGGGTAGTCAAATTCAAGCGGTTGGAACATTTTTCCACAGAGAGAGACTGATTGATTGATTGATTGATTGATCATTGATTGACTGACTGATTGATTGAGCAATTGATAACTTTTTTTCCAGGTACTGATAAGTATTGACAAACGTTTTTCATCCGGCCCTTGCCCTGAGAAGGGACTATCCGTAATAACCACAGAACTTTATAACTTTAAAGTAAACGTAAAGAAAATTATATTAATATAAAAGCGAGAGAGAGAGCGCGCGAGAGAGATGATGATGATGATGATGATGATGATGATGATGATGATGATGATGATGATGATGATGATGATGCAGATGTCGATCATATATTCAAATAATCCTCAGCCCCTTATGAAGGGGAGTGTGAAGAAAACAATACACGATATCATAAACTGAGTGAAATACCATTTGATCACTAACTAAACTTATATGCTGCTCCACGAAGTAACTTTTTCTCTAAGCTTAAAAAGCCTTGTAGAAAAATAGAGAAAATGTTGTGTAACCTCCAGATTTGTACAAAACACCAATACATTTAATTAAAGCAAGCAAGGTTTCCTATGATAGTTCAGTTGAATGAATTTTACTCTTAAGATCATTAAATCACTGGGAACAAAGAATAAACTGGACACAACCTTCCTTTGACACGCAATACATAGCAGACATAACATAGCACGGTCATTGCATTCATTCGTGAGTTTCTCAGTTTATTAAGAGGGTAAAGCACTGGCATTGATCTGTTCTGTGTCTTAGGCGATGAATATTCAGATCAGACATACCAAACCTAAATTTTACTGTGAAACATTTCAATTGCCCATTCACATCATGATGAGAAAAACGTTTCAAATCACGCCAGTATATACATAACAGTCCCATCTTTTGCTGGTATTGATGTGATGGAGAGAGAGAGAGAGAGAGAGAGAGAAGAGAGAGAGAGAGAGAGAGAGAGAGAGAGAGAGAGAGAGAGAGGTGTCTTTATTTTCAAGGATTACAGACAACCATTCACACACTTTTTTTCACCCTGTCCTTGCCCTGATTGGGGACTACAATAAAAGAACTGCAGTGTGTCGTGTTGTGTTGTGTCGTGTCGTGTTGTGTGTGTGTGTGTGTGTGTGAGAGAAAGGGAGAGAGACAGAGACAGAGAGAGAGAGAGAGACAGAGACAGGGACAGAGAGAGAGTCTCTATCTCAACACCAACAAGCGAAGCATGGCAGGGAGAGGAAAGAGGATGATGACCTTAACACAACGTGAACAAGCCTTCAGACTGCGGCCTTTCCACACGCCCTTTATTTATTGAATAAAGCATAAAAGGAGAAATGAATCGATCAAGAGGACAACTGAAAAGAGGGAAGGCGGGGTGAAGAGGGATGGGAAGAGCTGAAGAGAGAACCAGAGGGGAAGAGTGGGGGGGATGGAGGATGAGAGAAGAGAAGGAGGATGAGAGACTGATTGATTGATTGACTGATTATTTGATCGACTGACTGATAAACTTTATATACAAGGATAACATATAAGTGAGAGAGTGAGAGGCAGACAAACAGACGGATACACACACACACACACACACACACACACACACACACACACACACACACACACACACACACACACACACACACTGGCAAGAATCATCACAATCAAACTTTTCCAAACAACATAACTTTCAACCAACCAATCTCCCCCCCAAAAAACAACAACCAAACAACAACAAAAACAACAACAACAAAACCAACAACAACCAAAAAACCAACCCAACCAACCAAAACCAAACAAAAACAACTCTCTTCTATTTTGAACGTCACGTAAGGTAATTAATGAAACAGGGGGGAAAAAGTTGCACTTACAATCAAAGGCATAAAAGGAATGTTCACTGCCGTCCATAGCAATGAGCACACGACGGCCCTCCCCGCTGCTGCCGCTGCCACTGGCTCCTCCTTCCTTAGGACTGGCCATGCTGCTGCCTCCCTTCCCTCACCGCCCAACACAACCACTGTAAATCCACTCCACACCCGGTAAAACACACACACACACTTCACCACCAAAAAACCCACCAGCCTCCACTAGAAAATTTCCAAGGCTGTTTTCACCCAATTAATTTTCTCACGAAACCTCTCAGGTGGTATAAACAGTTTCAGATTAGCAATTAACACTTTCGTTAACTTTCGTGTTGGAGTTTTTCTTCCAGTTTTTGTAACTGTCGTCTGCTTGGTTTTTGTTTAAACACAGAAACAAAACCCACAGCTGTTGCAGAATCTATGACCAAGCAGGCACGAAGCTTGGCATACGCTTTTTCTTCGATTTAAAAAAAAAGAGAAATGACGAGCTTTTACTGGTAGTACGATTTAAGTCAAAGTGCCAAGAAAAACATGGAGAGAGAGAGAGAGAGAAAAAGCACCGGGATGTATTGAAGCCAGGCTGGAAGCGACAGGCTGATTGGCTGGCGAAAAGTGGGGTGGAAACTTGCCGACAGGGGCAGGTAAGGCCGTGTGACGTTCAGTGCGGATTATCGGCCCGCTGTGCCACAAGGCAAGGAGAGAGCGGGTGGCGAGCCAGCTGAAGTGTAGTGTAGTGCAGTGCAGTGTAGTGCAGTGCAGTGTAGTGTAGTGTAGTGTAGTGTAGTGTAGTGCAGTGTAGTGTAGTGTAGCCTAGTGGTTATTATTATGCCGTCAAGTGGCACAGGCAGCCGTTCTCCTGGCTAGCCTTGTTAGCTTACTGGCTGCTCGTGTGTGAAATATTTCTTCATACTAATAGGCTGTGTGTGTGTGTGTGTGTGTGTGTGTGTGAGAGAGAGAGAGAGAGAGAGAGAGAGAGAGAGAGAGAGAGAGAGAGAGAGAGAGAGAGAGAGAGAGAGTGGAAAATGTGTGTGTGATGAAAGTGTGTGTGTGTGTTGAAAATGTGTGTGTGTGCGTGTGTGTCTGTGTGTGTGTCTGTGTGTGTGGCCAGACCAGCGCTATTTATCTCTTTCTATCTCTCCATCTTCCTCTGTCATACTTCTCCCCCCCCCCCCCCCCCCCCCCCCCCCCCCTTCATTAAAACTGAGATTCAAACGGCCAAGTTCCCTTTACCTATGGTTAGGTAGTTTTCTGCAGAGAACTGTATATACATCTATACAAACATCAGCTACTCCAGTAAGGTCAACGACGCTCATAAAGAGGTACATGAAGGTCATCAGGTTTGCTTTATGAACTCCAAGTTCTAGCCGTTCCTGTAAGAAGGCATAAGCTATGATGAATGGTGTACCGAGAAATACCGAAAACGTAGTCTTTAACTGCGAAACTACAGCAGTCCTGAATGATGCATTTCATTAATTATTCAACTGTCTGCATCCTGTTAGAGAGAGAGAGAGAGAGAGTGAGAGAGAGAGAGAGAGATAGTGCTGCGTGTGTGTGCGTGCGTGCGTGCGTGCGTGCGTGCGTGTGTGTGTGCGTGTGTGTGTGTGTGTGTGTGTGGTGTGTGTGTGTGTGTGTGTGTGTGTGTGTGTGTGTGTGTGTGTGTGTGTGTGTGTGTGTGTAAACATTTAATTTGAAGTTACGCTTGAATGTTAAAACAAAATATTAATCACAGCTTTGTTTTTAACGTCAAGTCCAATTTTTATTTCCAGATGGTACATTGAATAAGCAATACATTAGCTTTTTTTTCATCAAGCCATCTATCTAGGAACAAAAAACTTGATCAATATCATCTAACTACATTATTACTATAACCAATAATAATAAGACTAACTCCATAAGAAAATAACGTGTTCTTAGTTGTGTGTTTTGAGATAATCACTCTTATCAATTTATGTGCCTGTCAGTGTTGTAATTGCCTTTCGTGGGATGATTAAAGTGTTTTTGACTTGACTAGATTCTACGTGTTTCATTAAACATGGAATTTCCGGAATGCATGTTAGAATTTTGTTAATTACAGAAGCACGAGCACACCTGACATTAACCAGTAACGACAGAGGTATTAGAAAACTGATATTGGCTATGTTACCAGTAACGACAGAGGTATTAGAAAACTGATATTGGCCATGTAACCAGTAACGACAGAGGTATTAGAAAACTGATATTGGCCATGTAACCAGTAACGACAGAGGTATTAGAAAACTGATATTGGCCATGTAACCAGTAACGACAGAGGTATTAGAAAACTGATATTGGCCATGTAACCAGTAACGACAGAGGTATTAGAAAATTGATATTGGCCATGTAACCAGTAACGACAGAGGTATTAGAAAATTGATATTGGCCATGTAACCAGTAACGACAGAGGTATTAGAAAATTGATATTGGCCATGTAACCAGTAACGACAGAGATATTAGAAAATTGATATTGGCCATGTAACCAGTAACGACAGAGGTATTAGAAAATTGATATTGGCCATGTAACCAGTAACGACAGAGGTATTAGAAAATTGATATTGGCCATGTAACCAGTAACGACAGAGGTATTAGAAAATTGATATTGGCCATGTAACCAGTAACGACAGAGGTATTAGAAATTTGATATTGGCCATGTAACCAGTAAAGACAGAGATATTAGAAAATTGATACTGGCCATGTAGCCAGTAATGACAGAGGTATTAGAAAATTGATATTGGCCATGTTACCAGTAAAGACAGAGGTATTAGAAAATTGATATTGGCCATGTAACCAGTAACGACAGAGATATTAGAAATTTGATATTGGCCATGTAACCAGTAAAGACAGAGGTATTAGAAAATTGATATTGGCCATGTAACCAGTAACGACAGAGGTATTAGAAAATTGATATTGGCCATGTTACCAGTAAAGACAGAGGTATTAGAAAATTGATATTGGCCATGTAATTGTTTTCTTCTGTTTCATCTTCGTCGAACGCTCAGACAGCAACTATTTTTGTCTGTCGTGTGAGCGAAGATACGTTGAGCTGCCGTAAAGCGACTGACAAGTCAGGCCCAGCACATCCGACTTCAGTATGGGAGAGAATTGTTCCCTTATTAGTCTTTCTGGGGAAAAGGCGGGAGAATGGACCGAGAAGGCAGAAATGAGACAAGAAGAAGGCGACAGGTAGAAAAGAAACAAGGCAGAAATAAAGAGACTGAAAGAAAAAGAAGATATTTCTAGCACAGAATTTCCAGAAGGCGGGGTTGCTATTTCTACTGACAGACCCCGGCATCCCCACGGGGTAATCAATAAGTCTTATCTGAAACAGCAACAACAGCAGATGCTTACCCAATCCACGCCCCAACACTCTTGTCACCATTTGGTGCAACATGTAGGGCATGGAGTTTTCTGCAGCCTGCAGAACAGTAAGGGGGACGGGATAGCTCAGTGGACAGAGCACTCGCTTTGCCCCAGCCAAGTTAAGCAGCATCGATCGTCGTTACCACTTGGATGGGTGACCGTTTGCGCGCCTTGGCTTTCAGTTCAGTTCCCCAGTTCACCCAGCTGTAAATGGGTACCTGCCTCTTTAGGGTCAGGGAAGGAAAAAGCAGCGAGGGAGAGGAGATGGGCGCCGCCCTCAATATGCTGGACCCTAGAGAAGCTGGGGTCTCTGACGCCTCGCTCCCCTACGACCACATAGGTGATGGGACACCTTGACCTTTTCCAGAACTGTGACGTCAGTTGCAGGGCCTGTCCTACTGCACTCGCTGGATCTGAAACTGATACGGGCAAAGTGCAGGAGTTGCCATTGATGCAGCATCAGGTCATCCCTGCACTGACGCGTTCCCCTTCTTTCCCCTATCCCCGGCCAGCCAGCCAAACAACCAGTCAACCAGCCACTGAGCCAGCCATCGAGATAGTCAGCAACCAACCACCCAACCACGAGCCAGCCAGTCAACGTACTGATCACTGAACGATCCAGCCAACCAACCACTGACTCGGACAGTTCATCGACCAACTAACCAATTCGACAACCAGCAAGCCAACCAACCAACCAACCAACCCACCAACCAACCAACCCACCAACCAAACAACCAACCAACCAACCCACCAACCAAACAACCAGCCAACTTACTGACCTCTGAGCCAGCCAGCCAGGAAACCAGTCAACAACATATGCAACCAGCCAGCCAGCCAGCAAACCAACCAACCAACCAGCTGACCAACCAACAAACCAACCAACCAACCAACCAGCCAAAGAGCTATCCATCCAGCCTACGTACCACTGGGCCAGCCAAGCAACCAACCCAGTGTTGAAACAGCCAGCCAGCCAGCCAGCCAACCAGCCAGAAGTTGACAACCACAGCTATCTCAGTCCTGCTGTATGCTGTGTGTGTGTGTGTGTGTGTGTTAGTTCTTCAGTTTAACGTCCTTCCACCAAAACGTGATATTAGACTGTATGTGTGTGTGTTTGTGTGTGTGTGTGCTCGTGTGTGTGTGTGTGTGTGTGTGGTGTGTGTGTGTGTGTGTGTGTGTTGCGTGTGTGTGTGTGTGTGTGTGTGTGTGTGTGTGTGTGTGTGTGTGTGTGTGTGTGTGTGTGTGTGTTGCGTGTGTGTGTGTGTGTGTGTGTGTGTGTGTGTGTGTGTGTGTGTTGCATGTATGTGTTTGTACGCGCGCGCGCGTGTGTGTGTATGTGTGTGTGTGTTGCATGTATGTGTTTGTACGCGCGCGCGCGCGCGCGCGTGTGTGTGTGTGTGTGGTGTGTGTTGCATGTATGTGTTTGTACGCACGTGTGTGTGTGTGTGTGTGTGTGTGTGTGTGTGTGTGTGTGTTGCATGTATGTGTTTGTACGCACGTGTGTGTGTGTGTGTGTGTGTGTGTGTGTGTGTGTGTGTGTTGCATGTATGTGTTTGTACGCACGTGTGTGTGTGTGTGTGTGTGTGTGTGTGTTTGCATGTATGTGTTTGTACGCACGTGTGTGTGTGTGTGTGTGTGTGTGTGTGTGTGTGTGTGTGTGTGTGTGTGTTGCATGTATGTGTTTGTACGCACGTGTGTGTGTGTGTGTGTGTGTGTGTTGCATGTATGTGTTTGTACGCACGTGTGTGTGTGTGTGTGTGTGTTGCATGTATGTGTTTGTACGCACGTGTGTGTGTGTGTGTGTGTGTGTGTGTGTGTGTGTGTGTGTGTGTGTGTTGGATGTATGTGTTTGTACGCACGTGTGTGTGTGTGTGTGTTGCATGTATGTGTTTGTACGCACGTGTGTGTGTGTGTGTGTTTGCATGTATGTGTTTGTACGCACGTGTGTGTGTGTGTGTGTGTGTGTGTGTATGTGTGTGTGTGTTGTGTGTATATGTTTGTACGCACGTGTGTGTGTGTGTGTGTGTTGCATGTATGTGTTTGTACGCACGTTGTGTGTGTGTGTGTGTTGCATGTATGTGTTTGTACGCACGTGTGGTGTGTGTGTTTCGTGTATGTGTTTGTACGCTCGTGTGTGTGTGTGTGTGTGTTGCGTGTATGTGTTTGTACGCACGTGTGTGTGTGTGTGTGTGTTGCATGTATGTGTTTGTACGCGCGTGTTGTGTGTGTGTGTGTGTGTGTGTGTGTGTTGCATGTATGTGTTTGTACGCACGTGTGTGTGTGTGTGTGTTGCATGTATGTGTTTGTACGCACGTGTGTGTGTGTGTGTTGCGTGTATGTGTTTGTACGCACGTGTGTGTGTGTGTGTGTGTGTGTGTGTGTGTGTGTGTGTGTGTGTGTGTGTGTGTTGCATGTATGTGTTTGTACGCACGTGTGTGTGTGTGTGTGTGTGTGTGTGTGTTGCATGTATGTGTTTGTACGCACGTGTGTGTGTGTGTGTTGCATGTATATGTTTGTACGCGCGCGCGCGCGTGTGTGTGTGTGTGTGTGCTGCGTGTATGTGTTTGTACGCACGCGTGTGTGTGTGTGGACTGGTTATCAGGGCCTGTGGGCCTGTGTTGACACACCACTGCACAGAACTAATCATGGGCTGGGCAGGCGAGGCCAGACTGGCTAGCGGTGCCGGCAGAGGGAGAGGGAAGGTGAGGAGGGCACCAGACACTTCAGACCCTGCAGTACCTCCGTCACATGGCTTCACACTGTGGCAAACTACACGTACGCCCGCACGTGCGCTTGCACACACATGCCTGCAAGCAAGCATGCTCCTGCACACACACGAGCGCGTGCACACACTCACACACTCGCGTGCACACGCGCGTGCGCACACACACACACATAGACACAGATACACACACACACACACACACAGTCCTTCGGATGAGACTATAAACCGAGGCTCCGTGTTCGAACGCATGCAGAACATCTTGCGCACACATTAAATCCTGTTCCGCTTTTCGAAAGAGAAGGCCATTGTGTGCCGGTGGAAACAGATGACAGAATTTACAAAACCGCGTACACATGGGGACTGGATGTGAAAAAGCACATGAGCGCTTATTCCATTATCCTCGATATAAAAGAATAAAACACACACACACACACACACACACACACACACACACACACACACACACACACACACACACACACACACACACACATACACACACTCACATACGTCGTCTAATATTACTCATCGTGAAGAAGACATGAAAATTGAAAAACAAACGGACACAAAAAGCCTACACATCATCATGATGATGCTACTGCTGCTGCTGTTGTTTCTGTTATTGCTGTTGCTGCTGCTGATGCTACTTCTACTATTGCTGCTGTAGCAGTCGTACACACACGCACACTCACTCACACACAACACACACACTCACACACATGCACACACACTCGCACACCCACACACATGCACACACACTCACACACACTCACACTCACACACATGCACACACACTCACACACTCACACACACATACTCACACACACACACTCACACTCACAGACATGCACACACACTCACACACACATACTCACACACACACATACTCACACACACACATACTCACCACACACACACACACACACACACACACACACACACACACACACACACACACACACACAAGCCGGGGTCCACCCTCTAAGGAAGGGGATGGCAAGGGCTGATAGTGTAGCCCAGACTGGTTTGTTTATTGACTTCGGAAACACCAGGTGGGAGAGTATCTGTACTCTGTGTGTGTGTGTGTGTGACCGACTTCAGTAGCACGGGGAAAGCTGCTAATGACCGTGGCACCTGCACAGGTCTATAGGCCTGCTAGTAGAGGTGGTTCCTTCACCTGTACTGAACTACAGAAAGTATTCCATGTGTACAGTAACAGGATAGCTCAGTGGTCGGAGCACTCGCTTTCCCCCAGCCAAGGTTAAGCAGCATCGAGCGTGGTTACTAGTTGGATGGGTGACCGTTTGCGCGCCTTGGCTTCAGTACAGTTCCCCCAGTTCACCCAGCTGTAAATGGGTACCTGCCTCCTTAGGGTCAGGGAAGGTAAAGCAGCGAGGGAGAGAGAGAGAGAGAGAGAGAGAGAGAGAGAGAGAGAGAGAGAGAGAGAGAGAGAGAGAGAGAGAGAGAAAGAGAGGAGAGAGAGAGAGAGAGAGAGAGAGAGAGAGAGAGAAAGAAAGAGAGAGAGAGAGAGAGAGAGAGAGAGAGAGAGAGAGAGAGAGAAAGAGAGAGAGAGAGAGAGAGAGAGAGAGAGAGAGAGAGAGAGAGAGAGAGAGAAGAGAGAGAGAGAGAGAGAGAGAGAGAGAGAGAGAGAGGAGATGGGCGCCGCCCTCAATATGCTGGCCCCTAGAGAAGTGAGGTCTCTGACACCTTGCTCCCCTACGACCTTATAGGTTATGGGACACATTTAACCCCCCCCCCTTTTTTTTTTAAACAGTAACCCAGAAACACAGGTTGCAAAATCTTCAGTGGTGCCCCAAAGCTCTACTAGACTATTATGGGACAGGTGAGGTGAGGTGAGGTGAGGTGAGGTGAGGAGAGAAACGCAGTATTTGCCGCTCACTGACTACAATTGGCTTCAGGTTAAGCTAATGGCAAAACTAGTTTACTGTTACCATTTCACATCAGATTTTGTTTCTTAAAGTTCAGAGAACCATGACAGATGTAATGAGGAAAGATTTTTAAAATACTCAGTCTTTTTCGTTTTTCCAAATTCATGACAGATGTAATGAGGAAAGATTTTTAAAATACTCAGTCTTTTTCGTTTTTCCAAATTCATGACAGATGTAATGAGGAAAGATTTTTAAAATACTCAGAGTCTTTTTCGTTTTTCCAAATTCAGACAAATCCATGACTTTAATCAAAATTTCCCTGTTGGGATACCGGAGGCCTGTCAGCATAAACAGCATCCCCACCTTCTGGAAATTCTGTGCTGGGAATTCCCTCTTTTCTATCCCTCGATTTTTTTTCACCTTGTTCCTTTTCTTTCTGTCACCTCCTTCTTGTCTATTTTCTTCCATCTTGGTCCATTCTCCTATCTTTTTTCCCCAGGAAGACTTACAGGAAAACAATTCTCCCCCACTCCAAAGTCGGATGCTCTAGGCCTGACTTGTCAGGCGCTTAACGGCAGCACAACGCATTTTCGCTCACATGACAGACAACAGTAGTTGCTGTCTGAGCGTTCGACGATGAAGAAGAACCAAACTAACCGCAAATAATCAGCTTACTGTAACTCTGAAACAGTTTATTTTCAGAGCTTCAGGCCACTACACGCCCTCAAACACAAGCAGAAAGTGCACAGCTACAACTGCCATCAGCAAAAGGCACCACAGCTTGTTGACGGATGTGACATTACCCTCTGCAGTAACAAACAACACACATCTCCATTTTGCAGCTCAATATTTCACGACTTGGAAGCCGTGCTTGCCCTGTGCTTGTTGATTAGATTAGGGTCCCAGCGGAGTTTTCCGATGTAGGGACTGCATCAGCCACCCACCGCCACCATGCACCTCTCAGTTTTTGTCCAAATTAAAGAATTTTGATTTGATTTGATTTTGATTTGATTTTCCCTGTCCACAGGGCCACTGATAATGGCGGCGACTCAGCCCCCTCTCTGCTATGACATGCTAATGAACTGGCTCATATCAGCGTGGATTGGCCACGTCTGCCGTATAATTATGCAAAACAGTCACCAGGCTCTGAATGACAAAAACACCAACAGCACAGTTTTCCCGTGTGTCTGTGTGTTGGGTTATTACAAAAAGAACATTATTTTCTTAATGACTTTTCCCTTAACTTCTCGAGGAGTCGTTGGAGCACTAAACCCAATGATTCAACCAGCGGGTCATGGCAGGCCAACTGAACATGGTGGAGCTCATCCCTATCCAGATCGTATAGTGCATGCTGGTTATATTTGCGCCATACCACCACAGGCCATAGCTGGCCTACTCTTCCACAAAAGACGCACAGATTTTTAACATGTAGGTGAGATGTTCCGAATGCGTCTGCACATGGGACTTTTTTTTTTTACAATCTTTTAAAAAACTTTTTTTTAATCCCCGTTTCTCTCGGCTAGAACTCTGGGGTTCACCAGTAGTGAGATGTTGCGTATTCGACCGGTTTTGCCCACCATGAAGGTAGCCGCATTCCGACTTCAGGGATTGTTACAGTCTCATCCGAAGGAGTTTCAGGGGCAGTACCAATGTTAACTCCAACGGGAAAATCCCCTGCCACAGACCTGGGTGTAGACTCACACTGGCACTCTCACGTCACGTCACGTCACGTCACATCACGTCACGTCACGTCGCGTCGCGTCGCATCACATCACGTCACGTCGCGTCGCGTCGCATCACATCACGTCACGTCGCGTCGCGTCGCATCACATCACGTCACATCACGTCACATCACGTCACGTCACGTCACATCACATCACATCACATGTACCACGTTTTAACCGCAGACCAGTGGTCAAGACCGATCAACTTCAACCCCATGGGTCCATGAAGTCGTGGGTTCGAATCTCGGCGGCATCTGGTGAATTAAGGGTGGAGATTTTTTTTAGATCTCCCAATTCAACTTCAAGTGAAGATCTGCCAGTGACTTGTTTCCTTTACTGTATTTACACAGACAGAAGATCAAATATGCACGTTAAAGATCTC
>CM054142.1:6097976-6100476 GCA_028751875.1 Rapana venosa
AACCACCACATCACACCACCACACCCACACCACACCACACACACCAAAACACACCACCACCACAACACCACACACCACCAATCACCACACCAAAACAAGCACCAAAACACACCAAAACCCCACCACACCACACACACCACACCACACCAAACACATCACACCACACCACACACACACCACACACACACACCACACCACACACAACACACCACACCAACACACCACCAACACACCACACACCAACCCACAACACCACACACACCAACACACACACACCACACACCACACCACACAACAACCACATCACCACCACACCACCCACACACACACCACACCACACAAACCCACACCCCAACCACATCACACACCCCACAACCACCCCCACACACCCACCACACCAAACCCCACACCACACCACACCCCCACCACACCACAACCAACACCCCCAACCCACCACACCACACACAAACACACCACACACCACCACAAACCCCCAAAAAACCAAAAAACACCTCACCACACCACCCCCCACCACCCACACCCACACACCCACAACACCACCACACCAACCACACCCAACACCACCCCAACACACACACCCACACTCACACCAAAACCACAACACCACACCACACAACACACACCACACCCACACCCACCACCACCACACCCACAACCACACCACACCACACCCACAACCCAAACACCAAAACACACCACAACACCAACACACCACACCCCCACCACACCACACCACACCACCACCCCAACAAACACCACCCACCCACACCACACCACACAACACCACCACACCACACCCCAACCCACCAACCACACCACCAACCACACACACAAACACCAACACACACACACACACACACACACCCACACACCACACCACCCCACACCACAAACAACACACACCCACCACAAAACCCAAACCAAACCCCCAACCACCCACACACCACACACCACACACCCACACACACACACACACACCACACCCCCCACACACACCACACCCCCACACACCCCACACACACCCCCACCCCACCCCACACCAAACACAACACCAACCAACAACCCACACCAACACACACAACACCCCACAACACACCACGCCACACCCCACACACCACACACACACCAACACACCACACACCAAACCCACACACACCACACACCCCACACAACTAAATATTTTGTAATTGAGATGCTTCGTGCACCTTCTCTTCCCCCTCTTCTCTCTCACACACCACACACAACAAAACACACATACACACACACACACACAACACACACCACACACTCACACACAACACACACACACACACTCACACACACACTCACACACACCAAAGATAAAAGGAAAAAGGAAATGAAAGAAGGGCGAAACAAAAAAGATAGGCAGAAGAAAAGAAGAAAGAAAAAAGTGAAGGGCTGAGAGAAAAAAAAGTGTTGGGGGGGGGGGGGGGGGGGGAAGAAAAGAAGGAGGGAGAAAAAGAACAGAAAAAAGAAAACTCAGCACATACAGTAGCCAAATAAGTAGGACAAAGAGGAGAGGGGTGAGGGGGGGAGGCGAGTATTGCATTGTGGGCTCTTAGCGACTAAACATGTCTAATACTTGGGACTTTAAGAGCTTAAAATAATGTCCACATGCTCTGCCGGGGAAAGGGTGGGGTGGGGTGGGGAGTGAGGGGGGGTGGGGTAGGAGGAAAAGAATGTAGGAACACTACTGCTGATGCTGCTGCTACTGCTGGTACAACTGCTACTGCTGCTGCTGCTGCTGCTGCTGCTGCTGCTGCTACTACTACTACTACTTCTACTACTACTGCAACTGCTGCTGCTGCTGCTGCTGCTACTGCTGGTACAACTGCTGCTGCTGCTGCTGCTGCTACTACTACTACTACTACTACTACTACTTCTACTACTACTGCAACTGCTGCTGCTGCTGCTACTGCTGCTGCTATCACTACTGCTACTGCTACTACTGCTACTACTACTACTACTACTGCAACTGCTGCTGCTACTGCTGCTATCACTACTGCTACTACTACTGCTATGACTACTGCTGCTACTACTGCTGCTGTTTCTACTACTACTACTATATCAAGCGCGCTCGCCCACGTGCGGTCACACACAAACGCGCACACACACACACACACACACATCTTACACCCAAAAGTGTGCCCTATCAATATATCAATATCAAATGTGCATTTGTGTGCCCGCGCGCGCACACACACAAATGCACGTGCGCCTAGGTTGCTATTTCTTCATTGATATCCCCTTTTGCCAACCATTTAGCTGTCCAGGCTTATATTTCTTTATTAATATTATCTGTGGGGTCTTTTTCCAATATATCATAAAAGCTCTTGTTATTTCGTTCTTCTAAGATGCTAAAATCATCTGTATATCGGCACATGTGCATGCTGCATTGTGTGTGCCAGGCAGCTTAGGCAGGTCCCCCAGTGCTTCTGGTCAGGTGGTCCTCAACTGT
>CM054142.1:6102976-6137976 GCA_028751875.1 Rapana venosa
TGTCTTCTGCCTGGTCTGCTCTTCTCCAGGGTGGCTGGCAGTGTCCGTTGGAACCTCTTGGCGGCCATGCTGTTTTCCTGGAGAGCATACAGAGAAATACAGGAATCAAGCTGGAGATAGAGGACATCCACCCATATTATAATTATAATTATATACAGTCTGTACACACAGTCTGGAGATAGAGGACATCCACCCATATTATAACTATAATTATATACAGTCTGTACACACAGTTGTGGGGAGTAACCCACTGACACAGTATAATTATACAACTGTCACAAAGTCATCACTTCGATTCTTTATCTATTGTATGCAGCTTAGGATAGTTGTAGATATAATGCAAGCTCGTTTATAATTATGCAGGCGTTAATGTCTACGGTATGCTGTTCATTATGGTTGTAAAGGAAAGTTTATACGTATTTCATGACACAATCAAAAGTTGGGATAGTAGTCTTCTTCGTTGAAGGCTCAGACAACAGCTACTATTGTTGTCTATGAGCGACAATGCGTTGCCCTGCGGTAAGCACTAAACAAGTCAAACCTTTCTTCAACAATCCCTTTGATCGGATAACTATGGCCTCTGTGGTCGGCGGGGTTATAAACAAGAGAACTGGACGGGATAGGATTGGTCAACACACACCCCCCCCCTCTCCCCCGTTTTTTTTCTTTTCTATTCTAATGACTGCATGTTCGTGAATAAACTGACCAATTTCGAGTCGCCGGGCAAAGAGGAAGTATGAGAGAGAATGATTGAGAGACAGACAGACAGACACACAGACAGGTAGACCGACAGAAGACAGACAGACAAGATAGACAGACAAGGTAGACACTCAGATAGGTAAACAGACACACACAGACAGAAGAGAGATTCATACAGACAGGTAGACAAGACAGAGACAGACAGACAGATATAAAGAAGACAGACAGACAGACGACAGACAGACAGAAGACAGACAGACAGACAGACAGAAGACACACAGACAGAAGACAGACAGAAGACAAACAGACAGAAGACAGACATACATACAGACAGACAGAAGACAGACAGACATACATACAGACAGAAGACATACAGACAGAAGACATACAGACAGAAGACAGACAGAAGACAGACAGACAGACAGAGGACAGACAGAGGACAGACAGAAGACAGACAGAAGACAGACAGACAGAAGACAGAAGATAGACAAAAGACAGACAGACAGAAGACAGACAGAAGACAGACAGACAGAAGACAGACACACAGACAGACAAACAGACAGACAGACAGAAGACAGACAGACAGAAGACAGACAGACAGACAGAGGGAGGGAGGCAGCTAGGGCCTGACTGACCAGTGGATACGGGGCAGGGCTTCCAGTCGTAGCATCCCACGGCGTCTGTCATGGTGAAGGGCCGCGGGCTGGGGGTGTCGGCGCCGTACTGCCAACTCCGCACGCGGGTTTGGATCCCACCCCCGCAGCTCTTGCTGCACTTGGACCACGGGCCCCAGGTGCCCCAGCCTGACTGGCCACTCTCTGCCCCGCCTGCACACACACACACACACACACACACATAGACACATAGACATAGACCACACACACAGACATAGACACACGCGCACACACACACACAGACATAGACATATACAGACACACACACAGAGACAGACACACACACATAGACACACACAGACACACACACACACAGACATACACAGACACACACACACACAGAGGCAGACAGACAGACACACACAGACACACACACGACACAGGCAGACACACACAGACACACACAGAGCACACAGACACATAGACAGCACACAAGACACACACAGACAAACAGACACAGAACACACACACAGACACACACATACACACACACACAGACACACACACACACACACAGACACACACACAGACAAACACACACAGACACAGACACAGACACACACACAGACACACAACACACACACACACACACAGACACACACACACAGACACACACACACACACAGACACACACAACACACAGACACACACACACGCATTGAATTTCCGACACTGTGTTATCTCAAGGCAGAGACAGTCAGGCAGGTTACGGCAAAGGATTGAACATCAAAGGATCAAAAGAATAAACAGCAAGCATATCATGGCAGAGCTTACTGCACTATACGACATCAACGCACTTCGTCCACTGTACAACAACAACAACAACACACATAATTATATGTCGTCTAATATCGCTTTAAAGTGAACAGACGTAAAATGGAAGAGGCTCACACATAATATATATATATATATATAATATATATATATATATATATATATATATATAATTATTATATGCCTGTACAATTTTCAAATTCATGCACCACACACACACACACACACACACACACCACACACACACACACACACACACACACAAAACACACATGCACCATGAATTTAAGATGTTAGACACAAATTAACGAGGCCATAGTTGTATGCAATCAAACAAGGGAATCAAGAGGTTTACTACATATCACGTCCTCCAGTTGAGGCGTGTATGGCACTGTAACAACACCAACAGCCTTCTTTCCTTTGGGTTGGGCTAGAAGCATGTGTGGGGTTCTTCACGGGATGTACTTGACCACTTTGGAGGATGACATTTATTGTTCAAAGCAGAAAAATGTTAGCCCGAATTGTATTATTTCACATTGTGTATTCAGTACAAGGTACCATCTTCGAAGGTGGACGCATGTTTATCTGGTTTAATTATACAAATGAGAGAGAGAGAGACAGACAGACAGACAGACAGACAGACAGACAGAGAGGCAGATCGACAGAGAGAGAGAGACAGACAGAGTCAGAGACAGGGAGACAATAAAAATAAATATGGAATTATAGCGCTGAACTTGTAAAAACAAGACAATCAAGCGCTGCAAGACAGACAGAGACATGAAAGACACAGACAGACAGACAAATAAGAGACAGACATACAGAGACAGACGGACGGACGGACAGACAGACACTGAGACAAAGACTGACCATAAAGGCAACACACAGAGAAGAAGAAGGTCAAAAGCCAGCACTTCAGAAACCCTGCCATCTTTTTTCCCGATCTGAAACACACAGGGCATGAGACAGAAAGAAATATTAATCAAACACTGCAACCACATCATAAAAAGGGTAAAAAATTCCTGAAAAAATTCAGATGAACACACACACACACGCGCGCGCACACACACATGCATATACACACATACTCTCTCTCTCTCTCTCTCTCTCTCTCTCTCTCTCTCTCACACACACACACACACAAACACACACACACCATCCAAGATGGGGCGGCTAAGCTACAAACTCTTGTGTTTTTACAGAATTTTGCCAGGGACAACTCTCTTGTTGCCGTGGGTTCTTTTACGTGCGCTAAATAATTATGTGTAACACACGAGACCTCGGTTTATCGTCTCATCCAAAAGACTAACACCCAGACCACCACTCATGGTCTAATGGATGGAGGAACAGGCCCAAATGGGGATCGAACCACCGCACACTTCAGACCGGGACTTTTCGCTTTCTAGGCAGGCGCGTCAACTCTAGACCACCGATCCATCGATAATGTAATCATTTAAAAAACTAATAAACGAAGTAATATAATATTATATTATATGTAAATCATAAACGAAGTATTAATATACATTATATGCATATCATAAACGAAGTATTGATATATATTATATGTAAATCATACGGAGTATTACAGATTTTTAGGCATTCTGTTTACAACAATGTTTTAATGAGCTAGGTTAAATACACATGTAGACCTACACTTTAGATCAGAGGAAACAAAATCTGTAGAGTTATCTGTCATCACAACTGTTCACTGGACTACCTCCTTTGATACGATTCAATCAACTAGTTTCTTTTGTTTCACCATCTTTAAAACTGCTAAAGTCAATGTAGTCATTTGCAACAGTCCCGTCACGTCAGAGTACAGTCCAAATACACAAACAACAAGCAGAGTTTTTACTCTCAACCTGGGGAAGACTAGTCAGCTTCACCTCCAACACAAATAAACTTGCAGCTTGCATTATAACTTCAGAAAATCAGGTTCAATCAAAACAATCAATCTATCATTCAACTAGCCTGCTAAACCAGCGGCCCAAAAGTTCAAGGTCAAATCTCCCATTCCCCAGGGCACCACCACGGTACACGACACGTGCCTTGCCGTCACGTGACGACCTAGCACTGACTAGCCTAGCCAAAAATCACAACCTCACTTCCGGATGTTGGAAAGACTCCATAACTGTACAACCAAGCCAAAGCCACGTGTAAACAGACCTATCAAACCTGGACACATTGTCTTGTCCCTCAAAAGCCGATCGGTGGTCTAGAGGTAACGAACGCACTTGCCTAGAAAGCGAAAAGTCCGGGTCTGAAGTATGCGGTAGTTCGATCCCTGTTTGGACCCGAAACTGTTCCTCGATCCATTCATTAGGCCATGTGTGGAGGTTCTGAGAGCTAGTCTTTCGGATGAGACGATTAACTGAAGTCCCGTGTGTTACACATAATTATTTAGCGCACGTAAAAGAACTCATGGCAACAAGAGAGTTGATAGGGAAACGAATACAGTTGCAGAAGGAAAGCCCAAAAAATAATGGGTGGCGCTGCTCTTGTGGCGATGCTGTTGTGGCTCCCCCGGGAAAAGCAGCCCGAATTTCATGGAGAGAAATCTGCGTGACTTAAAGTGGTATGAAATAGATGAATATCTAAACAAACAAATAAATAGATAAAAGGATTATCATGTGGGGAAAAGAACTAAAAATCAATTTTAAAAGCCCCCTCCCCCACCAAAAAAAAACCCAACCAAATCAACAACTCTGTACACTTTCGCTGTTAGATCTATGTGTGCAACCAAATCATTTTCATAGCGCTGGGGGGGGGGGGGGGGGGGGGGGGGGGGGGGGCGGTTCTCCTGGGTGTTCTATTCATACTTAAAGACTGTTTAAAGAGAAAGGTTGCCCTTCCACTGATAGGATTGAGGCTTGAGTTTCAATCAATCTCCTCATAGTCTCGTGCTCAGCCCTGGAAACAATCCTCTCTCTACTGATGGAACGGGTGAAGAGAGACATGTTACACAGTCCTCCTCCAACCCTTTAGGCCAGTTCAGCACAGTGCAGTGAACTAGGCCTAGTCTACAGCCCAAGGCACAGTCCTGTCACGGGCAAAATTTCTCCACCATCTGTCAACATTAATAGCAAGGCCAGGACTGGACCATCATCATAAGCCATTCTCTCTTTAGGTCACCACCATCAGCGCTGTGTGTAGCCCGGCATGTTTGTCCAGTGGACCCCATGGCCCCTGCAGTCCTCTGGGCTTCTAACTCCTGGTTTGGGCAGCCTGGTTATCAGGCACATAGCAAAGCCAGAGTCCCTGTGTGAAAAATACCGCCTCTGGTCTCTAGCAAGTTATCTGCCCTCATTTCAAGTCCTAACCCTGCTCTGTGATGTTCCCACTATACCACTGTTAATTGCATTCATCAGGGTAAGTCTAAACAGTCCGTAGGTCCCCAGAGCGTTTCACTCGCGGCGATCTTCAACGTTCAGTCGTCGTTGACACCTTCCTGATGTCAGTGACACAGCCTGGCCACACACAGCAGTGTCACGCCTGGCCACACACAGCAGTGTCACGGCTGACTGACTGCCGACAGTTTGTGGCCGCCCAGTGCTAACTGTTGATTTCAATCAGTGTTCAACATGGCAGCTGTCAGTCTGGGAAGACTATGGTGTTGCACTCTAGGTGTTCATTCCGTCCAGCGTGGGACAGGCACGACAGTCCCTATGGAGTGGCAGAGGAGGGCACAGCTGAAGTGGGAGGCTGTCTGTCTGCCTGGCCTTTCTTCTCCTCCTCTTTGCCTCGAGCTGCTGAGCCAGTGTGTTAACTGAAATCTGTGCTAGCACTCTCCCATTTCTCTTTGAACATTGCCCTTCTGCATGTGAGAATAGCTATACTATCTGAAGTAAGGGGTGTGTGTGTGTGTGTGTGTGTGTCTGTGTGTGTGTGTGTGTGTCTGTGTGTGTGTGTGCTGTGTGTGTGTGTGTGTCTGTGTGTGTGTCTGTGTGTCTGTGTCTGTGTGTTAAAAGCAAAACGACCCCCAAAAAAAACAACAACAACAAACAAAAAACAAAACAAGCATTAGGGATATCTAATGATTAAAAAAAAAAGGCTGAGGTCAGTTTGGGTTGTTTTTTTTGTTTTCTGTTGGTGGCCCTGTTGTTTTACTTCATATATATAGATATAATCAGAAATGGGATTTACGAATGCTATGGGGTTAAATTTACATCCCTAAAGTTTCAACGTGCTATTTTTTGCAAATGATACAAACCAGGTTGCAGGAATAAAAGAGGTCTACAAGGACGCTTCTGGCACTGTGGCTGGCGTTACTGGGCAGAAGCCTACAGCCACAGCACCACAGTCCTGAAGTTCACCTTATTTCCCTTTAACCCTCTCTGCCCTGACTCTCCACTTCCTACTTTCCCTGGGGCAGCAATTACCTCCCTTTTCCCACTGTCTGAGCTATCACAGGAGCAGGGTTAACTCAACTCATACAAGACAACAACCTGGACAATAAAATAGAAAAAAAAACAACCCAACCCAAACAGGAATACTGTTTAGTATTTTTATGGGATATCAGCTCTTCTTGTTTTCTAGTAATGGTGGGTTTTTAAACTATTTTTTTCTGTTTTTTTCCCTCCTTTATCAGGAACAAGGAGGGAATGACATCAGCAAGTGGTAAGAACAGGTAGACACTTGCCTTTAAGCAAACTAAAAAAACAAACAAACAAATGGGAAGGGGGATGGCTTTGTAAAAGTTTTCTTTGCAATAGTCTACAAGTTTTTCCTCAGCCCTTTTCTAAAACACCTTTAGGTCAGATTTATAGCTATTTTTCCAATTTCAGATCTGAAACATTTTGTTAGACTTTTTCTAAAAACGTTTCCACATTAAACACTTTATCAATGTGCAGAGATTCCCTATACCAGGCATGGGGTTTTGCTGACCAAAAACAAGATTTCCAACGAAAATGAAAAAAAGAGGAAAACCGGACAGTCACAAAAGTGCAAGTAATGGTTTTTGGCAGACTCTGTTCAAAATGAACTACACTATTAAGTATCTGTTCAAATGTGATGACTGATGACTTTTTCAAAACATTCATTTATCATGTTTTCCACAGAAACATATAGCTACAGGTGTTCACATTATTCCAGCATATCAACCTCTTATTATCATCATCCTCATCACTGTCTCACTGCCTTATAAATTTCATATATTATTATTATTATAACAAAAACAACCAAAAAAACCCACCAACCACAACTTCAAAATTGAACTGTCAGATTTGATGGGTTGAAAAAAAAACCAACTCCCAAAATATCCCCGCCAGTCATAAATACTTCTGAGAGGTTTAAAATTGTACATACACTTCAGGAAGAAAGAAAACTTTCACATTTTCCAGTGAATTGTTACACAGGCCCTTCTTGCCTCAGCATACTAATTTTATTAAATTATTATTGTTTAACATTTTTTTTGAAGAAATTTCAAAGGATACAAAATCTGTGTATAAACCAAATTTTACACGCCCCAAAAACAAATCAATAAAAACAGTATCAGTCATACCCTATCATCCACTACATCATAACTTGTGACCGTGATAGCCTAGTGGTTAGAACATTGCCCTCTTAATCGGACAACCTGGTTCGAAGGGATTTGAAGGGGATTTTTCCACTGGAGTGCAGACTCCACTCTTCCCAAACGTCCTTCTCATGAGACTGGGTTCGGGCCCAATAAACCAGGACCCTATGCAAATACACACAGAACATCTTGGGCACATGTTAAACCCTGTTCCGCTTATTGGAAGAGTAGGCCATTGTGTGCTGGTAAGAACACATGACAAAATTTACAAAACTTTGCACACAGAAGGACTGGATGTAAAAAAAAAAGCATATGAATTCCATTACCCTCAATATATAAAATATAAATAAATAAACAACCCTACCGTTCTTATGTGAACTTAGGATACTGAAGAAAAGTTAAAACAAAAAAGAGGAAACTCTTACCTGGTCAGAGGTTCAGTTTCCACACAAACTGTTGATTTTTGCTCAGTGTCCTTCAACTTGCTCACCCAAGCTAGGCCTACCAGCAACACATGTTCTACACCCTTCCAAACACCACCTTTTATAGTCCGGAAAGTAGTACCACCCCTAACCCAAGATATTCCTACACATCTACACACCCTTACAATAATGGTTTCTACTCATTAACACTGCATGATTCACCACATTTTTGATAGCATTTTATAAGCTGATTTATAATCCAAGTGGGGATTTAAAAAACCTACAATATTCATTTTGTGAAGTTAAAAAAATAAAGGGACTATTTCTATCAGATGTTTCACAACTGACGTCTTTATCACGGGGCATCCCTGAAGGTCAATGCACAAGGTTGAGGACCCTTTTCCTTTTGACCCTTGAGGTCATTCTGACACCTCTGGGTAGGGTCTGGGTGGAGGCTATTCAGTGTGTGGTCGCCTGCTTCTTGTGAAAACACTGACACAGACAACACTGTGGGCAACATACTGACCATTGTTGGTCAGCCTGTCTCTTTTGTCTGACCCTTGTGGTCAGAGAGCCTTTGTTTGTGTAGACAGACCTGCAGGCTCCTCCTGTTTTGGGAAAGGACCCATGACAAGAAGCACAGTCATGTCAACACTTCCCTGCTATCCTTGAGGACAAAGACAATAGAACCTCCAGGACTTGGTACAGGCTATGTTGCCATGTCTCAATTCCTTGTCTGTGTGTGTGTGCTGTCTGTCTGTCTGTCTGTTGGTCCCAGTTTGTGGTGGTGATGGTGGTGGTGGTGGTGGTGGTGTGTGTGTGTGTGTGTGTGTGTGTGTGTGTGTGTGTGTGTGTGTGTGTGTGTGTCTGTCTGTCTGTCTGTTGGTCCCTGTTTGTGGTGGTGGTGGTGGTGGTGGTGTGTGTGTGTGTCTGTCTGTCTGTAGGTCTTTGTGTGTGGTGGTGGTGGTGTGTTGGTGTTGGTGGTGGTGGTGGTGTGGTGTGTGTGTGTGTCTGTCTGTCTGTCTGTTGGTCCCTGTGTGTGGTGGTGGTGATGTGGTGGTGAAGGTGTGTGTTTGTGTGTGTGTGTGTGTATGTATGTGTGTGTGCGAGAGCGCGCGCACGCCGCGCGCGTGCGCGTGTACGCGCATGCGTGCCTGCATGCGTCTCTCACTCTCTCCCTCTCTCTCTCTCTCTCTCTCTCTCTCTCTCTCTCTCTCTCTCTCTCTCTCTCTCTCTCTCTCTCTCTCTCTAAATGCGTATCTAGCGTTTAGTTATTTGTGAGATTTGTTTGTTTATGTTGTTGCTGTTGGTGTTGTTGTTTTTTGTGCTTGTGTTTTGTTTTGCTTATTATGATGTACATTGGTTGATGCCTGTCTGTCTGTCTGTCTGTCTGTCTGTCTGTCTGTCTGTCTGTCTGTCTGTCTGTCTGTCTCTCTCTCTCTCTCTCTCTCTCTCTCTCTCTCTCTCTCTCTCTCATAACCATATGGTTTTATGTGGTTTGTTTGGTTGGTTGGGGTTTGTTTTGTTGTTGTTTTATTTTCACATCATGACATAATGCCTGATCAGGATGGGGACTGACTGATAAGTGTACAGCCCTACCCACCAGGAAAGCCATATCAGGGCTGTCTGTCACCTCAATTAGTTCCAGTCGCTCCAGTAACTTTCACTTCAAATTCAAAACCAACACCTCCTAAAACCTTCAAATGTCTAACACTGTCCTTTTGAAATTTATAAAAAAAACCCAAACCAACATTAAATGACACCATACCTAAATCATTTCATTCCTTAAGGCTGATAAACCAGACTGTGCTGAGGACGCCAGCCATTCCGCTTCATTTATCATCCCCAGATTACAAAAAAAAAGCCTAAAAATTATAACAAACATTTTAAAAGTACAAACATATACACAAAAAGTGCCACATGGACAAATAACACTGCAGAATGGACATCCTGTGCCCATCCCAGTGTTTAAATATCCCTACCTGGCTGCCAGAATAAGAGAACACAGGCAAAATGTACAATGAAAACAGAATATTTTTTGGAAAGATTTGCTTGAAAAAAGGCAAGAGATCGAACGGACCGGGAAGGCAGAAAAGAAGCCTGTGTGTGTGTGTGTGTGTGTGTGTATGTGTGTGTGTGGGTGGTGTGTTGGTCGCCACAGTGAAACGCCACTCTGTTCTTGTGGGTGGTGCTTTCCTGTTAATATAATTATCATAAGGCTCCTTTCCATATTTCCTTCTTTTTCCTTTCTTCCTTTTTTTTCTAAACAGCTTTTCCTCTGTTCGCCTTTCTTTTTTCTGCCTATCCCCCTCCCTCCCTCCCTCCCCTTTCCTTTATTTACTTCTTTCTTCTTTCTCTTGTTACTTTATGTTTGTGTCTTTGCTTCTTTGACTGTTTTGTTGGTTGGTTGACTTGTTGTTGTGTCTTGTTGTTTGTTGTTGGTGTTATTTTTCAGCCGACAGAGCAGGTCACCGCTGTTCAGACTGTTTCTCGTTCCTCAGCTAGAGCTCCCAGGTTCACCCATGGTGAGGTTTTGCTCTGCCACCACCGTTTCTGCCCTGCACCATTAAGGGAGCCGCATTCCGACTTCGGGGATCATTGAGGTTTTAAAACTCAGAAACTTCTTTGGTTGCCAAAGTGGACCCCCCCCCCCCAAAAAAAAAAAAAAAAAAAAAAAAAAAACCCCCACACACACCCATCCTCTTTGCTTTGTTATCTTTTTGTTACAGATTGCACTAGTTTCTTTTTTTCGGTTTTTTCCCGTTTTTTTTCAGAAACTTTCTCCTTCCTTTCCTCGTTTTTTTCTGTCTTCTTTCTTCAGATTTCTCTGTTTAAAATTCGGGCTGATCTCCCCCGGGGAGAGCGCGTCGCCACAAGAGCCGCTTCACCCATTATGTTTTGCCTGTCTGCCTGCAACTCTGCTTGTTTTCCTATCAGACTGGGGTTTTCTACAGAATTTTCTCACGGACAACTCTTTTGCGCTAAATAATTTTATGTAACGCACGCGACCTCGGTTTATTGTCTCATCTGAAAGACTAGCACCAAGACCACCGCTCATGGTCGAATGGATGGAGGGAAAGTTTTTGGCCGAAACGGGGATCAAACCACCGCACACTTCCAACCCGGACTTTTCGCTTTCTAGGCAGGCGCGTTACCTCTAGACCACAGACTGCAATACCAGGCCAACCCGTGGCGAAGGCGGAGCAAGCCCCTCACTCTTCACCAGTTTACAAAAATCAGTTTAATATCGAAGCCCCCGGGTAGGGGGCGTATCAGATATTAAGCTGATAAGAACAGATACTACACTTTGATCTTAGAGCCAAAAGGCCGAGAAGCGATTAGACCACAGATCCACACCGTCTTCCTTTTATTCTCTCTCTCTCTCTCTCTCTCTCTCTCTCTCTCTCTCTCTCTCTCTTTTCAGTCTCCTTTATTTTGTTCTTCTTCTTTCCTTCTTTTATTTGGCAAAGCAGGTCGTTACTTGAAGGTTTCAAAAGTCTGAAATTCTCAAAATTAGAAATCCGTTTGGTCGCAGCAATGCAGAGGCCATATCTTCTCATTGTCTTTTGGTGGCATGTCACCTTCTCTCCTTTCTTCCTTCCTTTTTTTATCCTTTCTTCCCCCCTTCTTCCTTTTTATTATGTTCTCATTTTTTTCTTCTTTTTGGGGATAATGCTATTTTTTCACCCCACCCCCACCCTTTAAAAAAAAAGTACTTTGTTTTTTTGTTATTTTGGTTGGGATTCTTTTTTTTTACACAGCAGGTGGCTACTACTATCAAGGACTTTAAAATTCAATGTTCAAAACATGGAAACTGTTTTGGTCGCGGCAGTAGACAGCACAATAATATTAATTTGTGTACATATTGCTGTTTGGTATGGGAGTGGGACATTTTTTCTCCTCTGTTTTACTGATCATTTTAATACATGCATGGCATACTTATAGGGACAGATAGGAAGACAGCTTTCCTCTTCGTGGTCGTCGAACGCTCAGACAGCAACTATTGATGTCTGTCATATGAGCGAAAATGGGTTACCTTACCATGAAACGCCTGACAAGTCAGGCCCAGCACTTCAGACTTCAGCGTGAGATTATAAGACTAGCCTATACTAGGCCTAACGTCTTTACCCAGTGCGTTAAAAGGAGGTCCATTCAGTCTTTGGGTCATCTTTTCCCACGGTCCACACTGTTCTCCGTCAACGTTGTTACCTTGAAGAAGGGGGTGTGACAGGGGCTGGTCAACACTTAGCCCCACACCCCTCCTATGGCCTGAGGGATTGTAGGCCTCTTCACACTGATCTACCATCTGTCCATAAGTAGCCTACTATTCTTAACCCACCCCCCACCCTACCCCAGCTCCACTCCACCTCAGGTGTGCTTTGGTTGCTGATGATTGCCTTGGTTCAGATTTGTATGGTATTATGTATGGGTCAAAATATCAGAGGCTTGATATTCCACAAATCCAAGCCAAGCCAGTCTAATGCAATAAAATCATGAAGTTCACAGCTCCCCCGATCACACAGGGCTTCATTGTGTTCAGAATTCAAGTTCTGATTGACATTGTGCAGTTCTATACAGAGCAAAATACTGAAACTAGAAGGAACGTTCGGTTATGAAGACAAGTCAAGTTTTTATTTCCAGATGGTACATTGATTAAGCAAAGCATTTGCTTTTTTTCATCAAGCCATCTATCTAGGAACAAAAAGTTCTTAATGATAATATTTAACTATAACATTAATACAACCCTTAGCAATAAAATGTACCAAAAACAATAAAACAATGCACTGCAAAACACACACACATACATACATACATACATACGCACGCACGTGCGTGCGCATAGTTAGGTTAAAAAAATTAAGAATAAAAAAAACCCCATAAAATGTCAAATGAACAAAAAACATATAAAGATGGCCCAGTGGGCATCTAGATGGAAAACTGAATTCACCCCATCTAAAACTGAGCGTATGACAACCACGCTGGTGTCCTCACACTGGTGTTTATGGTTCACTGCTCTGTTAGCAAAGATAAAGAGGCTTTTTCACGTGTGTGCAAGAACCACTGCATGACAAACATGATTCGGGGGTACAGGAACAAAAGAAAATACTTTCATATAAAAAACAACAAAACAAAGCAAAAGCAAAGATAAAAACTCTAACCAAAACAAGAATAGTTCAGATACCATCAAACAGACAAAAGAATCCAATAATGTAGCACATTAAGTTTTCTTTATGCATGCTGCAATTTTTTTCCATGTGTACACACCTACGCTTGTGTGAGTGCTCCCTTAATCACAGGCATTCCCACGCTTGTATTAAGTCACTCCATACTGATGTACAGATGGATACATGCAAGCAAATCAATAGTTCGATTAGTCAAGAAAAAAGCCATGTAAATACAAGCACACTTTGACAGGACAACAAGTAAACGTGTAATAGTCCAGTCAGTCATAATATCTCTTTATAATTATATGATGCAAACAAATATGTATGTTTTTATGTGTGCTTGAGTGCAGGAAAACATGCACACACACACACACACACACACACACCGGGAAGGGAGGGGTGGGATGGCCTGGCAGTTAAGAGCCATGTGCTCGTGATTTGCCGACCCTCGCTCAAGAGGATTTTTTTCTCTGGAGTTAACATCAGTGCCGACCCCACTTCCCCTAAAAGTCCTTCGGATGAGACTATAAACCGAGGTCCCGTGTGCGAACGCAAGCATAACATCCTGCCTACAAGTTAAAACCTGTTCCGCTTTTCGAAAGAGTAGACCATTATGTGCTGCTAGTGGGAACGGATGACAACATTTACAAAACTGCATACACACGGGGTCTGAATTAACAAAAGCACACGAGTGCTCATTCCATTATCCTCGAAAATAAAAGAATAAAAGAAAGGAGACAAAAAAGAAAGAAAATGGATGCATGCTCTAGGGTTGAAAAACGTTTGACTTTTGACGCAAATAGGGAACCATAGCTCTATGACAGTGGAAAGCAAAGACAATACCAGGCTAACCAGGCTAGGCTTACAACTGACAAACTTCTCTACTTGTAACAAGTTTAGCTCAAGGCAAACCCAATGAGGCACTTCAAATCACTTGACGGGCAGGGGGAGTAGGCTAGACCAGTCTCTTTCTCTGGTATAGTCTTGAGCGGTATCCAACCACTCTTTTTCTTTGTCACTCAAAGGGGGGCGGGGTGTCAATTGTCGGGTACTTGATAGGTTAGGCAGTGACTTGTGGTGGGCTCACTTCAGAGTACCACTGTACAAAAACATAACAAAAGACGCTGGCTCTTCAAGACAAGCATCATTGGCGGCGGGGTTCAATGAGAAGCGTCATTAGGGGGTTAAGGGAATGATCGCCAGAGGGGAGGGGAGAGGGTGGTGGTGCAAGGAGGGGGTGGGGTGGGGGGGTGGACGGCGGCGTTTTAGGTATCTTTGTGGGTAATACAAACTTTTAAAGGGATGACTCAGAAGTGTGGGGGTTTTTTGGTTTTGGTGACATTTTTCCTGTGGGGTGGATAGGTTGGAGGTTGTTTTTTGGGAAGGGGGGGGGGGGGAGATTTTGTTTTATTTATTTATTTATCTATTAAAATTTTAGTGTATCTATTTAACTATGATTTTCAGTTTGTTTCTTTTGTTATTATTGTTCATTTATTTATTTATTCATTCATTTATTCATTTGTTGCTTGTTTGTTTGTTTTTTTCGTTTTCGTTTATTGTCTTTCTTGGTCTTACTGTCGGCAACCTTTTGTTGTTGTTGTGATTACAGTGTCCATCTCAGCGGAAATGATCGATTTAGGCACGCACTGTGAGAAGGAAGCTTAGTGTCGAGAGAAATCGATACTTGTTATTGCTCTCAATTTGTGAATGTATAATATCAATGTTTTGTGAATGAAGATCTATATTAACCAGAAATCGATGCCAACTTTGTCTGGTAGTTGTATCTGGGAGCAGCAGCAACAGACTGAGGGATTGTATCAATTAAGCCTCTCTCTCTGTTTCTATGCTTAATAATAATAATAATAATAATGATAATAATAATAATAATAATAATAATAATAATAATATGCATGTATGTATGTATGTTCTCACTCTGTGTCTCTGTCTCTTTGTGTCTATCTACCTCTCTCTCTTTGTGTCTGTCTGTCTGTCGGTTGGTCCGTCAGTGGGGTGGTTTCTCTCTCTCAGTGTTGACCACCCTTTGTTCCTGGTCACCCCTCTTAGCTCTCCCCCTCCTCTCTCTCTCTCTCTCTCTCTCCCTCTCTCTCCCTCTCTCTCTCCCTCTCTCTCTCTCTCTCTCCACACCTGCCTGTCAGCACTAGGCTACCCTGACCATGTATACATGCATAGTTAGTTTGTGTCTTCAGTCCAGCATACCGGGTACCTGCCTTGGGGCATAAGTCGCAGGGTAGGGGTGGGTGTGTGTGTGTGTCCAGAAGGTTTTGGGGTGGCCGGGTACTTAATGACTGAAAGCCTCTCGTCAACTGGCACTTGAGACTGCTGGAGGGCTGATTGTTTTCTGACAGAAAAGTTCATAGTTGAATACTTTGTTTTAAAGATCACACACACACGCGTGAACACACACACCCGCGCAAGAGTAAGCACGCAGGCACACAAACTCTTTCTCTCTCCCTCTCTCTCTCTCTCTCTCTCTCTCTCTCTCTCTCTCTCTCTCACACACACACACACACACGTGCACACACACACACACACACACACACACACGTGCACACACACACGTGCACACACACACGTGCACACACATACACACACACGGAATATCTGGGCACACGTTAAAACCTGTTCTGCCTTTCGAAAGAGTAGGCCATTGTGTGCCAGTGGGAACGGATGACAACATTGACAAAACTGCATGCACGTGGAGAGTGACTGCAAAAGAACACATAAGTGCTTATTCATTATTCTCCGAATAAAAGAAACCACATGAATAACACACAAACAGATGACAAATGTACACACACACACACACACACACACACACACAACACACACACACACACACACACACACACACACACACACACACCCACACACACACACACACACACAGAAGTATCATCTGGAAATTTTTTAAAAATGATTTGACTTGACTTCACACACACACACACACACACACACACACACACACACACACACACACGCCGTTTTTAATGTGTGTTCATAAATATGTTTTTTTTCTGATTAAACATCATAAAGAAAAATAATTCAAATTGTGAGAAAGTCAAAGAATTGTTTATTTCGAAAATTATGAATAAGTACTCATGTAGGTTTTTTATATCCAGTCCCCGTCCTGATCAGGGATTACATCATGATATCAACAACAACAAAAGAACCCCAACCAAAAAATAACCACATAAAACCATGAGGTTATGTAGAGAGAGAGAGAGAGAGAGAGAGAGAGAGAGAGAGAGAGAGAGAGAGAGAGAGAGAGAGACCTCAGCTATGGGTCCATGAAGTCTTGGGTTCGAATCTCGGTGTTGTCTGGTGAATTAAGGGTAGGAATTTTTTTATGATCTCCTAGGTCAACTTCAAGTGCAGACCTGCAAGTGCCTTCATTCCGTTCGTGAATATACACATGCAGAAGATCAAAAATGCACGTTAAAGATCCCGTAATTCATGTCAGTGCTCAGTGGGTTAAGAGAAAACACGAACATACTCTGCATGCATCCCTGAAGACGGAAAGCGGTTAGCGTCATGGTGGGCAACACCAGTGGCTTATGGACACCCTCACCACTGGGAAGCCTCAGAGCTGTAGGGGAAGGACCCCAAACCAACCCAACAACAACCCGGCAGTGTTTATTATGGTGAAGAACACAAGTCACAACCACAAACAATAACGAAAATGTAACATCAACAGAGAGAACATAAAGAAACAAACCTCGCATTAAAAGAATCAATAGATACCTGTTTAGAGAGAGAGAGAGAGAGAGAGAGAGAGAGAGAGAGAGAGAGAGAGAGAGAGAGAGAGAGAGAGAGAGAGAGAGAGAGAATACGAATACGAATACGAAATTTGTTATTGAGGGTAAATGGATAAGCCTACAGCTTCTTTATACCATGCCCTCAACCCCACCCACCCATTCCCTTTCCCCCAAAGAAAAACGCACAGGGAAAAGCCAAAAACATCTCAAATGTAAAAAATTGTATAAAAAATTCAAGTAAATAAAAAAAGACTCAAACAAATAAACAACAAAAAGAAACAAACATAAACAACAAAAACAAGCAAACACAGAGAGACAGAGAGAGAGACAGAGAGAGAGATTGATTTTGATGATGATGATGATGATGATGATGATTGTTGTTGTTGTTATTATTATTATTTGTTCTTTTATTTCCAGGATAATGGAATAAGCACTCATGTGCTTTTTTCATCTAGTCCCCGTACGTATGCAGTTTTGCCAATTTTGTCATCCATTCCCACTGCCGCACAATGGCCTCATCTTCGAAAAAGTAGAACGGGATTTAACGTGTGCGCAAGATGTTCCGCGTGCGTTCGCACACGGGACCTCGGTTTATAGCCTCATCTGAAAGACTTTTGGGGAGAGTGGAGTCGGCACTCCAGAGGAAAAATCCTCTTGAACGAGAATCCTACCAGGGTCAGCAGATCACGAACACATCACTCTAACCACCAGAGAGAGCAAGAGACAGACAGACAGACACACAACACAACAACAACACACACACATGACAGACTCATCACACACACACACACAAACTGACAACTCATTCACACACACACACACACACACACACACACACACAACACACTGACAGACTCATTCACACACACACACACACACACACACACACAAACTGACAGACTCATTCACACACACACACACACACACACACACACACACACATTGACAAGAAAGTGAGACATAGCAACTATTACACTGACTGCCTCAAGCCACCACTCATGGAGACTCCATGTCTTTGGAGAGGCTTCAGGATCGAGAGGTCTGTGTGTCTGTCTGTCTGACTACACACACAAGGACTCTGACCACAGGGTCCGAACAATAGGGATAGTAACTGACCAGCAATGGTCAGTCAGTCTGTTCCTCAAGGGTTTTCTGTGTTGGCATTTCACAAGCAGGTACCAACACCCTGAATAGCGTCCACCCAGACCACTGCCCCAGGGCGTGGTTCAGAATGACCCTCACAGTCACAAGGAAAGGGTCCCTTTCATCATCACCTTCAGGCTTGCTGGGCATGAAGACAGCTGTGAAACGTCTGATAAAGTAATCCCTTTATTTTTTCTCAACAAAATTAATGATACAGGTTTTTTTAAACTGAATTTTTACTGAGAATATTCATTGGTCTATAAAATGCTAACAAAATGTTGATGAATCATGTAGTATTGCAGAGTGAAAAAAAACAACCCATCATGGTAAGAATGTTGAGATGCGTAGGAATACCTTAGGTAGGGGCTAGGACTACTTTTATGAAAGACTATAAAAGTGGTGTTTGAAATGGATGTGAACATTTGTTGCTGGTAGCTTAAATGAGCAAGTTGAAGGATACTGTGCCAACAGTTTGTGTGGGAATTGAACATTTGACCAGGTAAGACATTTCCTTTTTTTACTTTAAAATTTTTCATCAGAATCCTAAGATCAGATCAGATAAGCAAGGTTGTGCTGCCAAAGTTATGATGTGGTGAATGATGGGATATGGCCAACACTGTTTTTATTGATTTGTTTTGGGGGTGTATGGAATTTAGTTAAAACAAAATTGTATATTCTTTAAAAGTTTTCTCAATGAAAAGATTGTTAGAGAATAAAATAAATTGTACAGAGGGCAAGGAGAGAGAACTAGAAGACCTATGTAACAATTCACTGGAAAATTGTAGGGGAAGGGGGGAGGGTCTTCTTCAAGAAATGTACACCTTTAAACATCTCAGTATAAGTATCTATGACAGAGTTATTTGGGAGGATTTATTTTAACAGCACATTAATTTTGAAGTTGTGGCTGTTTTGTTGTTACACTTTTCATTGTAGGGCAATGAGAAAGCCAGTGATGATGGTGGTGATGATGAGACGTTGATATACGGGAATAATGTGAACACCTGTAGCTGCATGTGTTCAGTTCTGGATAACATGATAAATGGATGTATATAAAAAGAAAGTGTCATCAAACGTCACATTTGGTCAGATATTTGACTATATAGTGTAGTGCATTTTGACTAGAGGTCATCCAGAATGAATATGTGCACTTTTGTGGCAGTGACAAGTGCAGGTGGGCTTTCCATGTTTTGTGTGTGGTGGTTTTGTTGAAAATTGTGTGTTTTCTTTTGTTTTTTTTGGGGGGGTGAGAAGAAAAGCTCATGCCTAGTCTATGGTATCTCTACACATTAATGAAGTCTTTAATTCGGATACACATTAAGAAATATTCTAAAAAAATGTTTCAGACAAGATCTTAAATTAGAAGAATGGCTGCAAAAGGGGTCAAAAAGCGTTTCAGAAAACAGTGTGAAAACCTCCAACCTGTTATGAAAGTGACTTTCATAAAGCCAACCCAGCTTTTTTGGTTCAGTTTGTTTAGTGCAGATACCCGGTTTTACCTCGTGTTGATGTCATGCTGCCCTTGTTTGTGAGCCCCAAAAAAGAAGAAATAAAGAAAATAAGAGAAAAAGTGTAAGGGAAAAAAGAGGGTTAGCTGGAAGCAAAATAAACTGGCATCCTATTAAGGTGTTCCTTGTTTTCATTTTTCATTTTATTGTCAGGGATTAAAAAAAAAAAGGATTCGAGTTAATCCCCCTCACCTGTGATAGCTCACATAGTGGTAAAGGGGAGATGATTGCCCCAGGTAAAGTAGGGACTTGAGAGTGGGGGAGGGGAAAGGGTTGGGGGGGGGGGGGGCGAAAGTGATAAGTGAAAAGGGAACTTTACTGATTGTGAAGTTTGTGGCTTTGCTTCCTTTGCTGCTCTATAAAACAGCTACAGTGTGCAAGGTGTTCCTGTATTTCACCTGGTCTCCTTGGTTGGAGGTTTACTGCTATGTGCAGCTTTGGGAATGTAGACTAAGCTTAACGCCTTGACATTAATTTTGTGAAAATCCCGTTTTTTGTCATAAAATTCATCACTGTTCATGTATAATGATTGATATCCCTTTTGGTAGACGTTGTTAGTTTTTGCTTGTAGATGACAAAAGTTATCAATGAACAAAATGTATCTTGGATGGACAGAAGGAGCAGAAAGGGAGGAAGGTATGAACGTTGTACTTTTAACTACTTTTCTTCCTAGGTGCACCTGTTTCATGTCTTGAGAGTTTTTCCCAAGAGTTATTAGCTTTCTTTAAAGTGTATACATGTATCATTCTGGCATGTACTGTTGCTGAACATACACTCTTAACTAACACAAATCCGAAAAAGTTGGAGTTTGACTTATTTTGGCTTTAAAAAAAATTAGCGTATTTTATTTTACCTTTTTTTTTATTTCGAGGATAATGGAATAAGCACTCGAGTGCTTTTTTTTACATTCAGCACCCGTGTGTATGCAGTTTTGTCAATTTTGTCATCCATTCCCACCGGCACACAATGGCCTACTCTTCCGAAAAGCGGAACGGGTTTTAACGTGTGCGCAATATGTTCTCCGTACGTTTGCACACGGGATCTCGGTTTATAGTCTCATCCGAAGAACTTTAGGGGAGTGGAGACGGTAGTGATGTTAACTTCAGAGGAAAAATCCTCTTGAACGAGATTCGAACCCGGGTTAAGAATTATCTGTTTAGCAATATTCAAATACCCTTTGGAGGGACTCTTCAAAATCTACCTGCTGATTGTAACTTGCTCCAATTCATTGACCGAGGTGAAGCTGAGGAATAGATAAAACTAGTTTGAGTAGTTTCCCTTTGCTTTTCTGTGTGTGTGTGTGTGTGTGTGTGTGTGTGTGTGTGTGTGTGTGTGTGTGCGCGCGCGCGCGCCGTGTGTGTAAGTCAAAGTCAAACTTTTATTTTCAGATGGTGTATTGAAGAAGCGGTGCAGTTGCTTTTTTCCCATCAAGCCCTCAATCTTAAAAAAAAGTTATGATAAAGTGTGTGTGTGCTCTGTGTTGTGTGTGTGCGTGCTGTGTGTGTGTGCTATGTGTTCTGTGTGTGTGTGTGTGTATATCTGTGTCTGTGTGTTCATCTGAGCTTTTCCAGGACTTCTACCCACTTTTTTCTTTGGTAGCAGAGTTGTTTCCATATGTCTTTATATGTGCCCTGTGTGTTTCAGATCAAAAAAAAAGATGGAAGGATTTCTCAAGTACTTGATTGTTTTGATCTTCTCTGCATGTTGCCTTTATGGTCAGTCTCTGTCTGTCTGTCTGTCTGTCTGTCTGTCTGTCTCTCTCTCTCTCTCTCTGCCTGTCTCTCTGTCTGTCCGTCTGTTTTTTCGACTGTCTGTCTGACTGTCTGCCTGACTGTCTGCCTGACTGTCTGTCTGTCCGTCTATCTGTCCGTCTGTCCGTCTGTCTTTCTGTCCGATGTCTGTCTGTCTGTCGTTGACTGTCTGTTGTGCTGTCTGTCTGTCTGTATCTCTCTCTCTCTCTCTCTCTCTCTCTCTCTCTCTCTCTCTCTCTCTCTCTCTCTCTCTGTACTTATCTGGAAGTGTCCGTTTAATGTTTTAGAAAATCTTAACAAATTGACATAAAATCTAAATGGACAGTTCCAAAAAACCACACACGCAAAAAAAAACAAAAGAACAAAAGCACTAGGAGTATGATAACTTTAATATCCAGTCTAAAAAAAAAAAAGTTAGTTATCTTAATTTTTTTAAACTCGTATCTTGAAATTGCATTTTTCTTTAATTTAAGGAACAATCTGTCCTAACGGTTTTTGTTCTTATTTTTCTTCGTAAAAATATGAAATTGTAAAAACCAGATAAAGATGCTTCCACCTTTTGACGATGGTAACTTGTAATGAAGACATAACGTGTGGTTATGTTATTCTGATTGACATTCTTGTGTTGCGAACTATTTTCATCACAAAAAGTGATAATGTACATCATACGTAGAAATATACACATGTCGACCGAACACAAACAAAACAAGGCATTTCTTGTCGCTACAGTGACATAATTATTATATGTGTCAATACTGAATGTGGTATGTTAACCTCTTGATTCCGTTGTTTTTCCGCAAATATGTCCATGTTTTGTCTACTGTCTATAATTCATGATGTGTGTTTGTAATTTTTTTTAATGTTTTTACATTTTTATTTCGAGGATAATGGAATAAGCACTCATGTGCGTTTTTTCATCCAGTCCCTGTGTGTATGCAGTTTTGTCAATTTGTCATCCGTTCCCACTGGCGCACAATGGCCTACTCTTCCCAAAAGCGCAACGTGTTTTAACGTGTGCGCAAAATGTTCTATGTGCGTTCGCACACGGGACCTCGGTTTATAGTCTCATCGAAGAACTTTTGGGGAGAGAGGAGTCGGCACTGATGTCAACTCCAGAGGAAAAATCCTCTTGAATAAGATTCGAACCCTGGTCAGCAGATCACGAATACATCACTCTAACCACCAGGCTATCCCGTCTCCCCCCCCCCCCCTCCCCTGTGTGTGTGTATGTGTGTGTGTGTGTGTGTGTGTGTAGTGTGTAGTTTTGTTGTTGTTGTTGTTGTATTTGCTGCTTTACAAGATTCAGTGCTATATAAATTCCATACATTATTATTATTATTATTATTACAGTGGACGAAACGCGTTGACGTCGTATAGTGCTGTAAGCTCTGCGATGAAGACATGGTAGCTGTCTATTCCTCTATCCTTTACTGTTCAATATTTTGCTGGTAACCTGCCTGACTGTCTCTGCCTTGAGATAACACAAAGTGTCGGAATTTCAATGTGTGTGCAGGCGGGGCAGAGAGTGGCCAGTCAGGCTGGGGCACCTGGGGCCCGTGGTCCAAGTGCAGCAAGAGCTGCGGGGGTGGGATCCAAACCCGCGTGCGGAGTTGGCAGTACGGCGCCGACACCCCCAGCCCGCGGCCCTTCACCATGACAGACGCCGTGGGGTGCTACGACTGGAAGCCCTGCCCCGTATCCTCTGGTCAGTCAGGCCCTAGCTGCCTCCCTGTCTGTCTGTCTGTCTGCCTGTCTGTCTGTGTGTCTGTCTTCTGTCTGTCTGTCTGTCTGTCTGTCTGTCTTCTGTCTGTCTGTCTGTCTGTTTGTCTTTCTTCTGTCTGTCTTCTGTCTGTCTGTTTGTCTTTCTGTCTGTTTTTTGTCTCTTTTGTCTGTCTTCTGTCTGTCTGTCTTCTGTCTGTCTGTCTGTCTGTCTTCTGTCTGTCTGTCTTCTCTCTTCTGTCTGTCTGTCTGTCTTCTGTCTGTCTGTCTTCTGTCTGCCTGTCTTCTGTCTGTCTTCTGTCTGTCTCTGTCTGTCTCTGTCTGTCTGTCTGTCTCTGTCTGTCGTCTGTCTGTCTGTCTGTCTCTGCCTGTCTCTGCCTGTCTCTGTCTGTCTGTCTGTCATCTGGATCAGAATTCGGTCTGTTACCTCACGCCTGCTGTGGGTTCCTGGCCGCCAGCTCAAGATTGTCCAGGGGGTATTCCCACCATGCCTGCAGTCAGTGGCAAACAGGACAACAGAGAGGGGGCAGAGGGGAGGGAGTTCCAGTATCACTCAACCCAATCCTGTTATTGTCCCGCCGACCGCAGAGGTGGCCCTAGGTGCTTGCTAGGGGAAAGGTTTGCTATGGCTATGGTGGAAGAAGTATTGCCTAGTACGTCAAAGTCGAACTTTAATTTACAGATGGTTCGTTAAGCAGTGCAGTTGGTTTGCTCATCATCAAACAGCTCGATGCTCTTCATATTACAGCTCAGTGCAGTGCAATATAACACCAGACAACACAGCACAATGATACTAAGACACAGAGTGTAATGCAGTATAACGTAATATCAATCAAAACAATACTGTACCATACAACACAATACAACACAATATAGCACACACAGTCCAGTACAATGCCGTACAGGACAATACTATACAACAATGATGCAAAACAATATGATGCAATACAATACAAAACAATGCAATACAATACAATCTTATGCAAAATATACAATACAAAACAAAATTAATGCTAAGCAAAACAGTTCATGCAATACAATACAATAAATGCAGTACAATGCAATGTAATGAAATACGATACGGTGCAATGCAAAACAATGCAATACAAGACAATACAATGCATGACAAAAACAATACAATGCAACACAATACAATAATAAACGATACAATGCAATACAATTCTGTATTATGGTGGATTGATGGGCCAGAAGTAACGTGCCTGTCTAGAAAATGAAAAGTTCAGGTCGGAAGTGTGCTGTGGTCTGATCCCCGTTTGGGCCCGAAACTTTCCCCCCGTCCATTAGACCATGAGTGGTGGTCTGGGTGCTGGTCTTTCGGATGAGACGATAAACCGAGGTCCCGTGTGTTACTCAAAATTATTTAGCGCACGTAAAAGAACTCGCGGCAACGAGAGAGTTGTCCCTGGCAAATTTCTGTAGAAAAAAAGCCCACTCGGATAGGGAAACAAATACAGACAGGGAAAACAAAACAAAAAAATGGGTGGCACTGCTCTTGTGGCGACGCGCTCTCCCCAGGGAGAGCATCCCGAATTTCACGCAAGAGAAATGAAGTGGTATAGAATCAACAATAAAATAATAAAACAAAATACAAGAAAATGAAATAATACAAAACAAATCGACGGCATGTAATTTTCTTTTTTTTGTTTTGGTCATGTCCAGCGTCCTCCGCAGTGCAGGCGGCGTGGTCAGAGTGGGGATCCTGGGGGCATTGCAGCGTCAGCTGCGGGGGAGGGGCCCGCCGGCGGCAGAGAGAGTGCACCAGCCCCGACCCCCGACACCAGGGGCGCCGCTGTCCTGGTCCCAGCACAGACCAGTCCTCCTGCAACCAGGCCCAGTGTCCACGTGAGTCCTTGCTGCTGCTGCTGCTGCTTGTTTCTGCTTCTGCTGCTTGTTTCTGCTGCTTCTGTTTCTGCTTCTTCTGCTTCTGCTGCTTCTGTTTCTGCTTCTTCTGCTTCTGCTTCTGCTTCTTCTGCTTTTCTTCTCTTCTTTTGCTTCTTCTGCTCTTTCTCTTTGCTTCTCTCTCTTTCTTCTTCTTCTTCTGCTTTTTTCTTCTTCTTCTTCTCTTCCTGCTTTCTTTCTTTCTGTCTCTCTCTTCTTCTTCTCTTTTCTTCTCTCTTGCTTCTCTCTGTCTTTCTTCTCTCTTCTTCTCTTCTTTTCCTAGTCTCTCTCTTTCTGATCTCTCTCTTCTCTCTCTCTCTGCTCTCTCTTCTGAGTCTCTCTGTCTCTCTCTTTCTCTCTTTCTTCTTTCTCTCTCTCTCTCTCTCTCTTTTCTATCTCTCTTTCTTTCATCTCTCTCTTTCTTTCTCTCTCTGTCACTTCTCTCTCTTTCTCTTTTTTTTAATCTCTCTCTCTCTCTCTCTCTCTCTCTCTCTCTCTCTTCACTGTCTCTGTCTCTCTTCTGATCTCTCTCTCTCTTTATTCTTCTCTTTCTTCTCTTCTCTCTCTGTTCTCTCTGTCTTCTGTCTCTTCTCTTGTCTGTGTCGCTCGATCCCTTTCTCTCTTTAATTTCTTTCTCCTTCTCCTCTATCTCTGTCTCTCTCCTTCAGAATGTTCTGACATGTTCTTGTGTGTTGTTGTTGTTGTTGTTGTTGTTGTTCGTTCGGCTAGAGAGAGTTCCGACCTTCAGCCTTGGTGAGATTTGGTGAGTACGACCAGTTACCCACCATGAAGGTAGCTGCATTCCGACTTCAGGGATGATGTCTGAACCTGACACCAGTGTGCTTGTGGGTTGTTGCTGTTGTTGTTTTGTGTGGTAATGTCAACTGTTCCATCTGGCACTCGATAAACAGTCTGATGTTGCTGAGGGCGGAAAGGGTTTTAACGTGTATGCGGGGTGTTCTGTGTGCCTTGTCACACGTTCTATATACTAAGCAGAAAGTGGTTATTTCGAGAGATATTAAGTCTAGAGACAAATGGTAAGGGAGGGGTGAGGGGAGGGGGGGGGGAGGGAGTAAAGAAAAAAATGATACCTGGTTGCTTTGAAAAAATGTCTAGAACCATAATTTGTTTTTGTTTGTTTCTTTGTTTGCATATTTGCTGTTGTTGTTGGGTGTTTTTTAAAATTGTTTGTTTGTGTGTGTGTGTGTGTGTGTGTGTGTGTGTGTAGGGGGGGGGGATTTTTTAAAAATTACAACCCAGAAGAGCCTCAAAGTCCTAGCCTCGTTATTTTCTGATCTGTAGGTCTATAATTATTGGCAAAATGGAGGAATAATCAATCCTTCACATGGTTTTCTCTTTTGCATCAAGCAGTTTTCACAGTCATCGTCATTTCTCACAGTTCCTGAAAGCACAAACTGGGCTGACAGTTACCCCACCTGCTGACTCCACAGTAAACTCGAAACTCTACAGATGTTTAAGGGCATGCTGCAGATGACCTGCAAGTCTGAAGGTGTCATGAATTAAATCATGTAGATGCTGGCCTGCATTCATGACAGGTAGTATGCAGTTTAAGAGAGTGCTGTAGAAGTAAAATTTTTACTTCTACAGCACTCTCTTGAACTGCATACGACAGACAGACAGACAGACACGCCTGCATAGGAATCAGAATCAGAAATCATTTGTTGCTATGTCACTTAGATTGAATGAACACAACGAAATAAATTCACCAGAATTCAATACAGGTAAGGTAAAGGTGTTCCCAAAACCTATGGGGTCGTTGGGGAGAGAGGTGTCAGAGACCTCAGCTTCTCCAGGGGCCAGCATATTGAGGGCGGCGCCCATCTCCTCTCCCTCGCTGCTTTTCCTTCCCTGACCCTAAAGAGGCAGGTACCCATTTACAGCTGGGTGAACTGGGGCTGTACTGAAGCCAAGGCGCGCAAACGGTCACCCATCCAAGTGGTAACCACGGTCGATGCTGCTTAACCTTAGCTGGGGGAAAGCGAGTGCTCTGACCACTGAGCTATCCTGTCCCCTCTCTCAATACAACGATGAGTAATAATATTCATTGATCAGCATGCCTGAAATGATTTTGTACGAGTAACCTAAACCATATACCATAGATAGACAAGATTCCAAATGATGACTTTGTGACAGTTGTATATACTGTGTCAGTGGGTTACTTTCCACAAGTGTATGTACAGACTGTACATAATTATAAAATGGGTGGATGTCCTCTATCTCCAGCTTGATTCCTGAATCACTCTGTATGCTCCCCAGGAGACCAGCAGGGGCAGGAAACTGGCACGGTTCCAACGGACACTGCCAGCCTCCCTGGAGAAGAGCAGACCCGGCAGAAGACAACAGTGAAGAAGACGACACAGAAGACGGGGAAGAAGACAGCAGAGATGCTGAAGATGCCATTGGAGAAGACAGTGAAGCAGCCAGTGAAGCAGCCAGTGAAGCAGAGGGAGAAGCAGAGGGAGAAGGCTGAGGAGCCGCGGCAAGAGTCCAGCAGTGGCCAGGACTCGCTGGACAGATCCCTGAACGGCACAGCAGTGGCCAGCAGAGGACAGCCGACCGCCGCCATGTCTTCCGGCAGCAGCCCGACAGTCAGCCCAGGCCGCGGGGAGGAGAGGACCAAGGGGGATGTGCTGAGGTGGACAGCTCTGGGGGCGGCTTTGGTGCTGGCACATGTCCTGTCCAACCTTCCGCCGAGAGGATTATACATTTTCGCATAACACTCCCCGGAAGTGGAAATGCGGCTGCCTGAATGGTGTCAGCAAAGACTGCCGCATACAAAAAACAAAACCAAAACACCCCCCCCAAAAAAAAACCAACACACACACACACACACACACACACACACACACACACACACACACACAAGACTGTCGCATACGCGGAAATCTCACCCTTGGCAAACTTCAGAGCGCCCCAGCCTCTGACGGGTCAAGGACGTTGTGGGGTCACGTGATCAGGGGGCAGAGGAAAGGAGGAGAAGACAGTGGTGTCAATACTCTGGAGGCAGCGCTCTGTCCTCTTCCTCTGTCCAACCTCCTCTTCTTTGTTTTTTTTTCCTCAGCGGGAGAGTCGAGGGTCACTAATGCCTTGTTAAGATGACATTTTTAGCAAAGTGTGTGTGTGTGTCTGTGTGTGAGTGTGTGTGGTGGGGGTGGGGGGGGGGGGGGTTGAGGGTTAATACATTGAAAAATATTTTTAGGAAGGAGGGTGCCTTGATAAAGGACATTTTCAGCAGGGGTGGGGGCAAAGCACTGATAAATATTTTTAGCTGTGTGTGTGTGTGTGTGTGTGTGTGTGTGGTAGGGGGTGGGGGGGGGGGCAATAAATTGTTAAATCACATATTTTTGCAATGTGGTGTAACAACACCTCGACAAATGTCATTTTAGTAATGTGGAGTATTAATGTCTTGATACAAAACATTTTTAGCAATGTGGATATCAATGTCTTGATAAAAAGTTCATTTTTAGCAGTGTGGAACATCAATGCCTTGATAAAGGACATTTTTTTAGCAGTGTGGAGTACAAATGTCTTGATAAATGACATTTTTTAGCAGTGTGGAGTATCAATGCCTTGATAAATGACATGTTTAGCAGTGTGGAATATCAATATCTTGATAAATGACATGTTTAGCAGTGTGGAACATCAATGCCTTGATAAATGACATTTTTTAGCGTGGTGGAGTATCAATGCCTTGATAAATGACATTTTTAGCAGTGTGGAATGTCAATGCCTTGATAAATGACATTTTTAGCAGTGTGGAGTATCAATACCTTGATAAATGACATGTTTAGCAGTGTGGAATATCAATATCTTGATAAATGACATGTTTAGCAGTGTGGAGTATCAATGCCTTGATAAATGACATGTTTAGCAGTGTGGAGTATCAATGCCTTGATCAATGACATGTTTAGCAGTGTGGAGTATCAATGCCTTGATCAATGACATTGTTAGCCATGTGGAGTATCAATGCCTTGATAAATGACATGTTTAGCAGTGTGGAGTATCAATGCCTTGATAAATGACATTTTTAGCAGTGTGGAGTATCAATGCCTTGATCAATGACATGTTTAGCAGTGTGGAGTATCAATGCCTTGATAAATGACATTTTTAGCAGTGTGTAACATCAATGCCTTGATAAATGACATTTTTAGCAGTGTGGAGTATCAATATCTTGATAAATGACATTGTTAGCCATGTGGAGTATCAATGCCTTGAAAAATGACATGTTTAGCAGTGTGTAACATCAATGCCTTGATAAATGACATTTTTAGCAGTGTGGAGTATCAATATCTTGATAAATGACATTGTTAGCCATGTGGAGTATCAATGTCTTGATAAATGACATTGTTAGCCATGTGGAGTATCAATGCCTTGATAAATGACATGTTTAGCAGTGTGGAATATCAATATCTTGATAAATGACATTTTTAGCAGTGTGGAGTATCAATGCCTTGATAAATGACATTGTTAGCAGTGTGGAGTATCAATGCCTTGATAAATGACATTTTTAGCATTGTGCAGTATCTATGCCTTGATAAATGACATTTTTAGCAGTGTGGAGTATCAATGTCTTGATAAATGACATTGTTAGCCATGTGGAGTATCAATGCCTTGATAAATGACATGTTTAGCAGTGTGGAATATCAATATCTTGATAAATGACATTTTTAGCAGTGTGGAGTATCAATGCCTTGATAAATGACATTGTTAGCAGTGTGGAGTATCAATGTCTTGATAAATGACATTTTTAGCATTGTGCAGTATCTATGCCTTGATAAATGACATTTTTAGCAGTGTGGAGTATCAATGTCTTGATAAATGACATTTTTAGCAGTGTGGAGTATCAATGCCTTGATAAATGACATTTTTAGCATTGTGGAATATCAATATCTTGATAAATGACATTTTTAGCAGTGTGGAGTATCAATGTCTTGATAAATGACATTTTTAGCATTGTGAAGTATCAATGCCTTGATAAATGACATTTTTAGCATTGTGCAGTATCAATGCCTTGATAAATGACATTTTTAGCAATGTGCAGTATCTATGCCTTGATAAATGACATTTTTAGCAGTGTGCAGTATCAATGCCTTGATAAATGACATTTTTAGCAGTGTGGAGTATCAATGTCTTGATAAATGACATTTTTAGCATTGTGCAGTATCAATGCCTTGATAAATGACATTTTTAGCAATGTGCAGTATCTATGCCTTGATAAATGACATTGTTAGCAATGTGGAGTATCAATGTCTTGATAAATGACATTTTGGAAGTGTGGAATATCAATATCTTGATAAATGACATGTTTAGCAGTGTGTAATATCAATGCCTTGATAAATGACATTTTTGGAAGTGTGGAGTACCAATGTCTTGATAAATGACATGTTTAGCAGTGTGTAATATCAAGGCATTGATAAATGACATTTTTAGCATTGTGCAGTCTCTATGCCTTGATAAATGACATTTTTAGTAGTGTGGAGTATCAATATCTTGATAAATGACATTGTTAGCGATGTGGAGTACCAATGCCTTGATAAATGACATTGTTAGCACTGTGCAGTATCTATGCCTTGATAAATGACATTGTTAGCAATGTGGAGTATCAATATCTTGATAAATGACATGTTTAACAGTGTGTAATATCAATGCCTTGATAAATGATATTTTTGGAAGTGTGGGGTACCAATGTCTTGATCAATGACATGTTTAGCAGTGTGCATTACAATGTCCTGATCAATGACATGTTTAGCAGTGTGCAGTACAATGTCCTGATCAGTGACATGTTTAGCAGTGCGCAGTACAATGTCCTGACAGACGGCACTCGTGGTTGACACTGACCAGGCCAGTGACCTGGTGGGGTCAGCCCAGCCAGGCTGGTCCCTTGTTGCACATGGGAGCACTAGTGGTGTGGGACAGTAGCACACTGCCTGATCCCCCAGTCCTTTCTCTGCTTCTGTCTATGGCACATTGCAAGGCATTGGCACCAGGTTCTTGTTTCACATGGTGCATCGTCACCAGCTTAGAAATTCACACTGGATGTTTGTTGCACATGTTGCATCATCACTAGCTTTGAAACTCAAACTGGATGTTTGTTTCAAATGATGCATCATTTCATTGCATGCCAAGAAAAAATAAAGGCAGCACAAAGTTTGGTCAATAATTTTGTCATGTGTTATATTTCTGGGTTGTACGTGATGATGATTTGTAATAAAGTGATTTTTAAATGGAAAAGTTGGTGTGATGATTGAACTATGATGGCAATTTGGTGTGAATGATCGGGAATTCCACACAGGCACGCACTGTTTTGTCTCCCCACTACGTACAGACCTACACTGACACACAATGTCGCCCACCTCCACCCCTTCCTCTCATTCATGGCCCCACCAATATTTTGCAAAGTGCACTGCACACACTTGCACGTACGCACGCCTATGCACAGAGAGAGAGAGAGAGAGAGAGAGAGAGAGAGAGAGAGACGCACACAGACACGCACACACAGACACACTCACACACACCCCCTACACACACCTACACACACACACCTACACACACACGCGTGCGCGCAGTCTTCAATGCTTCAATTTTAAGGTCTTTCCACTGTGAGCGATAGCAGAGACAGACAGAGCGCAGGGAGTGAGCAGTTGGGGAGTGGGCGTGTGGGGAAAAGTGTAAGGGAATTATCAGGTCATAACTTTTCCAAGCCAGAGAGGGAGGCAGGGGAGACAAACGCTGCTGCTATCGCTGAGCGCCATCAGAAAACAGAGCAGGGTGTCTGTCTGTCATCAGCCCAGAGCTGAGGCTGTCTGTTCACCTCACTCCGCGCTTTGGGCTGGGTGCTTTGTTGCTGTTGTTGTTGGTGGGTTTTTTTTTTAGTCAACCCAAACCACCATCCCCTACGCAACTCTTTTCCACAGGCTCTGTGTGTGTGTGTGTGTGTGTGTGTGTGTGTCTGCCTGTCTGTCTGTTTTCCCTTCCCCCTTTTCCTTTCCCTCTTCCATTCTTCCCTCCCTTCCCTTCCTTCCCCCCTTTTCCCCCCCTTTTTTTCCCCTCTTTCTTAAAAAAATTTTCTTCACCAAACTGCCCCCCCTTTTCGACCCTACTTATGAAATTGCCCTGTTTTAAGAGGGGGGTGGAAAATTTCCAAAAGTCAAAGTTTAAAATTTTTTAAAAAAAAAAACGGGAAAAATTTTTTTCCCTTTTATTTTTTTTCCGTGTTTTTCTTCTTCTTTTTTTTTTATTTTAAATTTTTCTTTTCTTCTTCCTGGTCTCCTTTTCCCCCCTTGTTTTTCTTACCTCGGGCCCCTTCCCTTTTCCCTTTCTTTTTTCCTTTTTTCCTTTTTTTTCTTTTTTTCTCTCCCCTCTTCACCCCTTTCTCTCCTCTTCCCCTTCTTTAACCTAGCTCCCTTTTTTTCCCACCTTTTCTTTTGTTTTGTTCTCCTTTTTTTTTCCTTCCCTTCTTTTTTTTTTTTCCTCTTGGTTTGGTGGAGTTAACCTCTTTCTTTTTTTTTATTCTTTTCCCCCCCCTCCCGCTTTTTCCTTCTCCTCCTTCGGGGTTTCCCCCCTTTTCCCTTTTTCTTTCTTTTTTTTTTTCCCTCTTTACTTTTTTTCTCCTTCTTTCTCTTTGGGCTTCCCTTCTTTTTTTTTTTTCTCTCCTTTGTCTCTCCCCACCTCTCTTTCCTTTTTTTTCCCCCCCCTTTCTTTTATCCTTTTCCCTTTTTTTTTTTTTTTTTCCTTCTTTTTTTCTCCCTGTTTTTTTTTCCCCCTTCCGCCCTTCCTTTTCTGGACACCCATGTTTTTTTCCCCTTTTCCCCTAAAAGTTTGGTTTGTACATTCCATGTCCCAATATTTTTGCGGGGCACTTTTTGGTTTCGTTTTCCAGTCATATTTGCATTTTTTTGGGAAAAACAGAACGCCCCTTGGTCCCGGGGGACACCGAGGAAATTTCCTGTCGCAAGGGTTCGGGAAATCCGGGGGGGGTTTTTCCCCCCCAGGTTTTTTTTTTCCCCCACTTCAGGTGGTTTTTTTGGTTTACCAAAAGGGATTTCTGTAAAAAGTACATGAAAAAGTTTCAACGAAAAAAAACAAAAAAAGGCCCCCAAAAAAAAACCGGGCAACCAACACCCAAACATGGGCAACTAAATTAAAAAAAAGAAAAATGAAAAAAAAAAAAGAAAACAAAAAGCAGAAAAAAATGGGAAAGCCCAAACAAAAGAAAAGGGAGGGAAAGTGCCGACATTAAAAAACACAAAAAACAATAGCAAGAAAGCAATCAGCTGGTGAAAGTTCAAAAAAAAAAAAGGGAAAAAAAAAAAAAAAAAATGCTAGACAAATTTTAAAAGGGGAAAAATCCTCCGACCTTATAACTATAAACCGCAGGAGATCCGGGAAGCCTTAATGTAACCCCAAAGCAAAGACACAGACAGTCACCCATCCTCCCAGAAGAATGGGAAACAGAGTCAATCGCTGAAAAAGGGGAGTCAGCAGGGCTGACACATTCCAGCTGAGTTGGTCCAACTGGAGGGGAACCATGATCAGCGCCCCCACTAAGAAACGCAACAAGATCTGGCAACAGGGAAATGGCCAACACCATGGACCAGTCGCCATCATCACCCTCCCCAAGAAGGGAAAACTACAACAATCCCTAATTACCGCACAATCAGCCTCATTGTACCCAAGCAAGTCATGCGCAGATAATATTGAAAACTGAAGCCACAAGCAGAGACCCTCATTGCTAGGAACAAGCATTTCAGAGCAGGGGGCACACAACAGAACAGATATTCAAAACCCCAGAATACTATGTGGCGGTCCTTTAACTCAAAAAGACCTATACCACGATTTTTCGATTTAAAAAAGGCATTTTTACAGGGTTGGCACGGCTTGTGGGCAACCCTGAACTTGTACAGCAACAATGCAAACCGATCAAGTCTCAAACACTGTACAGCGAGGCCACCCGGATGTACTACAACAACAACATTTGGGGAATGGTTTCAACAACAGTTGGGGAAGGCAGGGCTGACTACTCCACCCCCCTTTTCAAAAATCTTCCTTAAAACATGGCTGATGCCTGGAAAATCTGAAGGACAGTCACTTGGGGGGGCAGAACGATCACAAACCTCCCTTCGCAGATGACATTGATAATACAGGATCAAAAAAGAGCTTGCCCCCTAACAGAACACTTTGGGTAAGGCCCCCAAAACATACGGCATGGAAAACATGCAGAGAAGACCCAAAATGATGACAAAAACACCAACCATTACACGATTCAGGGTTTTAAAGACCCGAACTGGAAAAAGTTTAAAGCTTTAAATACCTGGAGCCCTTGTATCGACCAATCCAACCAAATATATGCAGGGGGCCACAACAATAACAGCTTTTCAAAACTAAACACCACTGGAGAGATAAGATATCTCACTTATTCCCCAAAATCAGACTAAAGCCCCCCTTGTCATTCCATATTTCTGTATGCCTGTAAAATGGGCCCGACCAGATTTGGGGAGGAAGACAGGCATGGAAAGAAAGCTTTCGGAGACTCCTTGGGACCCTACAAAAACCACTAAGCACGAAAGCGGGTAACAGAATCCGCAAAAACCCTTGGACCCTATGGAAAACCCTTTTATCGTCGTGAAAAGCGAACTAAGTGGTAGGGCTTCACAAGATCCCAAGGAATTACAAAGACAGTTTTGCAAGGCACTGCCAAGGGGGAAGAAGAAGAGGCAGACCAAGGAAGACTGGGGGTAAATCATGAAAGACAGGCCAAAAACTCAACAAAACCCTGAGAAAAACAGAACAAGAGAAGAAGGAGGGGAAATGGTTTCTGATCTTTGAGGTGCCCCCACGGGGTCAGACTACGGGAAAAGATAGATAATAATATTTTGTTTTGGGATACATAGCTTTTATGATCTTCATTCTCTCTCTTCCCTCCCTTCTCCCCTCTCTCCTC
>CM054142.1:6142976-6165476 GCA_028751875.1 Rapana venosa
CTCCTCTCTTTTCCTTCCATCCCACAAGTGAAAAAGAAATCATGACAATTCTGAAGGAAATGACTATAAAATCATGCGACCTTGATCCCATACCTGCTCCTGTTTTCTCACAATGCCTTCCACAACTTGTGCCTATTATCACTAAAATAGTAAACTCATCTCTTGTGTCAGGAAATTTTCCATCAGCTCTTAAAACAGCAATAGTCACACCTCTACTGAAAAAGCACGACCTCGATCCCAACATTCTGAAGAATTATAGGCCTGTCTCAAACTTACCCTTTGTCTCTAAAGTACTAGAAAAAGTCGTTCTCAAACAGCTCAACAGTCACCTTCATTCCAATGATCTCCTTCCCACTTTTCAATCTGCCTATCGCCCCAACCACAGCACCGAAACCACCCTAGTCCACACTTTAGATACACTTCTACTTGCTTCTGATGCAGGAAAAATCTCCCTCCTCAATCTTCTGGACTTATCTGCAGCCTTTGATACCATAGATCACTCAATTCTTCTTTCTCGCCTCCAAAATACGTTTGGTATTAACGGCACAGCCCTCACCTGGTTTACTTCATACCTTACAGACAGGTTCCAGAAAGTTATTGTAAACAAAATTCAATCAAAACCTGTCAAAATGGAATGTGGAGTCCCGCAGGGATCAGTCCTGGGCCCTGTTCTCTTTACTCTCTACACTGCTCCACTCTCACATATAATAAACAACCACCATATTGATCATCATTTCTATGCCGATGATACTCAACTTTAGTGCAGTGATACTGTTGAAAACCTGCCTTCCCTCCTGACAAATATGTCCTACTGCCTTCAAGACATTCAAAACTGGATGACTCAGAACAAGTTACAACTTAATGCCGATAAAACCGAAGCCATGCTTATAGGGACCCAACATAAACTTTCCTCTATTGCAAAAACTTCAATAGAATTCGGCAATACGTCAGTTCCTTTGTCCAACTCTGTGAAGTATTTAGTAGTTCTTGACAACACACTCTCTATGAAAAAATCACCCAGACCTGCCAGTCTTGCTACTATCAATTACAGCGCATAAGCGCGATTCGCAAGTATCTGTCCACTGATGCAACTTCCAAGCTTGTCACATCTCTCACTTTCACGTTTAGACTACTGTAATTCTCTTTTGGCTGGCCTACCAGCATCATCTATCCACTCTCTTCAACGCATACAAAACTCTGCAGCTCGACTAGTCCTAAGAAAGAAAAAATCTGAACACATCACTCTTCTGCGATCTCTTCACTGGCTGCCTGTCTCACAAAGACTGGAGTATAAAATCAATACCCTCTGTTTCAAATGTCTCCACAAATCTGCACCCCCTTATCTCTGTAACTGTCTTCATCTGTACACTCCATCCCGTTCCCTTCGTTCAGCCGCAGATACTTTGTGCTTTCGAACACCCAGATTCAAACAAACCACTGTTGGCCGTCGCTCCTTCTCTGTTTCTGGTCCATCCACCTGGAATGACCTCCCTCTTTCACTTCGCCAAAAGCCTTCACTTGATACCTTCAAATCCAGCCTCAAAACACACTTATTTCCTACCTGAGACTTTCCCCCCAAATATCTGTCCCTAATTTTCAACAGCATCTTTCACCTTCTAAGTGTTGTTCTGAGTGTGTGTGTGTGTGTGTGTGTGTGTGTGTGTGTGTGTGCGTGTGTGTGCGTGTGCGTGTGTGTGCGTGCATGCGTGCGCGCGCATGGTTTTGAAATCTGTTGTTCATTATGTTTAAGGAGAGTTGCATGCCTGTAAATGATTGAGTGCAAGCGCTTCGATTTGTTTGTTTTTTTACAACATTCAGCGCTATATAAATTCCATATATTATTATTATTATTATTATTAATATGACAGTCCAGGGTTCAATCCCCCCCCCCCCCAGGGAGGCACCCGTTTGAGGGGATTTTTACTCGGGATTTGGCATCAGTACCAATTTAGAGGTCAGGCCAACAATAATTCTATACTTTTCGAAAACGAGTAGTATTTAGAGACCCACTTAACATAGTTGCAAACGGACTTTTTTGTGGTTGGTTTTTGGGTTTTTGAAAATTCCCCTCCCTTGGATATTCCAGCGGTTTTTTCCAGTAAAAATAGCATCTCCACTTTCTGGAAATTCTGTGCTAGAAATTTCCCTATTTTTATCACTCTTTGTTTCGGTCTTCTCCTTGCCTCACTATCCTTTATACATCTTATTTTTGCCGACCCAGTTTATTCTCATGACTTTTTTCCAAGCAAGTCTTGCAACTGTTGTTTTCTCTGAAGACGTTCTATGACATGTTTGCCTCTACTGTTTAATGCTGGTCACCAGGTAGTGGCTATACTGTAGACACTGGGATGGGCAGGGGATGGATGTCTGTTTTCCTGCGTTATTCGCCCACATGTCATCTTGCGTGTATTTTGGATTACCTTGAAGTGTTTTCGATGTTTCTTTTTCTTAACCTAGGGATGATAAATTACGGGGTCTGGGTACTGCTGGTCTTTCCGATGAGACGATAACCCGAGGTCACGTGTGTTACACATAATTATTTAGCTCACGTGAAAGAACCCACGGCAGCAAGAGAGTTGTCCCTGGCAAGATACTGTAGAAAAAAGTCACTCTGATAGGGAAACAGTTGCAGACAGGGAAGAAATGGTGGCGCTGCTCTTGTGGCGACGCGCTCTCCCGGAGGAGGGGGGGGGAGCAGCCCGAATTTTAGGCAGAGAAATCTGCCGTGACTTAAAGTGGTATAAATAAATAAATAAATAAATAAATATGGCTGGTGTCCTGAGCTCGGCCTGCCATTTCGGGCCTTAAAGATTGAAATCATCACATTACCTGTCATCACTTTTTTTGTTCTCAGATTGGTGGTGTTGAATGTTTGAAGGCATTAATCAGATAGTGTTGGCTTTGAACGTGGAAGAGAATATTTCTGGAGCCACTGAAATTGAACGAGTTTAGGGCCCTGATAAATATGGCTTTTGTGGTGGTAGGGCTGTGAACAGCATGAAACCACATCGCTTTCTCCTTCCCCGCTAGAGCTCCGAGGTTCACCAATGGTGAGGTTTTTGCGTGTGCGGCCCTTCTTCCCAACCATGTAAGGCAGCCGCATTCTGAATTCGGGGTATGAAATGAAATGAGCAAGAATAGATTCGGAGAGAAGGTTAACAAGAAATGCAAATCTATGCTGGTTTGCTTCCAAATCAGATTTTAGTCTTGATGATGAAGTTTACCGGAAAAGACTACCAGACCTGTTAGTGACCAGAACTGTGTTGTGATGATTTCCAGGTTGACCAGACGGGGCCCTGCCAGCATGCACTAGTGCCATCCTGAAGCTGAGGACGGAACACAGGGCCATCCCTGACAGAGAGAGCCTCGGCCAGCATCCTGGTTCTACACCTCGCTGGATCAGCCGGTAAGAGAGCGTTTTCTATCCATTTATGTGAAGTACGTTTTTTTAACTAAATGTTTTTCATAGATAATAATTATATCTCAAGTGCAAATCGTGAGAATGTTTTGTATGAGAGCTTGATGGCTTTGTCCTGCTGTAGTGTTACCTGCTTATGATGTGCGTGTAATCAATAATCCTTGTTTCAACCAAAGGGTGGTGTTTGGTTTTGTTGTAAAGTTTACATGCATAATATTTTTGTGATGTTTCCTAAGTTAAGTGGAAATAATTTTACTATGCTCCAGCCGGCACATAGGAAGAACTTAAAATTGTGTTAGCTAGGCAATAGAGGTGTTATATCATCTTTGGCGGGATAGCCCAGTAGTTAGAGGTCAGTGTGTTTGTGGTCTGACGGCCTGGGTTTGAGTCACCCGGGAGGCATCTGTTCGGGGAAGTTTTCCTCCGGAGTTAACATCCGTGACTACTCCCCAGAAAGTCCACTGGATGAGACTCTCAGTCAAGATTCCGTGTGCAAAAGCACACAGAATATCACGCGCGTATGTTACAACCCGTTCTGCCTTTTAGAAGAGTAGGTCATTGTGCGCCAGTAGGAACGTTTGACAAAATCTAAACCCAAAACAAAAAGCCGCATGCACTCTGGTGTCGGGTTTGAAAAATCCCACAGTCGGACTGCAGCTGCCTTCATGGTGGGCAAGAACAGCGGTGTTTGCAAAATGTCGCCATAGGTGACCCTGGAGCTGTACTGGAGGAGCGAAGAAAAAATCTTCTCCGGACTTTGGTAACTGATAAAATATTACGCGCGCTTTGAAGTAAGCTTAGGTATATAAAACACCCCCACTTACGTTTGAATAAGATACTTCACACGTTGACGCGATTGTATGCGCATATAATATACCCAGGGTAGAAAATGTTCACACAAGCACGCGCTCGCGCACACACACACATACACACACAGAGTTTTGGGTGTCGATCTTTTCTAAGCCCTTTTACATCTGAGAAACACGCTCAAACCTGGGTCTAATCATACAGCTGTGTGCTACAAGTTTGACTTTCTCAGATACCAACGGAAAAGGAATGTGACTTTCAAGCGCGTGCACACACACGCGCACACACACACGCGCGCGCGCGCACACACACACACACACACACACACACACACACACATCACACACACGCACACACACACACACACACACACACACACACACACACACACACGCATTCACACACTGCACAAGCACACACACACTCACACACTGTGATTTGTAACTTGATTGCACTGAAGCTGTTGGAGTGTACGACAGGCTCTATCAATGGTCACCCTGGGCATCTAGCAACTGGATGGATAGCTGCAGATTTGGTTTTTGCCTGGGCATGGATCATCTGCTACTGATGGAACTACGTGGTCCTAAGAGGAGTAGTTCAAGTATTTCATGGGGGGAAGGACAGCCTAGGTTGGTTGCGTTGTGCTGGCCATTTGACGGCTGGGGAAGGAGCCACCATGGAGACACCCATTCAAGGGGATTTCCTCCCACAGTTAACATCATTGGCTACTCCATAGCCTTTTGAGATGGAAGGAATTCAAAATAATTATTTAGCAAGCACATGCGTACCATCACTCGCGATTTCTTTTGCTCTGTCTTTCGTGCGACATTCATGCAGATCGTTTAGTTTCATTTGTGTACAACCCACAGTTTTGCCACAGCCTGTTGCAGCGCTGTTCAGTTTGGGTTTTTTTTACATTGATAATCAGCGTTTTATACTAGCATATCAAAGAGAAAAAAACGACACGCGATAGAGCATCTGTAGAAGTTGTGTAAAACTTTAACATTGACCTGAAGACTCCTGAGCTTTTGAAGGAAAAGATAGGAGAATGGTATTTCTTGTTTATCATATTTGTTTTATTATTATTATTATTATTATTATTATTATTATTATTATTATTATTATTATTATTATTATTATTATTCCCATAGAGATGCCGGGAGGGGGGCTGTTACTATAAATAGCATCCCCACTTTCTGGAAAGTATGTGCTAGGAATTCCCTCTTTTCTATCCCTCTTTGTTTCCGCCTGATTTTTCTTCCTGTCACCTCGTTCTTGTCTATTTTCTGCCTTCTTGGTCCATTCTTCTGCCTTTTTTCCAGAAAGACTTAAAAGATGACAATTCTCTTCCACGCTGAAGTGGAATCCGCTGGGCCTGACTTGTCAGGCGCTTAACGGCAGCGCAACGCATTTCCGCTCAGTTGACAGACAAGTTGCTGCCAGAGCGTTCGACGAAGAAGAAGATTTGTAATAGCAGAGAAGATGCATTGTGCAACAACTGAGAGAGTACTGCATCAGTTGCTGGTCTATGATCTTTGGTCATCGTCGCCATTAATTGTATTACTTTGAAATTGTTTTCCCAATGTTTGGCTGTGGCCTGTGAAAAAGCAATACCATACAAAATAGTCACTCTGTTCTTGTGAAGTTGATTGCTTTATGCGTTCACCGACCAGCAGTTTTTTGTTGTTTTGTTTCCATAAAAATCGTGACTCGCCTTTCCTAAAGTAAATGCAGAAACAAAGGGGAAGAAGGATGGTGGAAATGGATATAATTGTATGAAGAAAGATACAGTTGATTACAACCATCACCATCCACCCTGGGTAGGTAACCGTCAAAAAAATTGTTCTTGACGAGGCAGAAACCTTTCAGAAGCCCCATCTATTTTTCTCTAAGTATTTTGATGTAAACTACACAGTTGTGTTTATGGTTTTTGTCGCCAGATCTTCTCCACTCGTCCTTGACCTTCTCGCTGCAGGCTCTGGAGACGCCAGCACCACGATGCCGGAACACAAGCCCCAGAGAACTTGTCCGCACCCACACTTGACTTGACTTGACTTGACTGACAACACATGCTACAGACTGAGAGGATGAAAGGGCGTAGAATGGGAGAGGCTTTCCCAGAACACTGCAGGTCACACCTTCAAATCATTCTGTGGTGGGTAAAGCCCTGAAAGACAAACGCCCAGAAAGGCACAGTCCTGTAGGGCAAACTGATCAACCTGAAGGGCAGATCCACAAGCCCTCGAAGGGCAAAGTCCTGAAAATCGAAATCTTGCAGAGCAAATCTGGTGCAGCGCCTGGTATTGTTGCCCAGGGATCTACGGCATGCACATCCGTTTTCCGATTCCGCTGCGTGAACCTGGCATTGTTGCCCAGGGATCTACGGCATGCACATCCGTTTTCCGATTCCGCTGCGTGAACCTGGCGTTGTTGCCCAGGGATCTACGGCATGCACATCCGTTTTCCGATTCCGCTGCGTTGAGCAGTTAAGTTGACAGGAGTCTGGGGGCTTTCATCTCAGAGTGGCGTCTACATGACCTCCCACCATCTCTGAAACACTTCAGGGATCAAATGCGATGAGAGCAGTGAGGACTGTGGTTTTTGCGGACCTCTGCTATCCGCCATGCAGCAGAATGTATGAAGAGGGAGCAAGGCCATGTCTCCGGACAGGCAACCGCTACCCTGCACACTTCACAGGTAAGTTGACACCAGGACAACCTGTCCACGCGTGTGTGCACTACGTTCACGACAGCATCTCAGTCATCCGAATCAAAACTTGTGCCTGAAGTTACATGTACGTTTCAAGGATCACACATTTCAAAACTTGGTCAGGAGCATGACAACCTTCATAAGCGATTCGGATTGGAGCCAGTCTTGGCCCTGAGACTGATATTGGTGTCCTGAAATGGCACAGACAGCCTAAACCCCTGGCACTCAGTGCTCCTAAGGGGAAGGTGTCCTGAAATGGCACAGACAGCCTAAACCCCTGGCACATGGACTGCTCCTAACCTATGGACAGCAGCTAACCTGTGACTGCTCCTAAGGGGAGGTGTCCTGAAATGGCACAGACAGCCTAAACCCCTGGCACCAGTGCTCCTAAGGGGAAGGTGTCCTAAAATGGCACAGACAGCCTAAACCCCTGGCACATGGACAGTGCTCCTAAGGGGAAGGTGTCCTAAAATGGCACAGACAGCCTAAACCCCTGGCACATGGCAGTGCTCCTAAGGGGAAGGTGTCCTGAAATGGCACACACAGCCTAAACCCCTGGCACATGGACAGTGCTCCTAAGGGGAAGGGACGGACACAATCGGCCCCCAGACTCTTTCTTCAGGCATGTGACCTCGATCTTCTGGGTCTCTTCCTTCTCGCCCTGATTCCTTAAAAGTCCTAGCATAGATGTCAGAGGTCGTCATGTGGGTCATCTTAGTTCTCTGGAATGGTCCATTATCGTGGCTGCTGCTGCACCTATCGAGGCCTCACTGAGGTAAGTACAGGTGCTGGGAAGGGGCCAATGGGGTTTGTTGTTGGGGGTTTTTCTTGGGGGGTGGGGGTTCATTTTTTGAGTCTTTACTTTTCGTAGTACCACGGTAAAGCCTTCACTTTATGCTGGGTATTTCTGTCTTTCCACAACTTGCGGAATGTGGACAAAATTTCCAGTCATTTTAAAACTTTTTTTCACAAAAAATGGCAGATTGTCCTTTTCTTTAAAGAAAAAAGAACAATGTTACAGGATAAACATTTTTTTATGTCACGTGAACGAAGAATACATAGCACAAGTTTTTTTCTTGAAATTTATTTCCAAAGGAATAAAATGAGTTTAACAAACCCTAGACGTACATAGAATGTTCGCCATGCATAATAGAGCCCCACCACCGCAGCGCGCGCACACACACAGCCCTCTCTGACACACCGCACCGCGCGCGCACGACGCACACCACTTGTCCGCACTCAGACAACACAAAACAAAGCACAAGGATGATTAAGCTTCCATTGTCATCTGATAAACATTTAATCAGTTTGTAAAACGGAAATATGATTCTTAATATGATTATTGGGGGTGGATGTAGGTGGAATTGGAAACTCTAGTGTAAGAACGGTTGACTTGTTGATATGACTGGGGTCGGCCACAACGGAGGCGCCGTTAAAGCCGGGAGGGTTACCCTGATTATCATGATGCTGGCTCCACTCCACCAAAGTCCCATTGGGGACTGAGTAGTCTGTCACCAATCTAAGACTACAATCAAGTGTCAACACACGCAGAACATCTCGCGCACACATCAAAAACCTGTTCTGCCTTTTGAAAAGAGGCCATTTTCTGCTGGTAGGAATGGATGACAAAATACTTTTGAAAAACCGCATGCAACACAGGTGTCGTGGCTAGACACCTTCCCTAAGTCGGAATGCGGCTACCTTATAAAAACGGTGGCATAGGCAAAATGTCACCACTGGTGAACCTTGGAGCTCTAGTCAAGGAACGAAAACAACAGAAACTCTTTTTTTCCAGACCCCAAAGGTGCCATGGGAAACTACACCAGTCAACGATTCCTTAGAAGAAAACAGCAGTCAACGATTCCTTAGAAGAAAACACCAGCAGTCAGTTAAACGATTCCTGAGAAGAAAACACCAGCAGTCAACGATTCCTGAGAAGAAAACACCAGCAGTCAACGATTCCTGAGAAGAAAACGCCAGCAGTCAACGATTCCTGAGAAGAAAACACCAGCAGTCAGTTCAACGATTCCTGAGAAGAAAACACCAGCAGTCAACGATTCCTGAGAAGAAAACACCAGCAGTCAACGATTCCTGAGAAGAAAACGCCAGTAGTCAAGTCACAGTGGGATTTCTGCCACATCCTTTCAGGTAAAGACAGGCACTACAGGTATAAATTATTAGATATGCTTTCATGTCTTATCTGTGTTGTGTTGCATCGTATTGTATGGCGTTGGGTTGCGTTGTGTTTTGTCATTTTGTATTGTGTCCACGACCGCGCTAAGTGGAGCCAGCTGGTCCACCGTTCGTCCACCATGCAGCGCCCCTACGACCCTGGCGGGTTACTGGACCAGTGAACAGTGAACAGTGATTGTGTTAGTACGTATCATGTAACATTGTATTGTATTGTATTGTATTGAATACTGCTTTTAATCGCGGCAAAGTCGGCCTTTACTTTCTGGGGGAGAGCGCGTTGCCACACGAGCAGCGCCACCTATTCCTCATTTTCCTGCCTGCATGCCCATTTTGTTTCCCTGTGAATAACTTTCCACAGACTGTTGCCAGGGCAGCTCTTGTTGCTGTGGGTTCTTTTATGTGGGTATATTGCGTGTTGTTCACTGGACTGGGGTCTATTGTCGGGTGGGAAAGACAAGCATCCAGACCACCCCTCTAATGGATGGAGGCCAAGATGGGGCTCAGACAGGAATGGAACCCACTCTTCCCGCTTTCTAGGCGGGTGCGTTACCTCTAGACCACTGATAACACCTGTGTGTGTGTGTGTGTATGTTGGTGTGTGTGTGTGTGTGTGTGTGTGTGTGTGTGTGTGGTGTGTGTGTGTGTGTGTGTGTGTGTGTGTGTGTGTGTATTTGCGCGTGTGCCCGTGCATTCATGCCTTGTTTATGTTCCTGTACTTGTCTTTTCTATTCGCCTGTCTCTTTTTCTGTCTGTGTTTTGTGTCTTGTTTGTTTTCTGTGTCTATCTACATATGTCTCTACCCTCTGTCTCTGTCTGTCTGTCTGCGTCTGTCTGTCTGTCTGTCTGTCTATCTCTTGTCTCTCTCTCTCTCTGTCTCTCTCTCTCTGTCTTCTCTCTCTCTCGTCTGTCTCTCTCTCTCTCTCTCTCTCTCTCTCTCTCTCTCTCTCTCTCTCTCTCTCTCTCTCTTCCCTGTACATACGTGTGTGCACGTATGGGCAGACATTTAATTTTAAAATATCTCATTTGTGTGTGCAGGATCATTCTGTCATCGAAGCTGTTCCCGTCCTAGGTACTTCAATGCCTGAGGACGCGGCACCAGCAAGCGGAAGGAAAGAACAAGGTAGGCTGATATGTTAGTCGACACCCTTGGGCACTCTTCAGTAGTGTGCAGTTAAGTGACTTCTCTTGACTATTGAGGAGTTGAGGAATTGCGCTGAAATTGTTCAGGCATGGTTTTAAGGGCAGTGTGAACTTGGCGGAGCCTATCTTTCGAGGGTCAGGATGCATGCTGGGTATGTTTGCTGACGAGTACTGCCGGCTTGCCGTTGTAGGCCTTCCATCTACAAAACATGGGACAGGTTCTTAAGTGTCCACAAGATGACAGGAGATGGGACAGCCTAGCGGTTTAAGGGTTGAGCTCGTTATCTGACTGTGCGGGTTCGAGTCACAACCGAACACCCTTGGAGGTAGTTGTCTCCCATGGAGTTAACATCAGTATCGAGTCCACTCCTCTAGATATATATGACTCCTCTTGGGATATATATGAGGTCACGTGAACGAATGCACCCATGGCTGACAAAGCAAATCAAAAACAAAAATAAATCAAGATTATTTATTAAAATTGAAGCAAAAGATCGATGCTAGAAACAATCAATTCAATGAAGCACAAATCTAACATAGAACGCTTTCAAGATTTGCCGTCATCAGCCCAGAATTCAAAAACGATTTGAAAAGCCATTAATACCTGATTAATAATTCAAGACATAACATCCCAAAAGTCATAAAAGAAATATCAGCAGAAAAACTTCACTCTCACTTTGCAAACATTGCTGAATATCATACCAAGTGAGAGAACAAAAAGCCAGCTGACATAAAACGTTACTGTTCATCGAAAAGCATTTCTTCGGAATCTGTCATACCCCCAGTAACAGAAGTTAAGAGCTGACTCAAATTTAAACAGTCGAGATCAAGAGATCTTGACAAAATCGATGGTAATATAAATCACAGCGTATGCTATAACAAATAACTTGTGAATCTAACTTGTGCAATGACAGTCATTTCCCTTTGAAGTTCAAACTGACAAACGTTATAACTCTACATAAAACTAATCAGGAAACCCAGCCAATCGGTCTATGTGTAGACCATAACTATCTACTACCAGTACTAATGTTTTGTTATCTCAGTAGAGAAGTTCACGTGAGTTACAAGCCACATATAAAAAGAAGCCATCAACATTTTTAAAAAGTTCAACATATAAAATTCAGGCACCAATGCGCGCGCCCACACACACACGCGCACAGGGGCAGGGGCACAAGAGCGAGCGCGCGCACACACACGCGCACACACACACACACATACACACATTAATGCATTAATGCATTATTATTATCATCGTATCATTACTGCCATCACCATTGTCATTGTTAGTGTAATAAATAATCTCTCTAAGCTTTTAAAAAAATCTAAGTTAGTTTTTGTTTTGTATCAACCAAATATTTACTGGTTTGTTTTTTGTTTTGTCTTTTTTTTAAACAGATGATCATCATGGAAAGGACCTTCAAAATCTCAACATGGAAAACATCTTCAAAACTTCAACATGAAAACATCTTCAAAACCTCAACCTCAAAAATATCTTCAAAACCTCAACCTGAAAAATATCTCCATCTCGACATGAAAAAATATCTTCAAAATTGGACATAGAAAATGTCTTCAAGACTTCAACATGGAAAACATCTTCAAAACCTCAACATGAAAAATGTCTTCAAAACCTCAACATGAAAAATGTCTTCAAAACCTCAACATGAAAAATGTCTTCAAGACTTCAACATGGAAAACATCTTCAAAACCTCAACATGGGAAACCTCTTCAAGACCTCAACATGGAAACATCTTCAAGACCTCAACATGGAAACATCTTCAAAACCTCAACATGGAAACATCTTCAAAACCTCAACATGGAAAACATCTTCAATACCTCAACATGGAAAACATCTTCAAAACCTCAACATGGAAACATCTTCAAAACCTCAACATGGAAACATCTTCAAAACCTCAACATGGAAAACGTCTTCAAAGCCTCAACATGAAAAACATCTTCAAAACTCAACATGAAAACATCTTCAAAACCTCAACACGGAAACATCTCCAAAACCTCAACACGGAAATATATTCAAAAGCTCAACACGGAAATATCTTCAAAACCTCAACACGGAAATATCTTCAAAACCTCAACATGGAAAGGATCTTCAAAACCTTAACATGGAAAGGATCTCCAAAACCTCAACATGGAAAGCATCTCCAAAACTTCACCATGGAAAGCATCTCCAAAACCTCACCATGGAAAGCATCTCCAAAACTTCAACGTGAAAACATTTTCAAAATCTCGACATGAAAAATATTTGCAAAATCTCGACATGAAAAAATATCTTCAAAATTGAACATGGAAAATATCTTCAAAACCTCAACATGGAAAATATCTTCAAAACCTCAACATGGAAATGTCTTCAAAACCTCAACATGGAAAATTTCTTCAAAACCTCAACATGGAAAATGACTTTAAAAAGACCTCAACATGGGAAATGACTTCAAAACCTCAACATGGAAAATGTCTTCAAAACCTCAACATGGGAAATGTCTTCAAACCTCAACATGGGAAATGTCTTCAAAACCTCAACATGGGAAATGTCTTCAAAACCTCAACATGGGAAATGTCTTCAAACCTCAACATGGGAAATGTCTTCAAACCTCAACATGGGAAATTTGTTCAAAACCTCAACATTGAAAAATTGCTCGTAAAAAACATCAACATTGCTAAAGATGATCTAAACGTAACATGCAAAACATCTTCAATGCCTAAAAAAACCAAATCTTCCAGAGCGTAATATTAAGAACAATATTCTCAATACCTCAACATCGCAAAAGATCTTCTAAACCTCAACATTGAAAAGCTCGAAAAACCTCATCATGATTACGTTGAGAACTTCAACATGGAACATGGAAATTATCTTCAAAATTTCAGCATCAAAATTATCTTCTAAACCTCAACATTGAAATGCTCGAAAAACCTCATGATTACGTTGAGAACTTCAACATGGAACATGGAAATTATCTTCAAAATTTCAGCATCAAAGTTATCTTCAAAACTTTAATATGGAAATTATCTTTAAAAATTCAACATGAAAGTTATCTTCAAAACTTAAAACCATGATTTTATCTTCAAAACTTCAACGTGGAAATTATCTTCAAAACTTCAACATCAAAATTATATTCAAAACTTCAACATCAAAATTATATTCAAAACTTCAACATGGAAATTATCTCTAAAACTTCAACATCACAGTTATCTTCCAAAATTCAACTTGAAAGTTATCTTCAATACTTCAACATGAAAATTAACTTCAACATGGAAATTATCTTCAAAACTTCAACATGGAAATTATCTTGAAAACTTTATCTCCAAAACTTCAACATGAAAATTATGTTCAAAACTTCAACATGGAAATTATCTCCAAAACTTCAACATGGACATTATCTCCAAAACTTCAACATGGAAATCGTCTTCAAAACTGCAAGGTGGAAATTATCTTCAAAACTTCAACGTGGAAATTATCCTTTAACACATGAAATTATCTTCAAAACTAAATCGACCTCAAACTTTATCTTAAAAACTTAAACAGAAATCGACTTCAAAACTACAAAATGAAAATTATCTTCAAAACTTCAACATGAATATTGTCCTAAAAAATAAAACCATCAAAAAATACCTTCAAAACTTCAACTCGGAAAGTATCTTCAAAAGCACAACATGGACATTTTTCTCATAACCACAACATGAACATTATTTTCATAACCACAACAGGAAAAGTATCATTAAAATTGTCAATACAATCCGTGCTGTTACATGGAAACTATGTTCAAAACCTTTACATGGAAAAGCTCTTTAAAAACTCGACGTAAAAAAGCTCTACAAAACCTCAACTCTAAAAAAAGCTCTACAGAACCTCAACTTGGAAAAAGCTCTACAAAACCTCAACGTGGTAAAAGCTCTACAGAACCTCAACGTGGTAAAAGCTCTACAAAACCTCAACGTGGTAAAAGCTCTACAGAACCTCAACGTGGTAAAAGCTCTACAAAACCTCAACGTGGTAAAAGCTCTACAGAACCTCAACGTGGTAAAAGCTCTACAAAACCTCAACTTGGAAAAAAAAAAGCTCTACAGAACCTCAACTTGGAAAAAAGTTCTACAGAACCTCAACATGGAAAAGATGTATGATTACAAGTAAAGGCTTGTTGTTTGTGTGTGCTAACGAAGCAATGGAAATTACACTACAGCCCTCAAATCGCTCAGCCCTGCCAGTTGTTTGTTTTCACCAGCCTTTCACCACAGCCTGCTCACTTGTGGGGCTTAATGGTTGTAGCAGGGCCATGAATTGTAGACACAGATTAACTCCTGACGTTGGTGTCCAGGGACTTCATTCTTTCCTACATAGTGAGGAAATCAATGCATTAAGAACATTTCCACCAAATTTAACGTCATGTAAAGCTGGTGTCAAAGTTAAAGCTGAAATATACAGCTAGTGTTAAAGTTAACGTCAGAACATAAACTGGTGTCAACTTTTAAACGTCAGAACATAATTAGGTTGGTGTCGAAGTTAACGTGAAAGTTAACACTAGAACATAAAGCTGATGTCGAAGTAAACATCATGATATAAAGCTGGTATCCAAGTAAACGTCAGAACATAAAGCTGGTATCGAAGTATAAAATAACCTGTGTTGTATACTTTGTTAATATCAAAGAATGTTCCTTAAACACTGAACTAGCTGGGGCCAAGGGATGCATGTCTCAGTGTAAAGCTTATTCCTGTAATACTTACTGACTTTGTGTCAGTGAATAGTCAGTTGTCAAGGTATAAAGTAAGTTACCTTGTATTCAGTCAGTATCACGGTATAGGTTTTTTCCTTCTTATTTGTTTAGCTGGTATCACAAGTATTAAGTTTTTTCCTTCATATTGATTCAGTTGGTAATGAATGCATCAAGTAGTTTGGGTGGGGTTTTTTTAAGTTAGCGTCAAAGTATGAGCTTTCCTTCATACTTAGTTGGTATCAAAATATAAGTTATTTACCCAATACTGAGTTGGATGATAGCAAAGCATAAGAATTGTTAGTTAATTGGCATTAAGGTATACATTTTAAACTTTATATACGTTATCAGCATTCTTTACTTCATACTGAATTAGCTGAAATCAAAGTATAAAATTATTTTCTTCGTACTGATTTGATAGTGAAGTATAACATGCTTTTCTTCATAATATGTGGGAGTTTAAATTTCCTTCCTACTAAGCTGCTTTCAAAATATAAAGTTTCTTCTCTTTTCTTCATATTAAGTTATTTTTAATCAAAGTACAAAGTTCTTTCCTTCATAATAAGTTATTTTGCATCACTGTAGAACATTCTTTCAAACTGAGTTTGTTGGTATCAAATCGTGAAGTTCTTTCCCTGGTATTGAGTGGGTTGGAACAAAAGTATACCGTTCTTTCCTTCATATTTAGGTAGTTGATATCGGTGTGTAGAGGTCTTTTCTTCATATTGAGAAAGTTGCTATCCTTCATATTGTGTTCCTTCACCTTCGCCTTCGCTTATCCCGTAGTCCAGTAGACTATTGGGGCACCACTGAAGATTTTGCAACCAGCTTCCTCCCCTCCTCGCAGTTTTCAGTAGCAAGTCGTTCCACTCCAGACCAGCCCACTCTCTGATGTTGTCTTCCCATCGTTTTCTCTGTCTGCCTCTTCGTCTCCCTCCTTGTACTGTGCCCTGTAGGACAGTCTTGGGCAGTCCAGATGTTCGTGTGACGTGTCGTTCTGAAATGATAATGATAATAATAAATAATAATGGAATTTATAATGGGTTTTATCTTGTAAAGTCAAATCAAAGCGCTTGCATTTAACATATTCTTGCACATGAAAAGAATAATTAATAGTTATAACAAATTCAAACACACCCACGCACACTCAGAGGTTACACACTTGGGTGGGGCCATGGGCATTTCGGCTGTTAAAGGCAGGGACAGGTATGAGACAGGAGGGAAAATCTTAGGTTTGAAATAAATACTACTTCAGTTTGTTTTTCACGGAAGGTGGAGCTCTTTATATGTCCTGATGGCGATTTCGGTTCTGCTTTTCACTTGCTGGTTAGTGATGCGAATTCTGTAGAGAAAACAAGAAGTTTGCAAAAGCACCTCATCGCCATTGCCTGTATCCTTCTTTCAATGTCTGCGGTTATGGTTCACGTTTCACATACATACACAAGTTAAAATGGACATTACCAGGGAACACATAAGTCCGATCTTGAAGTCGATGGCGATGTTCTTGTCCTTCCAGAAGACTTTGGTAATTGCAGCTGCGCACATTGTGTTTGTTGTCAAATGTATAAAGTTTATTTTCACGTTTCAGCTTGGCTAATGTGTAGAACATATCCCTAATTTTGGTATGGTAATGAGATGCAGTTAGGGTTGTCTCAGGAACATACCAAACATCCCGTGGGTATGCCGGGGGCCTGTCGGTATAAATAGCAACCCTGTCTTCTGGAAATTCTGTGCTAGGAATTCCCTCTTTTCTATCCCTCTCTTTGTTTTTCCTTGTTTCTTTTCTTCCTGTCACCTTCTTGTCTGTTTTCTGTCTTCTTGGTCCATTCTCTTAACTTTTTTTCCAGAAAGATTTAAAAGATAACAATTCTCTCCCGCACCGAAGTGGGATGCGCTGGGCCTGACTTGTCAGGCGCTTGATGTGGCGCAACACATTTTCGCTAAAGTGACAGACAACGAAGATTGATGTCTGAGCATTCAATGAAGATAAAGAAGACTGCTTGAAATAGAAATGGTCCAACAGTGCTATCACTGGCTTTTCACTGGCTTTCCACGCCATCATGGTATGGTACCTAGATGTAGAGAATTTATAAATCTGGAATTGCAGAACAGAAATACTTGAACAAAACACAAAAGAAAATGAAAACTGACTGGCAATGTCAAAACGATCTGAAGTTTCTGATGTAGCAAATCTGTGCAAAATTACTACAGGTAACTATATCCTTACCGCATATTTCACAACAGCAAATGGATATTTTGTCATTGACTGCTGCAGTTTGCTAAAGAAGGAAGATGAGCACAAGCCGAGTGCTGTATGTTTGAAGATGGAGCATTAGTTTTATGGTAACTACTTTTCCCCTGCAGGTGCTGTTCCCTTGTGCTGCTGTTAACACTTAACTCTAGTCTAACCCCAGTTCCTGCCCCATACCGCAAACCCTAACACTGACCATGTTGGCTCTAACTTAACACTGACCATGTTGGCTCTAACCTAACACTGACCATGTTGGCTCTAACCTAACACTGACCATGTTGGCTCTAACCTAACACTGACCATGTTGGCTCTAACCTAACACTGACCATGTTGGCTCTAACCTAACACTGACCATGTTGGCTCTAACCTAACACTGACCATGTTGGCTCTAACCTAACACTGACCATGTTGGCTCTAACCTAACACTGACCATGTTGGCTCTAACCTAACACTGACCATGTTGGCTCTAACCTAACACTGACCATGTTGGCTCTAACCTAACACTGACCATGTTGGCTCTAACCTAACACTGACCATGTTGGCTCTAACCTAACACTGACCATGTTGGCTCTAACCTAACACTGACCATGTTGGCTCTAACCTAACACTGACCATGTTGGCTCTAACCTAACACTGACCATGTTGGCTCTAACCTAACACTGACCATGTTGGCTCTAACCTAACACTGACCATGTTGGCTCTAACCTAACACTGACCATGTTGGCTCTAACCTAACACTGACCATGTTGGCTCTAACCTAACACTGACCATGTTGGCTCTAACCTAACACTGACCATGTTGGCTCTAACCTAACACTGACCATGTTGGCTCTAACCTAACACTGACCTGACTGACAGTTCTGCGGTATGGGGACACAGCTGTATAAGGGAACAGCAGCAGCAGCAAAGGGAAGGAGTGGTTTAGCCTGTTTAATTCTGTGTATTATTGTGATACTGTTTTGTAAGAGAAATGACATGCAAAAACGCCAGTCCTAAGCTAACCCTGGATGGTCGCATTGCCGGTAAAAAAAAGTTTGCTGAAGGGTAGTCAATCCTCCCTACCTATAACAATATAGGCCTACCTACCATACAGATTTTGCAGCATTTTTTTCAAAATTTCTTGATAATGAATTTAAATGGGTACAAAGATGTAAAGTGTAATGATGAAGATCCTAGGCAGGAAATAACGTGTGTGTTGAGGCTGGATTTGAAAGTGTCATATAATTATAAGCTTTTGACAAGAGAGGGAGGTAATTCCAGATAGATGGGCCAGAAATGGGTAAAGAACAGAAGTCGACAGTGGATTGTTTGAACCAGGATGTAAAGTTCAAGGCATCTGCAGCAGAACGGAGGGAAGGATAATAAATTGTGAATAGGTGAGGTCCCTCACAGAGGCAGGAAGGTGCAGCTTTGTGGAGACATTTGTAACAGAGAGAGGGTACCGATCTTGTACATCACTCTTTGTTAGACAGGCAACCAGTGAAGATATTGCAAGAGGAGTAGTGTGTTCAGATTTTTTTTTGGACAAGTCGAACTGCATAGTTTTGTGTGCATTGAAGGGATTGGATGAATGATGCTGGTAGACCAGTCAAGAAAATTGTAGTCGTCCAATCATGAATGAGAAATGCGACAAGTTTGGGTGTTGCATCTGTGGACAGATACTCACGAATTAAACTAATACAGGGAAATTGATAGATGCAGGACTTTTACCCGCCATTAAGGTAGCTGCACTCTGGCTAAGGGGAAGGTGTCTAAACACATCAGTCTGCGCACTTTTTTCTCTAAAGATTGTCATTTGGTCCTACTTGCATGAAATGGCCTACTCTTCCGAAAAGCGGAACGGGTTTTTATTGTGTGCGAAAGATGTTCTGCATGCATTTGCACAGGGGCCTTAAATCGGTCTCATCCAAAGGAAACTATTTGTTATTGGTTGCATGTGTAAGAATACGTTGAATGCAAGCGCTTTGATTTGTTTTTACAATATATAGCCCTATATAAATTCCATATATTATTATATTATTATTTAAGATTTTTAGGGGAGTGGAGTCAGTTCTCCAGCGTTTTTGCCTCCCTTCACCTAAAACGTCATCTAGTAACTAGACTGTTGGGGCATCAATGCAGATTCTGTAACCAGCTTCCTCCACTCCTGGCGGTTCTCAACTTTCTGCAGCAAGTCGTTCCACTCCAAGGCTACCAGTCCACTCTGATGTCGTCTTCCCATCGTTTTCTCTGTCTGCCTCTAAGTCTCCCTTCTTGTACAGTTCTCTTTATGATAGTCTTAGCCAGTCCTGATGTTCATTTTATTTTATTTATTTTTATTTATTCTTTTATATCGAGGATAATGGAACAAGCACTTATGTGTTTTTTTACATCCAGTCCCCGTGTGTATGCAGTTTTTGTCAATTGTCGTCTGTTCCGACCGTGTGTGACGTGCCGTACCACTTCAGTTTGCGTATTTTCAAACAGTCAGGAGCTGTTCCAAGCTTTGGAAAGTCGTTTTCTTGTTGTCCAGCCTCATGGTTGCCCACAAAGCTGTATGCTGTTGTTGTTGTTGTTGTCTTCAATTTAACGTCTGTTCACTCTAAGTGATATTAGACGAAAGCTGTATGCCAAACTCTGTCAAACCACTTTCTTAAAGCCCCTAAAGACGTGGTAAAGATCTACTGGTGTTGTAGGTACTTCTCACAGAGTATTCTTCAGTTGAACATTTGCTCTGTTCTGCTCTGTTTTGCTCTGAAACTCGACCGTTCGTCGGTGATAATCTCCTCAGCCTGTGGCTTCAGGGTAGAATTAATTAAAACAGGTGCCTCTATGGTGGCTTTGACCAGGGGCCGTCAGGTTAGAAGAGCACTCCCCATCTCCCCATGTGTTATTTCATAATTGAGTTGGTTGCCGGTCTGCCAGGGGTTTTGAAGCTGAGCACTTTTTTGACAGCTATTCCCTTTTTGCAATGACCTGTATGGGTCTATTTCTGTTTAAGCAGGAACGTAGGACCTCTGTTAGTCCTATTCTTTTTTTCTGATCTCTTGCCATGGTATTCTGTCTTATGCTTTGACTCTTGGCAATTTTAGGACAATCCGAGAGCAGGATTTTGTTTGTATTCCATAAAATACCAGTAGAGGAAACAAGATTGTTTTTGACTGTATCATGGATAGGGGAAGGTCATGATTTATCAAGGAAAGAAGTCTTGTGCTGGGGACTAGGAAGGATGAGTGAGTGAGTGTGTGTGTGTGTGTGTGTGTGTGTGTGCGTGCTTGCGCGTGTGCGTGCGTGCGTGCGTGCGTGCGTGTGTGTGTGTGTGGATACATAAGTTTCTTTTTACGTCTTTTGAGAAGTTCTTGAACAAACTTAAGCTGTGTGACCTTTCATGGTGATCATTTGAATTCAGATAGAAAAAATTTCAACAGTTTTATATTATCGAATAATTAATCATTGGTCAGAACTTTTTGAATGAGTCATATGAAAGTATTCTGGTGCCAAAAGGTAGTTTTGTTAGATTTATTAGCTTCGATTTATGATCATTCTAGTTTTATTCTAGTATTCTATAAAACTATGTAAAATCCACTAATAGCGCTTGATATAAGGTGGGCTAGACGTTATTTGAGGGCTTGTTTCCCATTTTCTGATTTGACATGGTTTTGAAATGATCCTTGACTGTTGGCAGAACTGCAGGAGGGTTGGGTGCAATATTTCTGTATACTCAATTAGAAATGCTGAGCGCAATGTGAAGCAGTTTATTGCTGATTACCTTTTTGTTTAAATTGTAGAGGGCAGAATTTGGGTATTGACAACTGCTGTGTTACCCACTGTACCAATACATAATTATATAATCATATTTTGGTTAAAGTGTGTAGTCCCTGTGTGGTTGAGCTCATGAGCATTGGCCTGCCCCGCTTCTTCCTTCCCCAGCTGTAGGGACCTGTGCTGGTGTGGGGGTTTCTTCCACCACCGGATGGCTTGAGCCACATTTGTTCCTTCTGAGTGAACATCAGCATAATGGTATTGCCAACAGCCACCCCAATAAAACTGGTCATCATTTTCTTCCAAACACATTACCCTTTCCTAAGTGAATGACATAATGCTTTGAAATGTACATGTTCAGTCATGAATTTTCTTCCTTTTTTTTTTAACTTTCTCTGGGCAGTCGTGTAGTTGGTTTAGTTGCATCTAACCATTCCAAGCCATGCCCACATTTTTACCATCAAATGAAGGATAGTAATGTGTAGTATAGTGTGTTGCCTGTATCAATTTTTGATCATAACCTGAAGGACATTGTCTAGTCTCGATGGGAAATTCTTAGTGGTCTTGCCTAGTGTCTGGTGGATTGGCTTAAGCTTTGCAGTTCAATACGCTCCACTTTGTTTGCGGCCCCCTCTCTCTCCTTCCTTTCAGAGTCCGAGTTAGTTTTTATGTCCTTTATTTTTAAATTGTTGCATTTGAAAATGCTTTTCAATTGATTTCACCCTCATGAAAGGGTGAATTGTGTATATGAAGTGTTTTTGCTTTTGGATTGTAACTATTTGTGGTTTTCTTGTTCTGTTCGGACAATTACTTTTTAAAAAGAATATTTTTGCCCTGAACCCAGTTAAGCTTGTTCTAGAATCCCAACTGGACATGTTCTATGGTTTGGCTAATATTACAACCCGATTTTATTACCAATATAATTCATGTGATAAAAATCAATGGTTGCCCATCTGAATGAGTGGGGGGAAAATTTTTATTTTGACATGTTCCTTTAAAGGACCAACAAGAAATGTTCGCTGGAACCAGTATTGCTTCCAATGTTCCTGTACTTCAAAACCCCCATCTACAAACTAGTTGCACCATAAAAAGTGTAGACATCAGGTGGTAAACACACACCACAGGCACTTGACTACTCAACTGACTTTCCCTCCTGAAAAATATTCCAGCTTTGCCCAACTCCCTCTTTGAAAATGACGAGCTGTGTTTCACTTGTTCAGGTTGTCTTGGCTTTCTGGCTGTGAAGAGAGCATGGCTGGAACTGAGAAGCTGTCTGTCGCATCTGCGTTTTGACAGCAAATTGGAAGCTGAACGAAAGTCAGTGGGTCAGTCATTGTGTCACTGCTGGTCAGAGCATTGGGAAAAGCCTACCTCCCCCTTCAGCAAAAAAAAAAAGCCTGGAGTTAGGGTTGGGTGGCCGGATCGCAGCTGAAATGAAACAAAATCGATGGAAAACTTTGGAATGACAAAAAAAAATTGCCAGAACTTGATAAAAGTGATATGAATGGAAAACAATTATAAGA
>CM054142.1:6180476-6211679 GCA_028751875.1 Rapana venosa
ACCCCCCCCCCCCCCCCCTCTCTCTCTCTCTTATGCAGTTGGATGAAACATTGATACTTTTTTTTTTTTAATAATGTGACTGCATTACATTTAGAGTATCTCAAATGTTATAAATATGCAAGGGGAATGAGATTATAATTATCTAGCCTTCTTCTTCTTTCCTCTTTTTCTTTTTTAACCCTTCGTGAATAAGCCCCCCCCCCCCCCCCTTAATCCCCTTCTTTCCTTCTAAATTTATCATAAGCTCGTAAGGTGAGTCGCTGCAACAGCATCTGATTTATGCCCCCCCCCCCCCACTTTTTTTTTTTTTTTTTAAGCGAACTGGGCGGGGTGCATTTGAGTACACTGGAATAGAGATTTATTTTTACCACTACAGTTATCATGTGTGTGTGTATTTTCAGTTTAACGTCTATTCACATTTAGTGATTTTAGACAGACAAGAAAATGCAAACAATAAGTGAAAAATGTCAGATAACAGTACTGAATACAAAATTAACTATAACAGACTACAAAAACTGAGTTATCGGACTTCTTATCAACCCTAACACAATGTCCTACAGTAACGATGGTTCAGACAAAATCTGACCCATTGACAAACTTGGTACAGAAGGTAAAAATGCTTTTAAAGTGTGTGTGTGTGTGTGTGTGTGTGTGTGTGTGTGTGTGTGTACTTTATGCCTATCTTTTCCCTTTAAGATTTAGTTTGTTTTCAAGCAGCAAAACAGGAGTATTATGAGGCATCACTTTAGTGTGTGTATGAAGTAAAATCGGTGCGTGGTCCTCTCCCCCTGTTCTGATAATGGAAAGAAGGAACCATGGCGGCACGTGTTGTCAGTTTTGTTTTGGGGTTCCTTGACTTTTAAACATCTGTCCCTGTTTTCACCATACGAAAGCATCATTGGGAATGACATGTTGCGATAAGGCGAAACTCCGTATCATCCTTTTCTTGTTGCTAACCCAAATAGTTCTCTGAGATTTAAACTTTAACAGGTGATAGCCCTGATATGGCCTCCGAAGTCAGCGATTGGATTTGAACCCAAATGGTAGAAACCCTGAGGAAGGGAAGTAACTGATGAATTGTTGGAAAAAAAACAGACGTCAGTGCGTGAATTCTAGATCTAAATGTTCTCATTCGAGTACTGTACCAGAAAGCAAAATAATCAGTGATAGCGACTTTAAAAAATGTTCATAGTTTTAGTATCAGTCGAAGATCAGCTCAGTGAGAAAACTTGCCAATGTGCTTCAGATAATTATGTTCCCTTTCAAAAATTCTACACTGGTCATCATCATCATCATCATCATCAGTCAGTGACCTTGGCCGTCGTGGAGGAGACACAAAGACGATGCCGTGGTAAGCCTCCTCCATCCATCTCGGTCCTTAGCTCTGCTCAGTAGTGCCGAGTCATTCATCCTGGTCCATTCTCTGATGTTGTCCATCCATGACTTGTTCCTGTCTTCCCCTCTTTCTGCCACCTTCGAGTGTTCCCTGCAGTACTGTTTTTGGCAGAGTGTTGTGGCGGGTGACGTGGCCGAACCATGTCAGCTTTTTCTTCTTGACATGGTGAGAAGGGGTTCCTGTGGACCTGCCAGCCGTGTTATTTGACTCTTGACAAATCCATTGGTCTTTCGTTCTCTCCAGGATATGCCCAGCAGTTTTCTATGGCATTTTGTTTCAAATGACTGGATTCCCTTTGCTGTGTCAGCAGTCAATGTCCAGGTTTCACTTCTGTACAGCAGGATAGTCTGAATTAGGGCTTTGTAGAGCTTTAGTTTGATTGGGAAACTGATCTCTTTACTTTTCCATATGGTGGTGAGTTTTGTCATGGAAGATGTTGCCATGGCTAGTCTGACTTTGATTTCTGTCGTTGATCGCCTGTCCTTTGTGAGTGTAGCACCAAGGTATTTAAAAGCGTTTACCTCCTCCAGTTGCTGGCCGTTCATGTAAATTTTAGCAGTGGCGTTGCTCGTGCTGTTCACAAGTACTTTACTTTTCTGAGCTCACCTCCATCCCATATGCTCCAGCTCTGTTCTCAAGTCTGGTCATAAGATCTTGCAGCTCTGTGTTACTTCCGCCCATGAGGTCAATGTCATCGGCAAACCGCAAGTTGTTGAGGGGTCTGCCACCAATGGAGACGGTAGAGTGGAAGTCATGGAGGGTCTCTCTCATAATGTTTTCCAATAACAGATTAAACAGGACTTGAGATAACAGGCATCCTTGTCGGACCCCAACTGTGGTTTTGAAGTAGTCTCCGACCTGATTGTTCAGAAGGACTGCACTGCTTGCGGTGTTGTATAGTGCTTGAATGGTTTGCACTAGTCCTTCAATGCCAAACATTCTGAGGTCCTACCATAGGCCTTCGTGCCATACTCTGTCGAAAGCCTTCTTAAAGTCGATGAAGTTGTGGAACAGGTCTCTCTGATGTTGAAGATGTTTTTCCATCAGGATGTGACAGTTAAAAATCTGTTCGATTGTGCTCCTGCCTGCTCTGAACCCAGCTTGTTCCTCTGCAAGGTGTTCTGCCTCCTGCTTGAGTCGATTCAAAATAACTTTGAGCATGATCTTGCTGGCGTGGCTGATGAGGCTGATTGTTCTATAGTTTTGGCATTGGCGTAAATTCCCCTTCTTGGGCAGAGGTATGATGAGTGATTGTGTCCATTCTGTTGGCCACTGTTTTGGTAGGCCGACTGGTAGGCCTATTTAAATGCCAATGGTGCAATAATCTGTTATGTCATGACCACATTGCGTTTACTCTTTGTAACAATATACACTTTTTATTTGATTTCTTCAGAAACTTCTTTCCTTTTCTGCATTGAGCAATTTGTGGGTTTTGAATCAGAAGGCCAGATGACATGATGTTAACTTCAAACAAGGTAAGAAAACAACTTTTACTGTTTGGAACTAGTAAATATTAGCTTCAACAAGAGTTAAACAATGAAGGCTATGGCTTAGTGTAAACCTGCCACAGCTGGATTCATAGACCCTCCTGACCCATTTCCATGCAAAAATACCTCCACCAAAGGTGCCTTTACGCGGCTGGGGAAATTGCCAGCTTTTCTGCTGTTTGTGTGTGTTGTTTGATTTTCATTCTCCAACATTGTATCTCTCAGGGAGGGAAGGGGTGGGGGGTTAGGAGAAAAAGAAGAGTAAGAGAATGGGGAAACAGACCAGTGGGCGCCTGCTACATACATACGCCTGCTACATACATAGGGCAAAGCTTTTAAAAATGAAAAGGATGCTCTCAAGGTGTTGGTGGAGTGGCAGGCTGTTTCCCTGGTGAGGTGATGGTGTGAGGGATCTGCCATACCCCCTGATGAGCTCCCACAGCCTTGTTTGTTGACATGTCTGCACTCGCAGCCATGGGAACTTCGCTGGCATTGTCCACATTTTTGCTTGACGCTTTATAAAAATAAAAAGAGAAAGCAAAAAAATTGCTATAGTAAAGAGCAGATCTGCTTTGGAAAGAGGATCAGTGGGGCAAGAAAGGTTTCCAGGTTAACAAAACACAGAAGGGATTGGGTGGTGCATGGCCTGAGTGTTTTCCCCATGGTGAAATTTTAGACACAACAAGACTACTGAATAATATAGAATGTTTTTTTATAAAAGATTTAGGGTAAAGCATGCAGTGAGAGTAGGCCATTTTACATTGTTTTAGAAGAAAAACCGATGTTACAAAATTAGTAGTCATGTGAGCGAAGCCTAAAACCTCTAGTTCCAGCATGTATGCTTCTCATGAGAAATTAGTGCAGTACAGGGTACATGTTTAGGCTTGCTTTGTGTATTAACTGTTAGCAGCAGTATGGTGTTCCATTAAACTGATGTACAGAACTGTATATTTCTTTCGTGGTATGTCTGTTTTAAAAAAAGATAGGTTGCTCTATCTTGGCCTTATTATATATAATAGTGTACAGTTGTAGATGATGGAGAAGATTGAGAGAGCTTGTGTGATTGGAGAGGTTGTTGAATATACTTGTAAGCATAGTTTGTACAAATGAAAATGTGTATACACATTCATACCAACAAGATGGGATGAACAGTAGGGAAATCTAAAGATTGCAGCATACACTGTTTTTTTCAATGTCTGCAGGACATGTTTTAAGATAAGCTTAACTCTGTGTGTTCAGCGTGTGTGGGCATCAACACATATGTCCGTGAGGATAAAAGCACTATTGCCAACTCCATGTTAGACCCCCCCATCAGGCAAGCAACAAAAACAGATCACAGGAAAGGAAGAAAATTTCGCAGGCCTGTTGTTTTAGCTACTGGAGGTGGGAGAATCAGATTGTGAATGGTGTGGCTAACAGCCACCCTTTAACATTGGTTTTTGTAGTGTTTTTTCCCCCTCCTCCCTCTCCCCCTTTACTGCTGATTCTCCAAAACATGGGATGCCTCTAAAAGCTGCAGACTAAGCCACATACATACATCACTGGTTGGCCTCTACGGACCTGGTAACAGTTGAAACGTGAGAGAGAGAGGTAGATGCCAGTTTATCTACATGCATGTGTTTACAATTGCTAATCTTTATGATGGTTGTTTATGTTGTTTTTACAATGTTAATAATCTCTCGTATCCCTGTTGGAATGTGGCTGCCTGAATGAAGGGCAAAAATGGTCGCATATGCAAAATCCCACCATTGGTGAACCTCAGAGCTCTGAGGAACGACATCCCCCTCCCCACAACCTAGCCGTTGTTAGTGTAAAACATCTATGTGTGAAAATGTACCACACGTGTATGTGTGTGTGATTGGGAAAAAACTGATGTGCATGTAGAAGGCATGTTGACACTGAATATTTCCCCCTTCTGTTTTATGGTTCTGTAGCCCACATTAGCGCAGCAGAGAAATAAGAGAAGTCTGCTCTGAATGCTGCCCCTTACTGTCGTTAGTGCAACAAAAAACATCCTGAATACAACAGGCTGACAACATTTTGCAGGCTTGTTGTTCCAGCTATTGGGGGGTGGCAGAATCAGATAGTGGATGGTGTAACCACATTCACCCTTTGATATCCCCCCCCCCCCCCCACTTCTCACTGTTGTTAGTGTACAATGTAATTGACTGTATGATCACATTACCATTAGTGATCAAACCCACAGTGAGACTGTGTTTGTGACTAAAGAGATTATGAGTGTACAAGCAAGAGAGAGACAGAGACAGACAGACACTGAGACAGACAGACACATAAATATCAAGTTCTTTTACACTTTCAGACAAAAGTATAGCACCATATCTCATAACACTCAAAAATCAGTGGCAATATAATTTGTAATGTTCATTTTAATTTCAGCTTCTTTCGCTCCAGTCCGTAAGAAATCCCATACATTCTTGACAGATGAAAAATGCACATTTTCTGTTCCAACCAAAATATAAATTAAAGTTTCCTCAAAATAGCATGAAACAAACCCATTCAGAGCAACAAGCTTACATGCTGGATTTTTTCAAATGTCAATAACTGAATAGCTCATACATTCTGTCAATGTCAAAACTGTCCAGAGCCATTTTACTCCAGACTGATATAAAATACAAAACAGGTATTGTGGTAACCAGGCAAGTCATCACTACTGACAACTTCACACACTCTCTTACTGATTAACACTAGGACTTGTAAACTCTTTGCACACATAATTATGCACTTGAAAACCATTCCTTTACAAACTTGCACACACATCACTCATGAACACAGACTTCTACCAGCATCCTACTAAAATGATTCAGGAATTTAATGAGCATTTTCAAAACCTTTCTGATGGGTGTCGTTTATCTTCTTTGATTACATCTTCCACACAAACTGCTTTTCTTTTACTTGGGTCAACCCAGCGAAATCATTCCTCTGACACTGGCAAATGGACCTGTATATATGGACCTGTATATAAGTATATGAAATAGACAAATAAATATGAAATACAGACATCAAACACCAAATGTTTTACAAAATCAACAGGACCACACTTTTCACAGAAAACAGGCTTTTTATGCAAATGGAATCAGTAGAGAAATAACAAAAACAATAACAAGAAACAATGTGTACCACAGTGGATTGTAGTTAACCTGAATCAGGAGCATCAAATCATAATTATAAATACCTACAATTCTAAACACACTGTAATACAGGAAAATAAGACACACACATACCCTAATAAGTAACAAGCAAAAACTTAACAGAAGCTACATCACTTGATGGAAGTTCTCATATCACCGCTTTTACTGTGAATTTTAAATCTCTACAGGGGCAGAAAATAAACGGACAGACTAAAGGGGCAGGCTTAACACATGACTAAACATCTGTACGTCATATATTATGGTAACTCCCCACCCCGCTTCTCATTACTGACAGGAATTATAGACCGATAGTCATACCTGTAGACAATAATTTGGAGTCTGCCACATTACTGCAGGACATGAACTTAAGTTTTCTGTTCATAAAGCGTATGAGCAAAGATCTAATAATGAAATGGGCTTTCTTGAAGGAATGCTCTTTTTTTTTTTTTTTTTTGAAGGAATGATTTTTGGGTGTTTTTTTGCTTGGCGGTCAGCTGAGCTCATTTCCCATGATGTCTTTGTGATCATCATAATTGTGGCATACACCTGACTGTCCACTCTGGGGATGAGCAATGGAAGGCATGCCGTAACTCAGCCAAATTAGGTAAAGCAAGAGAGGGAGTATGTTCATGCTAACCAGGATATGCCCTTTGTGAGGGCTTTTAAGATACCACAAAAGCTACCAGGGGCTCCAATTTAAAAAAAAAATCAACTAACCATGAAGTAGTGAATGAAAACACATGACACCATCATTTGAAATAATTAAATATTCCTATATTCGTTTTACACCACACACATGAAGGAATGTGCGTACACACACAAACCCACACCAGTTTATATGTCCTAGATAACATTTCAAAAATTTGCTTGGACAACCTACAGAAAGACCAGTTTTGAGAACCAATAAAGCAATCGGCAGCTTACTAGCCATATTTCTGAACCTGTATCCCAGTGATAGGGAGTTAACATTTACAGACTACCAGCAAACACTGCATTAGAACATACCCTGAACTGCTGTTCACTGCACTGTAATGAGCTAATGCCACACTTGTCACACCAACAGACAAGGGCATAAGGTTGTACTGTATCACATTAATATCTCCTGTCAGCCCCAAATACCACTGCCACTCAAAGGTCAAAGTCCTCTTTGACAGTAATCGTTTCAAATAACAAAATGCACAAACTGCTGACTGACCTGAATTTCTGGCATTTTTACCCACCAGAAACTAAGAATGGAAGCTGGCGAAGCAGCAGTGCAACAGAAGGCTAGGTATAACAGTACTTAACATTTGGGGCTTTGATTTTGGTAAAAAGAAACATAAAAGGGTGATAAAACACACACACTGTACTCACAGTGATGGATAGAGAATTGAAATGGGAATATATATGGAAGGAAATAAATGGCATTAAGAAAGGAAAGATGGTAAAGGGATTGGAAAGAGAAAAAATTCCAGGCTGTATAAGTGACTTACTTGTCACACAGAAAACACTGAACTTCCATTACACTTCATTCCATTCCATCAAACTTTTTGACATCAGGGCCAATTTCCTCAAAAGCTTCTGGAATAATCTGAACCTGCAATATTTGGTACAGTAGAGTTCTTCCCCTCATTTTTGTAATGAAATTTCACTTGTGAACAAACTTGTAATCTGCCTAGTCACCACTGGTTTCAGCTGTCATGAATATTCTGTAATAGATATAATTTAGAACAACAACTGACACATTCAACAAACAAGCAACAACAAAAACAGAACACCATAATCTACTTCACTGCAACAAAAAACACAAACCCATAATCACACAGATGATCACTAGCAGTGATAACACAGAAGAAGAATGTTGTTGACAGTCTCCAGCAAAGTCACTTGCAAATTACCTAATTTTGGCAGTGTCAACAATAACAGCTCCTGATAACACTAACACACACACAAACTGTTTCTATAAATCATCTGACTTGATGTTCTTTGTAGTTGGCTTCAACTGGCACTGTTGTGGAATCAGATAGCAATTTCTGAAAAATGAAATACACAATAAACAAGGGTCATTCTGTTTCTGAAACAGGAAGACCACACGCCATTCTGTTTTTAAAACAAACAAACAAAACAAACACACCAAGTTATGTCTCCTTCAATTTTCACCGAACACAACCATGGCTGATTTGTTACAAAGCAACAACAAACAACACAAAACAAAGGAGACAGGTTTTTCCAAGAAAGGAAGCTCTCTTTAGGCGAACGAGTCAAATGGTTTCACCATATCTAACAAATATATCAAATGAATACCGAGGCCAGCATTTGCTGCTTGTGTTACCAACACTTTTCTCTTTCATATCTGTTATCAGTAGTTTCTTCAAAATGAACCGAAATACAAAACCAATGCATCCAAAGATACAGGCTTAGATGTATGTCATACAGTTCCTTGATGACAAATAGTATACTAATAATGCAAAAGATAGAAGCAAAAAAGAAAAAAACCACACACACATGCCACCTGCTAGATGTGAACCTGGTCTCCATGCAGGCTTGGACTTCAGCTATTAAAAGCACCACAATCACTGACTAACAAATGTCTCTTGACATGATCAATACAGTACACTTGGCTTTGGTAATGAGCAGAATGCTCAGTCTTGCACAACACGCTGGTAAACAACACAAAACAGTTGGCACTGGTCATAGCAGTAGCTCCAGAGTGGCACTGGCATTCAGTGGATGACCATAACAAACAAACATACATCTCCTGACCTGAGGATACAGCAGCTGTGAAAACTGTGAAATACAAAGAAAAGGTTTAAAGCATCTGTTCATGTGAGATCAGATCCTGCTCTGTATGCACTGTTATGGATCATACCAACTTCTCCCAAAGTTCTTATATGGACAGGTTATTGTTTGCGTGTATGTGCGTGCTTGCATGTGTGTACACATACAGAGAAGGAGAAGAGATGAAATAAATAAATAAATGTATAACAAATGGATATATAAGTTGTTTACATATAAAACATTTGTGGATCACAATAAGTCCATCAACAGGGACTGGCAAGTCCAAACAGAAGTGTTCATGATTCCTCGGTCAACAAGTCACAGGCTGGAACATTTTCCCACAACAGTAGCAACAAACTGGTCCATTCTCAGGTGACCAGCCAAGGACTGAGCTGATTTAGCAAACTGATTCCTCAAGGAGCGTTATCCTAACTCCATAGGTCCACCTCTGATAACAGCTTTCCTGCAAGGCATCACCCCCCTACAGTCTGGGCTCTTTCCTCTTCTTTTTTTAAGAGCAGAAATCCTAGTTTGGACAGAAGTGAATGGAAATGTTCTTGAGGATATATGGAATTTATCCTTTACCATACAGACTTCCAAAAGATTATGAATACTCTGTAATTTAGCAAATTCACTTCGACCTAAAGATTTTCTTTACAGGTAGACAGATCTCATTCCTCTACTTACAGTGAGTCCTTCCCATTTTCTCTCCCAGTTCTCTCTCTTGACTGCATAAGATGCTGTCCAGTGTGTGGCCTGCTGATGTAATAATCCATAACTCCTCTGGAGGGACATTCCTTCCTGACTATCTTACAAAAGGAAATCAGTCCTTTTTCTCCACAGCGGCCCATGTTCTGTCCCATCAGGTGAGTGGCCTGCTCTGCCCTGCCCTGCCCTGCCCTGAACAGGGGCACTGTCCTCTGCATGCCAACACCCTTGAACAGGGACGCTGCTGCCCCATGAAGGCCAGACACTTTCTGTGGAAGGTACATGCTATGATCTGAAGCACTGGGTAAGCTGCCTTCAAGATAGACTTTGCCCTCCTGTACAGCAACAAAAGGCATCTCGCAGACTGCCCTCCTGTGAGGAAACAACAAACAAAAGGAGTCGCACCATCAGGGAACAGCTGAAGACCAGTGGAGGCATCTCTTCTGCAGTAGGTCATCCTCCATGAAGATGATGCCGTCTTCTGCTGTGGCTGATGTTCAGCTCTGAAAACAGAACTCTGCTTTGAAGACAGACGACTCTCTTGCCTGAAGAGGGTCACAGCTGACCCTTAGACTGGCAGACATTTGTAACACACCCCCATCTTTCCCCATAAAGGACGTTCCTCATTTGTGCAGACGCTGAAAGCCTACATGGCTAACCTTCACTTGCCATAAAAAAACCAAACCAAAAACCAGCTCAGTCCTCAGAACTGGAGTCACCGGAGAGAGGGTTGGGGTCACCGTTGACCTTGCAGCGGTGGATGATGGCCTTCTCGTAGGCCTTCTGCACAGCTTTGCGCACATTGGGCTTCTTGTTCTCCATCAGCTTGGCCTTGTCCAGGTCTGACTTCACCCCCAGGGGCTCCAGCTTATGCCTTGGTAACCACTGCCTGCAACCACACACACATAGAACTGTTTACTTCACTTGGCTAGGCAGCTTTCTATTCAGTCAGTCATGTTCTTTATAGCCCAGCCCATGGAAGATGAGTATGTTCTTTCGAGCCAGAAGGCCCATAGAGCCGGAGCTTATCCCGGTTTCTGTAGCGTTAAGCGAACTGATGGTTTTTCACCACCCCTGTGACAGGACGCTATTTTGTCGCCAGATACTTCCCCAGCAGAGCTGGTACCCACTTGTACACCTGGGTGGAGTGGGGAAAATAGGAGTAAAGTGTCTTTCCCAAGGACACAACACCGAGCCGAGCCGAGCGGGGATCGAACCCGCGACCTCTGGATCACGAGTTGACCGCCTAAACCACTCGACCACAGTGCCTCCTCATGGAAGATGAGATAAAATCAAAAAAGAAATGATAAAGAACTAAGACACCAGGCAGCCTGAACAAAAAATCAATCAGTACCCAGTCCTAAAATGTGAAGAAAAACTGAAACAAAGAAACTGAAGCATATTAGAGAACAATCCTTGGATATACAAATTGCGTGACTTTGTCACATTTGTCACCAGGGGCCCAAATGCAAAACATAACCATGAAAAGAAAACTTGACAATAATATATATACAATATATGAATAAACACATTAATAATGAAAAAAAAGGTAAAGCTACCCCCCCCCCCCCCCCCCCCAAAGAAAAAAAAAGCATATGTACCAGCAAAGTTAAATCACACATCTCAGCAACCAAAGAAAACTGTTTTAAAAAAATCATCAATAGTACAGGTGTAGCAGATTACTAAAAACACATGACTGCACAAGAACATAGACGTGTGGTGAACAGGTGAGAATAGGAAATCAACAAAAATGTCAAAATATACATCTGGGTTACATTTGTAATGCAGACAATCCAATTTAAAAATAAAACAAACAAAACCAAGAAAAACATACCTTGCACTCTCCACCGTAAACACCGACTTCATTAAAAAAAATTTTTTTAAAAGAAGAAGCAAGAAAGCAAGCTACTGACCATGTGCGCTTGGTGTCGAAAAAACAGGACAAGGTAGGTTTCATCTTGACGACGAGGGAGTTCGAGAACGTCGTGGGGTGGCACTGGAATGGGCACCCCGTTGTGGTAATAGCCTGTCTTGGGCATCTTGGGGTTGATGATCTGCTAGCCAACAGCCCCAGACACCAACACTGTATAAGGTTACATGGAAAAACCTCCCAACACACCCACACCACCCCAACATTGTATAAGTTTATATGGAAAACCTCCCAAACACCACCCCAAACACCAACACTGTATGAGGTTATATGGAAAACCTCCCAACACACCCACACCGCCCCAAACACCAACACTGTATGAGGTTATATGGAAAACCTCCCAACACACCCACACCGCCCCAAACACCAACACTGTATGAGGTTATATGGAAAACCTCCCAACACACCCACACCGCCCCAAACACCAACACTGTATAAGTTTATATGGAAAACCTCCCAAATACCACCCCAAACACCAACACTGTATGAGGTTATATGGAAAACCTCCAAATAATATTACACCACCCTAACATTGTATAAGTTTATATGGAAAACCTCCCAAATACCACCCCAAACACCAACACTGTATGAGGTTATATGGAAAACCTCCAAATAATATTACACCACCCTAACATTGTATAAGTTTATATGGAAAACCTCCCAAATACCACCCCAAACACCAACACTGTATGAGGTTATATGGAAAACCTCCAAATAATATTACACCACCCTAACATTGTATAAGTTTATATGAAAACCTCCCAAATACCACCCCACGCACCAACACAGTATGAGGTTATATGGAAAACCTCCAAATAATATTACACCACCCTAACATTGTATAAGTTTATATGAAAACCTCCCAAATACCACCCCAAGCACCAACACCGTATAAGGTTATAACATATGGAAACCCTTCCTTACACACCCACACCACCCCAAATACCAACACTGTATAAGATTATAACATGTCGTATGGAAAACCTCCCCACACACCACCCCAAAGTATCAGCACTAGAAGCTGAAAGTAAAACAAAAACCTTGTGTGGTTATGTGGGAAAACAACCCCCCTCCTCCCCCCCACCAAAAAACAACAATAGTATCTGGAAAACCATCCCTAAAATGTTAACTTTTCAGCACCGCAACAGTCTTGTTAACAGTTGTACTTAAAAAAAAAAATCTATCCCCAATTATGCTAATAAAGTTGTATGGGAAACCTAACATCCCAAAGGATAAATAGTTGTATTATGTATGGTACCCCCCCCCCCCCCCCCCCAAAAAAAAAACCCAAAAAAACCAAGCAAGCCAGCTGTGTCAATAGTAAAAGGCATATAGGAAACCTTCCTGACCATCAGTGCAGTGGTGTGAATGAACCCTTCCACAAATGCCAGTAACAAGTGTGGCTGTGTGGAAAAGGCCAGCTATGCTTATAGTTGCAAAATGGCATCCTATTTTTTTTAGGAACAGATTACAGTATTCTCCAAGGACATTCAAAGTGTTCAAACAATGTGAATGTCGATACAGATCCTCTCTCCAACAAACAAGAACACACATGCCCTTCCCATCTTCAATTTTAAAATGAGTTTATAGAAAGAATTGCTGAACATGCCCTTTCATGACAATGAACCTTGATTGGCTTAAAAGAAAACAAAACAAAACTCCACAGCAATATTAAAAGCAATGTTCAGAACAGTTCCAAACTTCCATTCTCTCACCGGGCATGATAAATGGCCTTTTTCTGTCCTATGTGCTTGTGTTTGTTGACACAAACAGCACATGATGATCACTTTCTCAATCACTGCATCAGTGAGGATCACCTGCTGGTATTCCTCTATTCCCATCTTTTATTCCTCTCCACTCATCACAAGCTCCCATTTCTTCTGGCATACTTGACCCGACTTCTTCCTTCCACAACTCCCACAGTCACTGCACTGAATTTTTCTGGGCAGCATGTTATGGAAAGTTGAACGTGGTGGAGTCCAGCCTTTTTCGGGTAGCAGGATGCATACTGGGTATGTTTGTGTCCTCCATCCAACTGGCCATAGGGGGCCTGCTCTTCTACAATTGGTGGAGAAAGGTTACAGGTCTGCATGCATTTGCACCTGGACCTCAGTTTTCAGCCTCATACAAGAAAAAGTCCACACTAATAAAATACCCCCCCTCCCCCCCCAAAAAAAACCCAACCACCCACCAACCAAGAAACAAAAAAAACACACACACACTCACATATACAAACACTCCTGTAGGCTACGTCTCAGAATAACAGATGTTTTTCTTTTCCAAATTTTGCATAATAAAATGGAATTTTGAGAGGAAGAAAATAAAACACCTTTTTTTTTGGGGGGGGGGGAGGAGGGAAGGGGTATGTTCTGTGTGCATGTATGTGTGCACACATGCATGTGTATGATTTAAAATACAAGGAAAATGAAGCATTGCACAGGCCTGTACTTGTCCAGGAAAATAACCCCTGAACACATTTTAGAGACTGAATTAAAATTACCAGTTTCAAAACAAAAAGAGTTGTGAGCAGACATCACCACTGTACACAGATGCATAAAAACACTGCTACAGTAGACTGTTGTTTCTTAGCACAACTTTAGTCAAGTGATATGTCTCAGAAAGATCTGGTTTCGTTGGCCAATACTGTGTTCAAGCTTTTGTATGGGTGGGGTGTTACTTGGAGATGTGGAAGAAGAAGAAAAAAGAGGGGGGTGGGGGTGTGGAGGGAAGATAAAACATGAAACATACCCCACATCTAGTACCAGCACACACACCCCCTTTCCCCCCAAATCATTATGTCGAAGATTGTGAAATAGGATTGTTCTGAAATCTGTTCATGAACAGTTGGGCTGAGGAAAATGGTCGGGAGTTATGTTTGAAGGTAAAACTGGCTGCAAATGAAATTTATGAGAAGAAAAAAAAAGAGTAATCACACCCAAGCAAAACTATAACCCACTATCACAAGCTCAAGGTGACTTGACAAAAACTGTTACACACTCTTACAAGCTCAATCTAGTTTAGACTTTACAACGCTGCAAACAGTTTAAAACATCTACAGTATTGCCACCAAAAAAATTAGGTAGTTTTAAAGGCTACAGTATTGACTGTTGATGTGAAGAGGCACGGCCATTACAAACAAGAAACTTGAAATACCTTCATTTACTATCAGGAAGTTTACTCCAACTGACTCTGTTATGAAATTTAGCTTTTTATTTTATTTTTATAAAGTATGAATACACCACTGTTACAAATGATTCAAAGTGCATGACAAAGGAGTCATGAAAATGTTCCCACATTATGACCCTGACAGTCTGAATGAAAATGATAGCTAAGCAGCAGTGGTAACAGAAGAAAGATAGCAGGCATTAAAAAAAAAAAGAAGGTCAAAACGATGATGACATTGCAGCCTGGGCTGTTCTTCCTTCTTTTACAGTTGTCAGTAGAGTAGCTGTACAATAACTGCAATTCAGTTTCTTTGGGACAGAGCTGAGAGGGAAGAACAAGGTAACAAGGCAGGCATGCAAGAGGCGAGCACACACACACTCCACCCCCCACTCTTTCTCACACTTAAAAAGCCAACCTCACCTCTGCCACTGATATAGGATGGTAAATACAGTCAGTCAGACCTCCCTGATGATGGAGGTGAGGACAGTAAAGACCTGTGTCAACTCATCTATCATTCTTCCATCAATCTACAACCTAACTCATCACCTGTGTCAACTATACTAGCGTGTCATTGGGGGGGTGGGGGGTGTTTGTTTCTTAGCTAGGGTTCCAAGGTTCACCCATGGTGAGGTTTTTGCATCTGCAACCATCCCCTCCCCCTCTCTCCATCTAGGTAGCCGCATTCTGATTTCAGGGATAGCCTGTAATTCAATCTATGACCTCACTGACCTGTGGCAACTGGCCTGTCATTCAATCCATTACCTGGCTGCCCTGAGTCAACTAGCCTGTCACCTGGCCTGTCATTCAATCCATGACCTGACTGACCTGTGTCAACTGGCCTGTCATTCAATCTCAAATACTGGGAATTGGTACCACTGCACTTACCCTTACAGTGTTTTTGTTTAATCTTTCTCTCCTGTGAATATTCTTGTCCTCGGTTATTATATCTGTCTATTCACTCATTCAGTGTTGCAGTTTAAATTAGATTAATAATAATAATAATAATAAAATAATAAAGGGAATCCTTTTATAAAATTGCTCCTTATCACAGGTTTAGTTGGGGGAAAAAAAACCCACCAAAAACCTGAAACACACAGCAGCACGTGTGTGTGCATGCATGGGTGTGTGTGTGCATGCATGTCTGTATATTACTATTGATAAATTTTACAGATGCCAGTAGTTTTGTTTACATTTTCTGGTTATCAATGTACCACATTGGGAAATTCAATGTTGTGCTGTCTCTAGATAAATCCCATCATAAACCTATGCTTACATCACATGACTAAATCCCACCATAAACCTCTGTTTACATGACATGACAAGCTTTACATACCAAGAACATACCACCACATTCACAGGAGAACCAATCAGAATGAAAGGACGACACATGAGGGAATGCCTGTCAAAAAGCCAACACTGATCTGGAAGGAGACAGCAAAGAGCACAGAAAGAACACACACACACAGAGCTCTACAAGGAGAAACAGCTGCAGAAACAAGGGAGGGAGAGAAAAGACCAGCAATGAAAGATTTCACTATCACACCACACAAGATGGACAATGGGGAAACTGCACAGATCTACAACGCACCTTCTACACACAGAAAGGAAAATCAGTACAAGATGACATCAGGACCAAAGCAAATGCCAATGAAGTCACAGGGTTCCGGACTCTGATCATATCAATATCAGGAGAAAAAAGAAAAAAACACCCAAACTTTCTTGCAGAATTTTAACATTTTTCGCACCAGTTTTCAGTTCCATCTCACAGTGATTATTTGTTTGGTTTTTAAAATTTTTTTTGTTTGTTACCTTACTTGAATCAAAGACTGAGTTTTTTAAAAACCATCCTGGAAGTCTGGGAAGAAGAGGACCAGCAAGAGCCCTACAAGCAACGGCAGAGGCAGCAGAGAATGTTGCAGCTGGATGCAGTCAAGGAGGAACACCATTCATTTTAACTTCACAGGGCCAACATTGCTCTACTACCAGGAAAAAAGGTGTCTCTGCAGCATAGTGGTTTTAACTTGGTCTGACCTTCAGGCACCCCACAGGATAAGATCGGAAGTTTGAAACCAGGTCTAGGCAAGGAAAAATAAAACCCAAAAGAGCAGCCGAAGGGCAGTCTCCCACCCCCCTCCCCCACACACAAGTAAAGAAATGAGTTAAGGACTGAAACCTTTCATAAAGAAAGGAAGGGTTTTTTTGGAGGGGGAGGAGAGTTAACTCCTTGATTTTAGTTTGCTTTGAGGATCGTAACAGTGTCAAAAAGAAAGGGGGAAAAAGGTTAAAAGCTGATTAGAGTATATAGCTCATGAAAATAACAAAACTTGGCAAGATCCCCCACCTCACTCCCCGGGAAAAAAATTTACAAATGAGTAACTGCTAAGAGAAAAACTAATAAAGAATTAAAAAACAAAAACCCTAAACCAAACCCTAAACGTAATGAAAGAAGAAAGATAAGAGTAGGAAGGATTTAACAAAGAAATAAGAAGACAAAGAGAAATGGCCCTACCACCAAACATGCAGGTTACAATCCTACTGAACATAAGGACAGCAGTAGCTTTACACCATCTTCAGTCTATACAGTACACAGGTCACAACCCTCACATGTATACCCTCACATCACTTACATGTACAATTCTATTAAACATGCACACTGCTCAAACCACAATGTACTCCTGCCTGTCTACAGTCAACAGAGGGAGGGGGGGGGGGGGGTCTTCATTCAGATACGAATGATGGCACTATTGATGAATCTGACTCATTACCCATGGCTACTGACAGCCAACACCCAATAAAGCCGTGCTGCCTTTTCTGGGCTCTTATGTACAAGTCAACCCTAGGCACACACACAAATTCTCCCCTCCACCCCACCCCCCACCAAAAAACCCCAAAACAACAACACTGTCCTGACCCATACAGCTAAAGACTAAAGATATGAAAATTGATTTAATGCAATTTATAGCCACACTCAAAACACATAACTATCTCTTGACAAGTAAGTTTACCAGTACTGGCATTCTTCTCCGAGAGCACTAAAGATTACTTACATATCATCAGGTACCATATGCGTGATATTAGAAGAAAACACCTAAAAATGGAGTGAGCATCCTTTATGTGAATAATCAATAACCAAAGACATACAGAGAAGAAATACAAAAAACAAACACAAAAAACCCAGAAAGCAAAGCCAAATTACACCTCAGAGATTAGTTCCTTTACCTAAAAGCCAAAACAATTGACATCTTTTATACACAAAACAAAAAACAACCAAAAACCCCGGGACTACAACTGGAAAGACACCACTTTCAGACCCCCCCCCCCCCAACAGACTGATAGGGGAATCCAGTGAATGTATTACCTCCATCCTGACTGCCAGTGTAAACTTTTTCCCCCATCCCTAGTACAATTCTGCGGTCATTCTCAACAAGCAAAAACAACCCCTTCTCTCTCAACTGGTGCTGAATGTATACATAATTAGATAATTCTGACTGATGCTCAGCTTCAAAGGGCAAAACGGTGAAATTCAACACCACATTACTGTGATTCAGTCTTTTGAAATTCAAAGAAAAAAGCCAGTGCTTTTCACAATCAAACAGTTATCTTTATCAGTGGAATGTGAAAATGTTAACAACTTTATCAGTGGAATGTAAAAATGAATGCTCATGTTGACACAACAGAACAGGACTAGAATGTCTTTTTATGTAAAATAGTGTAAAAACCTCTCTGACTAGTTTTCCAGAACTATTTCAGAAGTGAGGGATCATGTGAAATGACACAATATTATTTAACCCACATCATCTTTTGTAATGACATTCCTTTCATCAGTGATGGCACATCAATGGGACAACTGGTCCACAACTACAGATGCTGCGTTATGAGATTGTCTAATGGTATGAATTTAACCTGTGACTGCCCTGTATTATGTTCAATGACATTATTTACCAAGTGAAGAATCTGTCCAAGACATCCCACTTTCTCAGTGTTTTCTGAACAGATGTACTGTGCTTAATGACATATTCTAAAAATGTTTCTTAACCAGGTTCTTTGATGAGGTGGGTGTTTTTAATTCAAGACATCAGTTTATAGTGTCTTTTTGCCATAATCTCAGAGAAAGAAGTGTTTGAAAGCATATGTATTTTGAACCATACTTTTGCCATGCTCTCTGTAGTAAGGGATCAAATGCAGTTGGCAGGGAGCAAAGACAGAGACACCTTTACTTCAGATACTGTTATCAGCATCAGCAGGTCCTTGACCAAGGTGGTCATCAGGGGGATTCCAAGCTGATCTGTCTTTCGCGGCAACAGTGCCATGCCTGCCCCTGCATCTTCCTCCTTCAAGTGTCCCCTGTAGGAGAGCCTTGGGAAGAGAGTTACGGGGTGATCAAACCATGCCAGCTTCCTCCTCTTTACAATAGCCAGAAAGGGTTCCTGTGGCTCAGCTTTCAAGACCCCTTCTTGCCACACAACACTGATTGGTTTTGTGGTCCTGCCAAGAAAGGTGTAGGAGCCTTCCCAGTTATTTTGTTTCAAGGGCTTGGATTCTCTTTTTCAGTTCTGCACAGTAAAGGTCCAGCTTTCACACTAACACAACAATACAGAAATGATGAGTGCTCTAAATAACTTCAGCTTTCTTGGGAAGCTGATCTCCTTGCTTTTCCAAATCCTGTTCAACTTTGCCACGGCTGAGGTTGCAAGGACTAGTCTGATCTTTACTTCAGCTGCAGTGCGGCCATCGTTGGTCAGCATGAAGCTAAGATATTTAAAGGAGACTACTTTTTCAAGTTGCTGACTGTTCATGTCGATGCTAATTTTAACACCACTGGTGCTGTTTACCATGATCTTGCTCTTCTCTGCACTGATCTCCATACCATAAGCATTAGTTCATTGCTCTAACTTGCTTGTAAGTTCTTGGAATTCACTGTTACAGCATCTTAGATGATCAATAGCATCAGCAAACTTAAGACTGCAATGGATCTGCCACCAAGAGATTCAGAAATGTGCCATTCAGGGAGTGTCTTGCAAGACCTTCTCAAGAAATGGGGTTAAATAAAGTAGGCAAAAGTATGCAGCCTTGTCTGACTACCACTCTGAGACAAAAAAATCCCTGATCTGGCTGCCAATAAGGACTGCACTGCTGGCATTGTAATAGAGTGCCTGAATGATTTGCACTAATCCTGTCTCAATGGGGAGGAGGGGGGGGGGGGGGGCTGGGGGGGGGCTAAACATGTGTGAGGGGCTGGTGTATGTTCTTAGCCACCAGTAGGAGACAGGCACTGCCAAGGAATACATACCCCTTAGCCCTAAGAAAGGACATGAATGTTACTGTTGAACTTAAATAGCATATTTTATGTGATAATGAATTCAAAACTAAAGGGTTACTTTGAAAAGGCTCTCTGTAAAACAGCTTTTGGTTGTAACATGAGGAGCACGAAGTGTTTCAGAATCAGAGGACTGGAGTACTGTTACTCTGATAAAGATAAAACTATGAGACAAACTAATACTGTAATAGATAGAAGCTGTGTCAGATAAGTGGAGACAAAGTGCTAAAACACACAAGGTCAGTTGAATGTGAACATGTTTACATGCTTTCTGCACTAGACTTACAGTAGAAATTTGAACCTTACATAACATATTTAGATGATATTACAACCAGCCTGCAAAGATTTGAACAGCTGAAGTCTATTGTGCAGATGGTAAAAAAAAAAACAACAATGTAATTTTAACACAACCTGAAAGACTTCATGAAAAGCTGAACAGCTATTCCCCCCCCCCCCCCTAAAGATTAACTTAACATTTTTCAGTCATGAAGGTGCTTACATTTCTAGAAAGGGAAGGGGGAGGGGGTTCTATCTGTGATGAAATTCTGGTTGACATTCCTAATTAATATAAACAATGTTCCACAGTCTAACGTTGTTGTTTTTTAAAGTTGAAGAATAAACTGAACAGAGAGAATGATGCAAGAACTAGCAGCTGTAGTAACAATGAGATGGGAATCATCAGCAAATTATGAGCATTTGGCCTGTTGCAGTCTCATATGATTAGGATGAAAGCTGTGGACCCCCCCCCCCCGGAAAAACAAGAACAGAAAGGATGGGTCCAAATGCCTTAATGTGGCACTACACTTTTTTTTTTAAACAAAGGAACATACTGACAGAAGTGATGTCTTTAACAGATGTGTGGGGGGAAAAAAAGCTAAACAAATAAACGAAGAAAAAAACCATCTTCAGATCCAAATTTCAACAAAACACAATTTTGTATGGTAGTCTGCTAACCCCCACACTCAACCCTCATGAAAAAACTAAACAAAACAAAAAAGAAGAAAAAAACCCTCTTCAGTTCCAAATTTCAACAAAACACAATTTTGTATGGTAGTCTGCTAACCCCCACACATAACCCCCCTTTTTTAAAACTATGATTAGAACAACAGATATGGGATCCGTTATCCCTCACTATTTTCTTTTTCCAGTACTGGTAAATGTTTTTAACAAAAATTCTGCAACTGTCTACATTTTTACACCCCCCCCCCCCCCCCCCCCCCCCCGTGATAAAACACATGCACAAAAATAAATGTTGTCTCTGATCTGATAGAACAATCGTTTCAGACTAAGAACTCTAGGATCTGAATAGAAATAGTTTCTCCCATGACAGAGTTAATCACAAATCATTCTACAAGAGTAAAATGACACCAAAGAAAAAGGAAGTTTCCTTCCTTCAGCTTAAGGTAATGGACTATATGTACAGACTTTAAAAATACATGATAGAAATGTACACAGGTACCACAGACACAACAGAAACGGGGAGAAGACAAAAAGGAGTAACTATGTACAATACTACAATGTTTAGCGTTAGCACATCTATCACAAACTGACAACAAATTCTTATCCAAACAGATACATCCAAAATGGAGAAGAAAAAAAATGGTCAAACATCAAAATTCAACAACTGGAAAGGAACACAATTTAAAAAAAGAAGAAGGTTAGAACCAGTTTCCCATAATCATTGTCTCAATGGACCAGGCCTGCTTCAAGGTTTTCTTGAGTTGAGGGTGCAGATGGGGTAACGGGTGGGGGTTCAGAATATAACACCCATTTCTGACTTCCTTCCCATTTTGGAATGCTGTATAAAAAAAATTTTTTAAGTTTTTAAAAACCCAAAAGGCAGAGGGTCAACCAATGAAGCGATAGCAGAAAGTCCATTCAGAAAGGTCAAAGGCAGGAGAACACATGGGCAAATAGATCGGGGTGGTATGCAGGAGGAGGGGAGGGGAGGGGTGGGCCATGGGGAGTACTTACCAAGGCAGGGTACCAGGGGTATCCCCGGCACTTGGCCCAGACAAGATCCAGAGGCTCCAAAGAGATGAGATCCTCAAAGTCCACGCTAGGGCTACGCCTTGTACGACCTAAAAGGTAACACACTCAATCACCGCTTAGTCACCTCAGGCCAGGGCCCCACCACCCTCGCTCACCTGCTTCCAAACCTGTCTGCCAGCCTATGCCACCTGCCTAGCACACCACCTCAGCCACCTCAACACCTTTCCACTACACACTGAAGGAGCTCGCTTGATGCCAACAGTCTGAGGCCTACAGCAGAATCTGGCTGGACGCCTCTCACAACACACGGTGTGAGGCCAACAGAAAACACTTTATACCATAAACCAAGGTGAACTCGGTCACTTTCTAGCTTCATCAAGAAACAAAAATGAAACAACAAAAGTGTTTTTTTAACTTGGATTATATGAACTGCAATGAGAGCATCAAAATTGGTTCATTTCAAAGAAAAGAATGGAAACAAAAGAACTAGTACGATTTTTGGTGCTGTATTATATTATACTTGTTAGCTGCACATGTTTGCAGTTGATCAGACACATGTCTACAAGGTCAAACAAGAGAAGCTGTAGAAAGCAATGATTTTGCTTGTATGATCCTCTTATCCAGAATGTTATTCAGTGCAAGATATAATATATAGTTCACAAAATACGGAGCTGCATAGTCATTGCAAAAGCAAAAGAGAGAGACAGCACTAGACTAGATGGCAGCTATAGATCTACACATGTCTGATCATACACAAAAAGCCATGCCACGTACATGTATGTCAGAAACAGAGGCAGAAAGTGCAGTGCAGGTGGTGCCACTTCATCACAGTCCTCACACCTACAATAACTTAGGCCAGAACTGCACAGCCAACGTCAAACGCACAAGTCTATATCTGCTATCATCATCAAAGAAAAGGCAACAGAAGAGCAAAACTGAAGCATAAAGGTGGAGAAATGAAACACAACTGAACATGAAGCCAACAAAGAAAAAAAAACCAAAACAAACACAGCCAGCCATGTACAGATTAGAAAGCAATGGAGTCCAGGCGGAGTGAGCACAAAGCCAGCCAAGCCACTAACATCAGAACACAAAGCAGGGAAAGCCACAGCCACCACAGACCACATCACCACGATGCGGACACCACCTCATCTCTCCGCAGGATGGACGGACGCTGACCCCCACTGACAAACGGGGACCTGGGATCTTATGGGGCAATGGACAGACCCCAACCATTTCTCTCCTCGTAACTCACTAAAGCTTCAACTTAATTCTACCTCCAACTCTTTCAAGTGGACAGGAAAGTAGTTTTCATGAAGGAAGACGGCCAGTCTGGAATGGTGTTATGTAAAAGGAAGGAGAATAAACATGAGGGAAGGTCAGGAGAGTTTGATAACTATGTCAGGAGGGGAAAGGAAGGGTGGAAAAAGGGGGAGAAGCTGACTGATACAAGTCACTATTGAGTAAGCAGAGTACAGTCATCCACGACTTTGTTATTGTCTTTCCAAGTGCTGTTTCGTAAAGTGATAAATATATTATTAGCATTATTACAGTGAATCTCTTTACTAAACAGAAATTGTTAGTACAATGAAGAAAAGGAAAAAAAAGACGGTAACAATTCTACGAGTGCACACACAAAAGAAAGGGGGAAAAAAAGGCCCAAAACAAAAAAAACCATGATGATAATAACAAAGAAAAAGAAAGTGAAGTAAGAAAAACAGCAAGCTTCTCGGGGAATTTGGTGAGTGAAAAATGAGACACACAGTTAGCATTTAATTGTGTTCACCTTCACTTTTACTTGGATTTACAGCTTGACTTCTTCACAACAACAACAACAACAAAAATCCCATGCCTTGTTCTTTCTTGACTTTCTGTCATTACTAAAGAGAAAGAATGCCCAGAGAAAACTGGACAGAGAGTCTTCAGAAAAGCCGTCTTTTGGCCAATGTTTTGGCCTTTAACTTTCTACACTTCAGGGAGGGGGAGGCTGCACCCTAAACAGAAGTTCCAGACTGCTTCCCTTCACCCAGCCCTACTCTCCCCGATTAGATTAGACCGGGACCCAAACATATGACCCCAGGATTTGTTCAGTTGTGCCTCACGGCCAAGTAGCTGTTATGTCCACGTGTTATCAATTAAACACCATGCTACAAAGACACCAATTGTGGGTATGAAAGTCTAAGCTTATAAATCTCATTTTTCTTCCTCTTCAACAAGATTGGATATTCTCTTCTTCGGTCTGGTCCTCCAGACATCGATGATCATGGCTCTCCATTCTTCCCTGTTCTCGGTCCCTCCCATGCGCTCATTGTTGGTGCCCTCTTTATTCGTTGCGAATTTGTTTAAGCTGTCTGTGAATTTTGTGCGTTCTCTTCCTCTGCTCTTGTTTCCACATATTTTGCCACTCCATAACAGTTTCTCTAGTCCATCAGCCCTGATTATATGGCCGAAAAATTTGAGCTGTCTTTCTCTGATGGTGTTGAGAAGGGGTCTCTTGTATCCAGCCATTTCCATTACTTCTGCATTGTTTTTTCTTTTTGTCCATGAGACTTTCATGATTCTCGAATGAACCACATCTCCACTGCTTGGACATTAATTAAGTTAAATGCAACACTTTTCACCAGCTTCTGCCATTGCTTTGCCTCTCTCATTGTTTTTGTTTGTATTTGATTTCATGGATCGGCCTCTGGTCTTCTCCCTCCCAGAAACCCAGAGTTGTTTTGCAAGTTCATAAGGCGAGGCATGATCTACAGACCCTTTTGCTCGAACTTCTACAGCAGGGACTTCGGCCGGGAAACCAGATTCCCTAAAGATCCTGGCAAGACCGGTATACTCCGCATTTCTTATCCCACCCAATCTAATCTTATCATTTATTCTCTAGCCTCGCTCACCATATCTTATCACCTTTTTAAAAAGCTGAAAGCTGGAGTTATTTGTAAAATGAGCATGATCTCGTATTTTATCACCATTTTTTTTTTTAAAGCTGAAACTATGAGTAACATGAGCAGGAACACCTTTTACATCAAGTAAACACAATCTTACCAATAATGATCTTTCTGTTATCATTAACTGGAAGAAATATACGTCACGTTACATATTCTCTGCAGGCAAAAACTTGAAGCCAATACTCCAAAGTTTTCCTGGACAACAATCCTAGGGCTTGAGTACATCTACATGACAATCAGTAAGCTCTAAAGATTAATGACAAAATGCCCTTTTCACCCTCATGCAACAGCAACAATGTTTAAACTGGTTTTTGCTGATGTTTTCAATATTTGGAAAGGTATGGGGATTAAACTCCATACCAATGGACCAGCAGGACAATATGCTACCACTACCCTGCTGTTGACATGCATTACTTCCACTCCTTAGTTTCACACAGATTTTTGTAAACATGTGTAAGATGTGAAATCACCACAGCCTTACTAAAGGCATTGTGTTTAACTGATTAAATGATACAGTAATAAACAAAATGAAAACAAATCCATATCAAAACAAAAACAAGCACATGCACACACCATGCAGCCATGTATGTGAGTGTCCACCCATGCCGTAAGACAGACCTGTACTGTGTCTTCCGTTTACACAGACACCCAAATGACCATGTCTGTAATGGCTTGCATACAGCTCTACCAACACACACACACACACTCTAAGAGAGGGAGACTAGGGACAAAATCCACCACCAATGAATTGAACTGTTTAAAAAAAAAAGGAAAAAAGATGACAAAAACAATCAACCAAACGAAAAAAAAGGCCCGTATCATGTCACGTTAAAAAAAAAAAAAAAAAGGTCCATAAGCAAAACTAAAGGAAACCAAAGGGGAAAAAAGGAACAAACAGGAAACATACTGAACATATACAGAGCCAAGTGCACAGCAAGTACCCCAATTCCCACCAACACCAAAGGGGAGAAAAAAAATCTCACAATATCACAGCAAACACACAACCTCACCCCATTTAAAAGTCTGTGGGATGAGTGCCGGAGTGTAACATAAGCAGGAGAAGACAGACGACACACATCCACCACAGGGAGAAAGCTCACACAGAAAAATCTGCCCCCATTCACACCAGCAGCCATTAACTCAAGGGTTACCACTTGTGGCCAACAAAGCCAGCAGTTAGAAATCAGGAACAGACTGAGATTGGAGAAAACCCATCCCATTAGAAGACCATTTCCACATCTACACAGGGAGAGCAGAGGAAGGCAGGGCAGGAGGGGACAGGGCTGGGACGCTCACCTGGTGATTTGTTAGGTGAGAGAGTCGGAGCTGAAGCAGGGGAGCCGACACCTGGAGGAGAGCAGGGAGGCAACTCTATCTCTGGGCTCATTTCTTTAGGGTCGGAGACTGACATCGTCTCATCAGGCTCTGAGCAAGCATCTACACGCCAGGGCAGGATGCACAGACGTACGGACGGGCGGGCGGGCAGGGGGCGGCAAGCAGAGCGTAACGTCACAATCACATGAGCACGACCACAAGGGTGGGGTACACACACACACACACACAGATATTAAAATAAATCCACAGCTTTATGCTAGGCGACAGTGAGGATCGGGGACATACACTATGTCCGAATACATTTGCGTGGATAATGGACCAAACACAAAAAAGAAACAAAAACAAATGACTGCAAAGGCAAACACAAACTAGTTATGCACGACAGTTAACTCGGTGCAATCAACAGAAACGGTAACGCACACCAATACATGAATAGTACTAATTACAAATGCTATAACACAAAATACTAAGGGTATATTCAATATGAAATGGCAACAAAATTACTTTCCTGAAAACAAAGATGAATAACTGAAAAAAACTAAAACCATTTTCCACGAAGGCAATATGGTATTATGAGCCATAAAACCACAGAGCTATGTCTGCCAACAGAGCCAGATGCCTAAGCAGCGTGGTGCGCACAGCACAGCCCCTGGGATGATGCTACACAGTGCAGCAACTCAGCCATTGGTTATGGACAGCAGCAATACAACATACATGTAGACATACAGACATACTCCTCTGGTAAAGCACTGGCTTACAACATGGAGACTGCTGCATGCCAAAACAAAGCTGACATTACATGGATGTTTGGTTCACTATGCTCTTCAACAACAGGGTGAGGGGGCTAAAGGGGAGGGGAGAGGGGGAAATATTTATGAAAATATCTGTGCACACCACCCTCCCATAATCATAACAACACCTATACTGAAATGAATTTGGAACAATCCTTTACTCCTGTTATTTAAGTTGATTCTATTGTTTTTTTCTTTCCGTACAGAGCTCAGTTAAAAGATAGCTTTTAACAAGCACCTCTCTTAGACCTGAACATATCTTAGTTTGCAATCACTGACTGACCATTTCTCTTATCTTTAAAATCAAATAATAATAATAATAATAAAGCAGGTGAGATAAGTTAAGAACTTGACTAAGGAAAATGTTGTGAGGTTGCTATAGACAAGCACATGGGGGCTGGGGAAAAATGGACAAATTCAAAAACAAAATGGGCCAGGTAAACAAGCCTTACTGTTAACAACTTCTCTTGTACTGCTTGCATGTGGCAAGTGATGATAACTTATTACTGATAATGTCCATACAATGAGGTGTCTTCTGGCAAACCATCCTTACCTTCCCTTTCAGACAGTGGAACAGCTGAGCTATGGATGACAGTGATGTACTGGGAAGTGGGGATATGTGCAGATCTGCCATAACCATATAGAACTGCTGCAATCAGCAGCCTTACCCCCCAAAAAAGTGATTTATAAAAAGCCATGCACACAGATCCACCCACAGGTTGAAAATGTGTTTATAACTAGTGAACACCTGCTAGTGCAAAGTGGTCAAAAAGTGCCAATCCAGCTTTACCAAAAGCAATAAAAGCAAGCAAATAGTTGGTAATTTGAATCAAACAAACCGTGTGGCAAAGGAAAAGACTAATGCATAGTATGTGCTGCAGCAAAATGAAGAATAAATATGGAAAACAAAAAGAAGACACTGACAAGCATATGGCCATGATCTGTGATCATTTTTTTCCTTCTATTGCAGCATCAAACAAAGCCAAGTGGTGGATGTGGCAAAAAGAACAAAAGGGTTATAAATTTCAAGCCAATGCACAAAAAACATGAGTAGTTTACAGCACAATCTGATGAATGATGACCAAGAGTCACACAATTTTGGGTTTTGTCTGTGTGTGTGCTTGTTTTTTTGTTGGGTGTTTTTGTTTTGTTTTTAATAGAATCTTTAAGGTTTCTATTCTTGAGAGATTCAAAGATTATTTACTTGGTGCTATTTTAATTGTTTGCCACAGTTTTAAAGTCAAAAGAAAAGGAGCACACATAAATGTCATTTCAAGATGCCTGGAGGTGACAAGGCCAAATGTTGACTCGTTCTTCCAACAGTAAATCTGTAACTGCCCAGATGGATGATCCAAGCTTCAAAGACCTTTCACCACGCCATCATGATCACACAACAACTTTACAAACAAACAAACTTTGCACATTATAAAAAATGATTTTAGTCCTTGCACTAAAAAAATAATAATTTAAAAAAAAAGGGGGGGGGGGTGGAAGAGAGAAAGAAAAATAATCCTGAAACTGTTCTAGAAATACATTTTGTTGTAGCCAATTAGGCTTAGTCACCCAGTGTGTACACTGTGATAATTGATCTACAGATTCTTTGCACACAACCAAATAATGTGCAACAATAAAAAATCTGTTACAAAATGATCTCTAATGTAATAACGATCTATTAACAAAACAAAAAAGTTTATTTCATCAATAAATTGGAACATTTTAAGGTGATTTCTGAAACACTATTATTATTAAGTTAATGAAAACTAGCATTAAAACAATCGAGTTTCCTTAACATAGTGATAAATTACCCCTGTATGATACTTAAAATATTGCACATGTATAGATGAGATCCATACAAAATTCCACCCCCCCCCCCTCCCCCAACAAAAAACGAACAACCCAACGAACAAACAACAAAATACCATCTTCCTGACACAGCAGAATGTTGGTAAGAACTAGTCTAAGAAAAAGCCCTAGCTGCTGTCAGGACCAACCAGTGCACTCATGGTAGTTTCTTTACACATGATGGGTATCATGTTATATACTGATAGTGATCACTGAGTGCAAACAGATGTTAAATAGAAGAAGTCAAACAAAACAGACCATCAGCGAAGACAACACAGTGAACACACTGCTCCTCTGCATTTTTTCATTGCAAGCGGTGGGTCAAACCACACCAAACCAGCATGACACAAAAAGTGACGCCTAGCGTTATTCAAACAGGAAACGCCGAAACAGAAAACTTGCTGACTACTTTCTCAGTCTGGTCTTTCCTATCAAACTCAGTAACATGCCGTTTCGAGAATAAATATCGGAACTGGTTCATGAATGCATTCCAGTTCAAAAGACAGAGATCTCCATTCTGTCATTACTTCCAAAACAGAGCATTCACTACACTGATTAAAAACAGACAGTATCCTAGGTGGGTGCGTCATATCCAACCCAATACATGTCTACACTGTATCAGTGTGTGTGTGCAAGAGAAACTCCTTTACACCACTTTGAGTTCCATGAACTGACTTCAAGCAAGTTGCCAGTGTTACAACTTTGAACTTGTCCCACAAAACCATTGATAATATTTCAGTCAGAACTCTTGGACTTGTGTCCCAATTTCATTTTCAGCTGAACACAATGATGAACAACTGGCCTGTTCACACTAGGCCTCTATGCTACAAGCACAAGAAAATCTTCCAGTGTTTTGCATTTCATCTGCAAGTGCACATTTAGTATGGTTGACAAACAGGTAAGCACGCAGGTGAACCATACACTCGACAGTATACATTTTCTCTTAACCCATTCTGAAGCATAGAGTAAGGTAAAGAAGTAACAGCATTGAAACACACACACACAATCTGCATACATACACAGACATACTGAAATAACAGACAAATCTGCATACATACACAGACATACTGAAATAACAGACAATGACATATAATAACACAAGACAATGACATATAATAACACATACAGAGCAAAACATTATGCACACACAAAAGAGCAAATTCCACCAAGACTGGTCAGCACAAGTTAACTGACAGCTCCAGAGAAAATGTCACAACGAACACAGGGTATCAGAAGTCTACTGCCAGCAGCAGATCCTACTGCTTGTTCTGATCAATAGCAACATGACCCCTTTCACATTAACCTTTCACTGCCATGCATACTATTTTGCTGAAGGAATAAATCATTACTTCACATTAACCCTTCCACTGTGACAGACCAAACACAAACAAAATTTACTGATGCTGCCAGTTAGTCGCACACTTGAATCAGACATTAACTCCATCACTAACGGAAGGCCAGCCTCCTACTACAGTTGCCGGCACCACTAGCTGTACATCTGCTTTAAGCAGCTTTGTTGGTTCACTTTGTGTGGCATCTTCCAGACCAAAGGACCAGTACACTCAGACATTACAGAGGGGAAAAATGGCAGTAATGTTTTCAAAATTAACTTTGTTATCTTGATTTTCTTCTAGGAACGGCTTCTATTTTAAAATTGTTGATGATCAGTATCAAACACAGTCTTGGAACTATTTCCACATAATGGATTGGCTACATTTTAACAGGGATAATAAATGGCATTCAATCCTCCACCTCACCCCTCCTTCTGGCTCCAGTAGCTAACCAGGTTTAGTAATAAAAAGAAATTTTTAAAATATTAAAAAATCACCCCAAACCTTGCAGCTTAATTCTGACTTTTTCAGTGTAGTGTTGCCATACTGTATGTAACAGGAACAAGTGTGGTGGCAGCAGCACTGTGCTACTTTACTGGACTACAGTCACAGTGAATTTTCCAAGGTCTTTGTGGCTGAGGCCTTTGATACTGCCAAAACAATTTGCAGAGCGCTACTGTACTGCTTTGCGCTGCAATCACAGTGAATTGTCCATGGTCTTTGTGGCTGAGACCTTTGATAATGCCAGTTAATGTAGAACAGTGAAGAAAATTTCCAGAGCGAGTGTTGACATTTTCAGTGATGGATATGATTATCTCACTGACTCCCATTTAAAAAATTAAAAAAACAGAGAGAGAGAGAGTGGCTGACTGACTGACAGACCAACAGCCAGCCACCCAGAGAGAGAGAATAATCTGCTGTGACTGCAAATAAAATGTATATAATGTACTATAGAACTCACTATAACAGAATGTTGGTAATAAGATTGAATATGTCTGCATGTGTGTGTGTGTGTGTGTGTGTGTGTGTGTGTGTGTGTAAAAACCCATACAATTTAT